>JBBMOC010000039.1:2170846-2739760 GCA_037975185.1 Centropyge bicolor | reverse complement strand
TTGTGAGGACCTTCCATTGACATAATGCAATCCCTAGCCCCTTACCCTAACCCTAACCATCACAACTGAATGTCTGACCTTAACCTTTACCCAAACCATAAACTTTTTGTAATAGTAACCTTAACCCTAAAAACAAGGCATCCTAGTATAATCCTTGTGAGGACCAGGCAAAATGTCCTCACAAGTAAGGTTGTTTGTCAAGAGTTGGTACTCACAACTATAGCAAAACATGCACACATACACACACACACACACACACACACACACACACACACACACACACACACACACACACACACACACACCTCCCTCCAAAACAATCTGCAGACAGAAGTGACTGAAGCAGCCACCGCACTGCTTCTTTTAATAAAGGTCATATCACACCGTCAGCATGAAATGGGACGTTTCATTCTGTCATGATGACGAAGGCAATAATGTTTATTATGCATTTAACACATTAATTAGGTTGTGGGGGGCTTTGCTTACACCTACTTTAATGAGTTAGGCTCATTTCTTTTGCCCGCTTGCTGCTGTCATTGTGGTTATTGGTGTGTGAGTGTTGCAGATATTTTTATTTGATGCTGCTGGCCATCATTAGAAGTAACACAGCTCAAGACAAAGATGTCCGACACTCAGTCTGTTTCACGTGAAGGAAGCATGTTTTCCTACTCACAAGCTCTACCAGAACTTTTTAATATTCCACAAACTTATAGGTGAGGACATAGCGGGAAAATGTAAACAGGACACCTTCAGGATGCATAGACAAATCAGAGACCGCTTTATGTTTCCAAGGTGGAAAAACAACATTTGTAAGAATAATATTAACAGATGTACATAATTACATTACAGTCATGTTTACCGTGAAGTAAACTTACAGTATATTTTACTTATGTGTTTTTTTCTACATTCCTGAGATCAATAACTTGTTAAAAATCAGACTTTGAGAAATTCTGAGTTTGTGTCTGCAGAGAATAAATATTGGTATTTTGCCACCTCTTGACTCCTCATCACGTCTACATGTACAAGCCTACAGACACTAAAACAAATCAATACTGGCCAAAAGTCTGCTTGATGATATAGTTTTTTTCTTCCATTAATGTACCGTACGTTGCGGTTGTGCTGCATATAGAAACTAATGCAATATACTGGAGTCTTTACTCTGTTCATTCATGTAAATCACAATTGGGCGATTCTTAACATTTTTCTCTTCAGATGTGAATTTTTTTTTGACCTGTTTCTGTCAGAGGCTTTTACTAAATTCTCATAGTTGGCGCATTTTAACTGGCAAGCACAGACTGATTATACACCCACTTGCCAAAGCCCACTTGCCTTTTTTTCCCCCCAGAACCTGGATCTTCTCTGCCTGGATCCATGTCTGTTTGGATATTGTATGTAAGAGTGAAATTACTAAACAAGAACAAAAAAACAATATGCTTTTTATCTGAAGGATGGTGCAACATAGTGGGTGAGCAGGCTTGTATGATGCTTCTTCAATCACAACAAAAATGTCCAGACTGTGGTGTATGTACAGTATGTGTGTGTGTGTGTGTGTGTGTGTGTGTGTGTGTGTGTGTGTGTGTGAGTGAGTGTATTCATATAGAAAGAGATTCAGCTGATGCAGTGTAAAAGCAGGGCTGCAGGTGTATTAAGCCGGCTGTTTATTGTGAGCGCATTGTCAAAGCGTAATGGAAAAATCCTATAAAATGTATTTATTACCCAGTTATATACTGACATACTGTAACCAGAGAGACAGAGCGATTCAAAGTTAAATGCTACATTGATTATAACCTTCAGGCACAGAAGACCAGAAAGGCACAAACATCCCCAGGAATAAATGTGACCTACAGTTTTGTATATGCACTCAAAGCTGTTCCATTAGATCTGTATACTTTAGACTGTAAACATTTGCGGAACAAACAACGTGTTTATTTCAAGATCGTGTGTTTCGTGAGCCGATGAAGTGCTATAGTAACGAGAACCTACCTGGGAGATATTTATCTGTAGCCTTCTCTGTGAGTTCTGCTTATGCATGCAGCGTGAAGAGGAGAGAGACTCTACTGTATGTGTTGGCAAAGTTGTGAAAAAAGGTCTATTATGCATCGTTTTATAAGACGGATGAATTGTGAGTCCAGATGATTTAGAATAGACGTCCACATTCAGACAAATTGTAGAGATGTATTTTGACAGGTGGTCGTAAAGGCAAATTTCAATCGGTACTCTTTTGCACTATTCAATTTGGTCCGGCCTTGGTGGCATTCTTATCTGTCTCTGCAAATTAACCTCAGAGCAGGACTTTTGATCCACTTGATATTTGGACTGGTAAAAACACGAGCGAGGGAAATGCAGCACATTGACATTCCTCCCCCTATCTGGTAATGAAATTGCTTAGCGCTATTGCATCCTTTCAAGCATCACACTGTGCTCGCTCATATGGATTTAATCCTGTTTAGAGAGGCTGTTGCTGAGGGCATTCGGCACAATGCCAGCTTGAAAGTAATCCATTGAGTTTTAAATAAGTTGGCCCCTCTCCAGTATAAATATATGAATCAGCTTATTGGAAATTAATAATCAAAACTAATCTGAAATCTTAACCATTTTACATCTTGACATGCTGATCACAATCTCTTTTATTTATATTCTGCATTGGTTCGGATGTGGATGTGAGCTAGTTGCTACTATCAGCACTCCATTGTTAATTCATGTATAATGAATAAAAGATTTGTGCTTTCTTAGCAAAGTGTGAATTTGAGACTGATCATGGTGCTGAAACATCCATGTTGCACACAGTCAGGTTTCAGGTACCAGTAACAAAAAGAAATTATTTAACTAAATCCACAAGAGAACAAAATTATTTTCATTCCTCTCTAAATATTAGACCATAATCTCAAAATCTTATAGTGCTGTATATTTAATTGTCCTGTCCATTAAACTGAAAATGAAAGCTAATGGCATTAGAAATCTACATTTAAAGCACACTAATACTGCAGGCTCAATTAGACTGAAAGCGTGGGAGATAAGACAGAGGAAATGACATTATCACACTGGCAGAGTAGTATAATTCTCCCTGTTGACACAGCAGATAACACGATGACTTTGATATGACTGGAGGATTATAACGGCTGGATTTGATGACCGCCAAATGTCCTCTACGCTCCTAATGGAGTGTCACTTGTAGCCAGCGTTGGTTTATCTTACAGAAGGACTCATCTCCTTATTTTTCACTCCTTTTAAACCCATCCAGTGACGGCCTGTGATACCGGGTCTGCGTGGTTGAGTTGTATATGAGTATATATATGGTTTCTACATACATTCAAACTGATAACAAGCAACTGATTATTGCACTTATTATCTTCATCATCTTGAATATTCTAATGCACACATGCAGTGTACACCTTCTTATGTGTCATCTTGTTGTACACGTGCGATGAAAGTGACAACCTCATCTAATTCTATAGTGTGAGAAGAGATAGGTGTTAGCCCCCGAAGGCCCAGAGTCTGCAGATCTTTCTTCCAGTTAACACTTTCTATTGCAGGGTTTTATTCAATGGTTCATTATTGATTAGTTTTCCTATTAGTCGAATGATTGTTTAGTCAAAGTTACCGAAACCAAAAATATGAAGAATGAGTTTTTTAGCATCTATTTGATTTATAAATAGTCGTAATTTACTGTGTTTTAAGGTGGAAAAATGAATTGTTCATGTGGGATTTGACAGTTCATCTGAACCTGGCATAACACCAAGATTTGGAACCTCAGATTTAATCCTGGGAGTTAATTTTCAAGATCATTAAATAGCATTTTCTTTCTGTTTTCATGCCAAAAGTTTTGTCCTTATTTCAGCACGATGTCACTTTAGTCACTTACTTTTGTTTTTGTTTGTTTCATGTGTTCATACTATGGAGACTGTTTTTCTCAATGCACCTTTTCTAAATGTGCAAATTATGATTATGCAACATTGCACATTGATGATTCATGAGTCTTAATGTGAACTCTCAGTTTACTGCTCACTATAGATTAAACTATGAATGTTTATTATGTAGGAAACAGTGATTGCAGACAAAATATCACACAGCAAATATGTGGAATGGTAATATGGTGTAACCACCTCATCTGAAGATTACGGCTTCAAGTGTGAAATGTCTGTATGTGTTTAAAAGGCCCCAAATATCACGGCCTAATTACAGTACATTATTACAACAAAGCTACAAATTTACACTACAAGCTTACACCATCCCACAGCAGGGCATGAAGGGAGAGGGAGACATTGCAGGCTCAGAGAGATTGCGGCTCCTTTTGAAGTCACTCGTTCTGGTTGGCTGATGGAGCTGACAGGGTTATTTTGGGACAATGAAAATGCGCTGTGATTAATGGTTCAAAACAAAAACTCTATCCCGAGACGGTGTGTGTGTGTTCAGAAGGACTTGAGCCGGGGAGCTGATAGTCCATCTGAGCCGACACCTCTAAATTAGTGCTGGTATCATAGATGTATTATAGAGCTCAGCCCTGAGTTTATCACATACACTCACCGCACAGAATAACACCTTAAATCAACCTAAGAGCCATGTCATTTGTGACAGCGCCTCCCGTAGAGCGGCCCCACCGCTCTGATGTCATCTGATCTCAGCGGATGAAAGCCCCATCCACAGGAAATTCAGCAGCACCTTAATGGCACCTCACTGAAACGCTCACTCGCAAGGATTGAGCGCCGAGCGTAATTGGCACAATATATCTCGTGTTATCTGTTTCTGTCTGGAACGAGGAGGAAGAGGCTCCTGGAGAGACCTTTTACTCCGGTCACGACGCCGGAGAGGTCACCAATATGTGGAGACATACCTCAAACATTTAAATGCATTGCTGGCTGCCGTTGTAAAGCTCCCTCATCTGCTGCGCCGGCTCATATTTCAGCGAGGTTTGACAACGCTGGTGCTTCACAGCTCACATAAAAAAGGCTCCATTTTCTTCTATCTAGCAGAACCATTGTTGAGTGCTCTATCTCCTATCTGTGCTATACTCATTTTGGGTACCTCACAGTAACACATTGTTCATTGTCACTGGCTTAAGAGATATTAATGAATATGATTGCTCTATTCTCCACTTGTGTTTGGACTCGATACATCTGTGTTTGACTCGGGCTGGATGATTCTCGGCGCTATAATTTCCTGTGTGTCATACATTTTCTGGCACATTTGTAAAGCGAGACCATTGTAATGAAACTGAATGAGTTGTAGATTAAAGGTTTGTGTGATATTTCTTCTCTAATAGGAAATATTCACAAGGTCACTAGGAGTCAGATTACATCTTTCAGACTGACACTTGTCTGTTTCTCTATTTTTTTTTTTTTTTTTTCATTTCAGATTCAGAACGCGGACGATGTGTTGATTACTCCCCTGGAAAAGTTTCGGAAGGAACAAATCGGCGCGGCGAAGGTAAGAGACCACCTACACACGCAATTAGCGATCGAACAGGGGAGGATATTTCATGTGTTCTGACACCCTCGCCTCTCATCTTTACCCCCTTCATCTCCCCCACAGTATGTAAATCATTAATTAAAAGCAAAACATGACACTGCTAAGAGAAGAGGCTTAATCAGACTCACAGGGGGTATAAACAAAGACGACAGCTTGCGCGTGCGATATTAAAAGATATTAAGGCCTGTGAGTTGAAAAGAGCCTAATTTTTCCAGCGTGGCTTGTTAATGTTGAGTTGAAGGTAACATCGTGAACTAAACTATCATCTGTCTTTGGTAGATACGTTTTTCACAAATACAGCTGTGGGTGTTTGCTTCAAAGAAAATTTAACCCAAATTATATTTTACAGATTTCGTGTTAGATTTTGAAAATGTGCAAAGAGAAATCTGACTGCTGTTCTTCCTTCAAAGCTTCTGCATGATGAAGCATCAAGCACTTTTGTAATGCATTTATAATCGGATTACTGTAAACATACAGTATCTAATATATTGCAGTCACCAGTTTTGTAATCAGATTACTGTAATCCTGTTACTTGTAGTGCCTTCCTCCCTAACCTATTGGATATAGAGGATTGATATCAGTCGGGGTTCAGCCGAGTGTTGCTCGAAGGCATCCCGGTTCCACAGTGGATATGTTGTCGAAGCCAGAGTTGACTGCAAAGAACAGTGTGGGTTTGTTGCTACAAGCCATGCTTTCATTCCTGGCCAACGCAAAGGCATAAAATGAAAGCACGGCAGCTTGTTTGTGGTCATTCCCTCGGTGAGATCACACATGAACAAGCTGGTAGAACTCAAGCCTTTCCACAGATCACCCACTGAGTTTTTTTTTTTTTTTTTTTTTCGAGTCCTCCGCTAACTCTGCTTTCGACTCTGTGAATCATTTGCACATCTTTACATAGCCCTAACCCCTGTGAGGGACATTCCAGCTTCTGACTCTCACACATCTTGATTTATTTTACACGACCTGACAGCCGCTGCTATGCTAAAGTAGTCATTTTACTGTACTTCGCTGGTGGCTTCACAGTCCTTACCTGCTTTGAGAAAGACCTATTTCTCTTCTCAGTGCTGAGGTATGAACATCAGTCACTCTCTTTCTTACAGGCCAGACGAAAAAAAAAAGCCATTGTTGCTTCATGTCTCAACCATCACATGTACTTACAGTAATGAAATAGCACATTTTGCCGCCATCTCTTTCTCTCACTCTGCCCCCATCACCACGGTGCTCATTGTTATTGCACCAACCCCGTGTTTATAAAATGGTTTCTTAAAAGCCACAGCCCTTGTCACTCCCACTACCTCTTCTTTCCTCCGACCACTTCCTCCTAATGGCTCTCTCCTCCCACGGCCCATCCCCCCGCTGAACATTAGCCCAACGAGAGTGAGATAAAAGGCAGACATCACGAGTGGCTGAGCAACTTTCCACTCTTCCGAGAATCTGGAGGGATCCGCGGGCTGTCTGACCCTTCCAGTTACTGCGCTTCATGTCTGAGAACGTCAGATGGACAAACTCTTGCCGTGCCTCTTGCCTTATTTGGGTATACTGCGAGTAATCCCACTGAGGTTACGTACCAGTGTATCAGCTTCTTAGGCACAAGCACAACACTTCCACGGCCATAACACGCCAGCAGATTGACTGCAGCACTACAGGACATATTAGGCACAGTCTGCTTCACACAAGGCTCAACCAAATGTTTTGGAAGAAAAGCCTCAAACTTTGCACAACGTACGACAAATACGCGTCGAGAAAGCCACAAGAGTTCAGGCGGTCATGTGTTTTCGCTGGACTCACCATATGTGCTGGCTGCCAAAAACAGACGTAGATCTGAGATTATTGTTACGCTTTTTTTCACTTTCAGATGTGTTTTTTTGAGCTGAAAGTTGTTAGTTCCCCATGTGAAGAGCAATCATCTCAGAAGTGAAATAAGGAATGAAAATCTGCCCTGATTTCAGTGTGTGTCTAATGTTTCCTGTCACTGCGTCAACTCAGTCGAATTTGCTAACTGATCTCCCACAACTTAGACCTCAACCTTGGGTTTGAAGTCTCACATAGACCTGCTGGGTTTTTTTTTCCACAAACTGAGAACCGTTGGAAGTAAACTGCCTAAAGCTGGGCCCACACTATTTGTGTGTGCATGTGTGTGTTTGCTGGTTGTCAGATTTTTTTTTTTTAAGGCCTTGAAATTTAAACAGACCCCAGGGAAACTTTCTCAAGAAAGTACCAGGGGGTGTCCAACTGGTGGGTGGCATTCCTGCTCTGTGAAACTTTGACAACGCTGTATTGCCTTCAAGGATCGTCAAAATTAGGGGCACCATAGGGGTCCCCCCCCCACCAGCAGAGAGAAGACTCAGTGCAAACAGACCCAGATGGGAGTCAGATGGCCACTGATAATTTGAGCTGTCCTCATCCTACAAAGGGGTTCACTGACATCAGATGATTCTTGGCTTCTCTTGTCTCCAGAGGCAGAAATGCCATTTGCATCCATGCTATGAAATCCCAAAATATGCTAACCAGGACGCTGTGGAATAAAGGGATCAATTAAAGTGGTTTGGAGAAATGCTTGCCAGCTGTGGGCAAAAACTTTTCAATCATGCAAAAATGTACAGCACATTTTGCTTAACCCTGAGGTGTTGTGGTAAATCAGTAGACCCAGTCCATGCATATGACTGAAGCCTTTTCTTCTACCCGTCGCTCTCGAATTGTGTTGCAAAAAACAACAGGGCTGCCAGAAGCTATTGAATTTAAATGTAAAACTTTCACTGGAATTGAGTTGTGATGATATGATTGTGTTGTGTTATTGTTTCACAAAATGTTAATCCCAGCTGTATCGAAAATTGGGCAGCCACTTACAACACCAGATGATCAAGGATGGAACTGATATCCTGGAGATATGCAAATCAGGTTGCATAATAAACTTTGCCTTGCCAGTTAATATATTATGGATTAATTGCAGAAAGGCAGTCTTCAGTACGACAAGAAAACTGCAGAAGGCTTTGGAAACACTTAATAACAGTGAGAAAGATGACAGAGCTGCAGTTGACGTTCAGACTCAAAACTTTAAACTTTAAAACAACAAAATGTAGAACAAGGGGTTGCATATTAAAGTAAAGCAGAAACACCATTAGAACAATCTCTCAGAAAGTAATTACTTTTTCTCCTGATCACCTGAATTAATCTGCAAAATAAATATGTATTAAATTAGTTTATATACAAACAGCATCATGACACAATAATAAAAATAGTTGAATTAAAGGTAAATGGCCTGATTGTATTATGAGTCAGCAATATTATGCATTATTGTTATCGTGGTTTTTTGACATAATGAAGAACAGTGAAATAACAAAGAAAAACATTCAACTCTTTATTTGCTTGTTTACATCAGGCCACATAATCTACAAAACAGACGACTGGTTCTTAATGACAGCTATTCTCATTATTCTAGTGTTCACAGTTTCTAACCTAAGAATTGATGGATTTCTTTTTGTACATTACCAAGCATTTTGTGAAGGATTGTTTTATTGGAATAATCTTTTTTCTAACTGACAGTATCTGCTTTGCACCGCAGTTGAACAATGACTTCATGGGATCGTTTTGAAGGATGAACCGACATAATGGCTTCTGGTTTTATTGTATTTTCTTCCAGAACCTTTCCTGTCGGTCGTCACTGTCTGGTTTAATAAAGCAGGATTGTTCTTTATTGAAAATGATCTTCATAAATAAACACAAGGCTGACCATTAGAACACACACTGAAATGAAATGCATGACAAAACAAAATAAACTCCTAACTCTCATTATAAACAGCTGGATTTAATAGAAGATAACCTCAATGCTGACATCAAATAACTTCCTGTTACTTCGGACATTATTAGGATCGTGTGAGGGAGCTCATGTTAACGAGGAGGTCCAAACTTCCTCATGAGTTCGGTCGTCTTTTCCCGCTCGTTGTCTCTCAGATTAGGTGGTGAGAGCTGGGTTCAGATTGATCTTGACAGGGAGAAGCCTGTAGCGTTCCCTATAGGATCCAGCATAAATCTATATTCATGCAGAGCTTGTCAAAAGACCTTTTCGTAACATAGTAATGAAGAATCGTTTGAAGCTTGATCTTATGAAGATATTTTTTTTTCTCTTTGCAGCTTTGCTCCGACCTTAAGAGCTCAGATACAAAGAAAATATGGAATAAGCGAGAACAGTATATCCAGCTTTTTGTTCTTTTATTTTTCTTACTTTAGATTTATTCCATCATGTGTCAGAGAGCAGAGGCACACATAAACTGGTTAAAGTGTCTGTTTTAACTAAAACTCTGCTACACACACACACTGAATATGGTCTATTTGGAATTCTGGGTATTTGTTTTTCAACCCTGCAGAAAGCAGATGTTTGTAATTATTTCGTGTTAATTGGCCAACTTCTTGCTGTCTGTGATATCTCCTCAGGAAGTGGGATTTCAGGTAAAGGGGGGAGACTTTGGCTTTGCAGCAGACTGACTGAGCTCAGGCTGAAACCTTGTGTTCTCCCTGCCTCCCCCCGGTGGAAGCCAGACCAACTCATGTGTGGCGGAGCATCAAAATAACCTGGCTATTGCTATTTAATCACCATTCTGGACCCCTGCTCCAATTAGCTTCCTCTAATGAGCTCACAGAGATAGGTTGCAGAGTTCTCCCTTTCAAGTCACTGCTCGGAGAATCCATTTAAAATGAGCGTGCGGTGAAATATGCTGCACGTGACGCCTTGCTCGCCATTGATGTTTGTATTATTCCAGAGCGTTGGACTGAAGTGAGGAAGGGTAGAGGGTGTGTGATATCTGGGGTTCTTTCCTCTATACACACGCACGCCGACACATTCGACCTCCCTCGCTGCTTACATCTGTTACCATGGTGACGGGAGGCTCGGAAATGATGGCCCTGAGGCTCGTTAGGGCCGGTGTCAAAACCGGCCATGTACGGCTGGCGTCTAAATATTCCTCCTGCCGTCTTCACGCCTGTTGTCAGCATCCACACTTTTTTTTTTTTTTTTGCCAAATTGAGAACACCTGACCAGAAAAAAAAAGCAATTAGCAAAACTCTCCCATACTACAGCTGGCATCAAAGCGCTCTTAACAGCAACATGAGACTTGCCAGTTAGAAATTCCACTACAGAGGAATCTGCATCAGAATATTCTCTTCCTGCATCTGATTTATTCATGAGGGCGAACAAAGCAATCAGATGAGGAAATCTCCCAAGTGGTAGGTTCATGTGTGTTTTGTGCACCACAGAGTGTTGGGAAGTGCTTCGGCTTGATCCATTTCCAGCCGGCTGATTACTCCGGGGCGCTGGCATTAGTTGGTGTCAGAAACTTGTGTGCTTCAGGGTATATGTATCTATCCACGTCTGTGTCCTCTGCCACCACGTGTTGGGCTTCAAAGTCTTTTGTCTGCACTGCCCCCCCCCTCGTCTCTCTGAGAATCTTTGCAATTTAAATCATATTCCACTCTGATTGCACAAACATATCCAGGAGGAGGTGGGGTGGGGGTAGGAAGGCACCCACCACATGAACAAACTAACAAACACCTGGTGCTCTGCTCAGGTATCATTACTGTGGTGCCAGTTTCTACACGTCCTGCCTGGATCAAAACAAAGCAGGACACTTCAGGTGACTTCATCAGGCCGGCTCTTCCCTCACACACTCGCTGCAGCTCTGAGTCACTCCCCACTCGTTGTAAGTGTGAAAGAGTTAGTCCAGATGTACCGAGGAGGGTTTTTTTTGTCTGGACTGTTCTGGCACGCTCACGCTGGTCAGCAGTGCTGGGAGATTCCTGCTGTGACTGCGGGGCTCGGCTAAACCTAAAGCTCTTAATTTAATGTGATCCCCAGTGTGTCTGTGCGGTGCTCCTGAGCGTGTGTGTGTGTGTGTCTGTTGGTATTTTCCCCCGGGCTTCAGCCGTGTGTTTGTGTGTGTGCTCACGTCGACAGCAGTCACAATGGCCGACACTCAGCTACCTTATCTGGAACAAAAAAAATGCCTGATTCTGAAGAGAAATGTATTTCCTGTCAACATAATATCGCATTTAATCATGTGTTTATTTTTCTGTCCACCTGTTTATTTTCTCTTTGTTTGTGAACAGTGGGCATGTACGCCATTGATTTTCCTCCTCACTCCTGAAAAGATCATTCGTGGGTCAGACATGACAGGAAAGATGGAAATAAGATGCTACTACATGAAATTATCTATTGATTTTTGTGCTGTACTTGTAATAGTTATGTAGGAGGGTTGCAGTGTCTTGTGGTGAATTCCTCCAGTGTTTAACTGCTGTGGGGGTTGCTGAGGCAGAACACGGTTCTAGGTCATATCAGTAGCTAGTAGATTAGACTTGCTAAATTTCAGGGCCATGGGAATGAAAACAAACAAGCAGGATCTGGTTACATTGGCCGTTTCCTCACGCTTTCCTCACCCACCCACTTTATTCTGTCCCTCCTCCAGCCCCTTTATGAATGTTTGCATAGCGAGATGGGCATTAAGTGGGCAAAGCTTGGTTTGGAGGTCAGACTTGCAGATGATGAGACACTCGAATGCCCTCACACAGGCAGGTTCTCTCTGCTTCGCCAGAGTTTGATTAAGACCTGCGAAGTGGATCGGGTTTTTTTTTTTTTTTTTCTTTTTTGAGCGAAATGTTCAATCTCTTAGTCCATATGCTTTATAGATGGGCATCTGGCATGAAAAGTCCATTTCCTGTTCCTTCCTCTGAGCCTTCTGGGGGCTCTCTGTCTGAATCCTGGGACTCGTGACTGTAGAGCTTGACTTGTCCTTGCAGGTGGAGCAGAACAAGGGAGGAAAATGCAAACAGCATCCAGCCGATCCTGTTTGTGACAGCGCCAAATTCATTATGCTATTGATGATTTACAGTGCCATGTATTTTAGTGTGAACTTATGTCCCCAGCTGGGACACCGTCAGAATAATAGCATTTATATCTCAGAAGCCCTATTGGTGATGCATAATCCTTCTGACCATGCTGACATTGTCCTCTTGTCATTACAGGGCCGTATGCCACTTTTATGACCTGTAATAATCTATTGACAGGACTTTAAATGACATGTGCCAAATGCCATGTGAAAGTGTAGTTAGACCTCCACCTAGTGGCAGCTCAATCACACACACCCACAACAGGAATGAATGACACATCTTTGGTCACCTCTTAGCCTTTCATGTGTCTTGTGAACCCTTTTTTTTTTTCAGGAAGGGAAGAAGAAATTCGATAAGGAAACGGAGAAATACTACTCCACGCTGGAGAGACACCTCAACTTGTCCTCCAAAAAGAAGGAAGCATATCTGCAGGAGGTAAAACCAAAACAAACTGTGTGATCACCAACATGTGTTTTGATAATGCTGTTTAATGGTTTGTGTGTCTCCTCAAAAATGAAGCTATTGTTTGGTCATTAGCTCTTTAAGCACACACTGTTTCTAGCATTAACTCTCTGTCCACTCAGTGCTCTGAGGTTTGACCCCTGTCTTTGTTCAGGCACTGACCCGGCTTTGTTTGCTCATTCTCAGGCCGACACGCAGATTGATAAGGAGAGACAGCTCTTTTATGACGCCTCCCTTGAGTACGTTTTCAAGATACAAGAAGTGCAGGAGAAAAAGAAGTTTGAGTTTGTTGAGCCGGTAAGAGAAGCATCGGTTTTACATATTTCTGTGCTCAGTAAGTGCCGAACTCGTATTGAAGATGCAGTAATTGCTTTTCCATTTCTCTATGTGTGTTGTTAAAAGATTAGTTTAAGTGGCACATGCTGGAAATAGCACAGAGTCTTTGTACTTACTGCTAATGAAAGTGGCTTTTTTAAAATGTCTGTTGTCTCCTGAGTGGAGACGGGCACAATTACACATCCTTCACAGGTATATATCAACACATTTGTCATCTGCATCATAATATATTCTCTGTAATATAGTTGATCCATTTGGGGAAAAGTAGTGGGTAAAATTAGATAAAGTGGTTGTTGTCAAACAAAACAAGATAAAGTGCCACCCTTCCAGATATGTGGAGTCAATTCTAACCTCTTTAGCTGAGCAGTAACCAGGAAATATTAAGTTCTGTAGGTGTTAAATGTCTGGGAACGTGAGGTGGGAGCCAAGCGGTTGTTTTAAAAGCTCCCACTCCCATTTGTTTACATCCATTGGCAGGTCACCCAGAACCCGGGCCAGAAATGTAAATCTCCAGGTAGTGGTGGGAAAAATGACAAGGCTCAACCTTGCCTGTGATGAATCTGGGCACAGATAAGGTGGTTCATCCTTGAACATTTGATATACCAAGCCTCATCCTAGAAATAAAATCAGTGGTTGTGTCTGAGGATTTGACGGAGAGCGGGCGATATGTTTGTGGGATCCTCCAAGCTAGAGATGGGATCAGTTTTTCCTCCAGCAATGCGCCGGCGCTTTTTCCTCCCACAATGGTTAAGGATGTTTGTGTGTTATACAGAAAATAAGATCAATATCTGTCAGCCGTAAAGAACTACAACTTTGTGAAACTTTCCTTTCCTGGCCTTCATCTTATGTGTAGTATTCAGTGCATCCATATGAAAATATTCAATTTCATCAGATTGCTAATTACTTTTTTTTTTTTAAGTACAGTCTTGTTTAATAAGTAGTTAATTAGGTCTTAACTGAGAATGCAATATGTACATTATAATTATAGTTTTAGTACAGAATTAAAGCAAGCAACAGTATTATAATTAAATCCATGGCAAGACTGAGATTCCTCACGTTTTATCTTGATATTAAATTATATTTGTGTGGTTGTCATAGTGAGTATTGCTTCTGGTGTTCAAGACATTTTATGCTGCAGTGTCCAGTTTGTGAAATGTGTCTATTTATTAACTCTGTAAATCACCTTTAAACACTGTTCCTCTCCAGCTCCTGGCCTTTCTTCAGGGCTTGTTTACATTCTACCATGAAGGATATGAGCTGGCTCATGAATTTGAGCCATACAAACAGCAGCTCCAGTTCAACCTACAGAACGTAAGTCTCAACACCTCGGGGGTTGTACGCAGAGGCAACCAGGCACGTAATCAGATTCTGCAGTTTATCATACCCCGGCATAACAAGCAGAGTTTTCACAAATGGATAGCTGTGTGATTAAATGAGATTCTTTGCAGCACAGAGGATCAATATTTTCAGAGTGCTGTATTCCAGGCAGTAACTGCAGGTCATTTAATGGTACCGTGTCAAAAAAAAAGTTAGAGTTGGGAGTAAAAGTACAGCTGCTGCCATGCCCCCTCTTCCCATCACCATGACCTCACCACTTGCAGCCCGAGGGCCCAAATTTCTCTCTGACCTGAAATGTCAGCGCCGTTGCCCTGACAGTTTCCACTCTGTAACCCTCTCTCCATGTCCTCAGATGCAGAGAGCTCTAATAGGAGCTGGAGAAGGTGAGGGCTGTCTCAGCATCGCTCTAGTAGGGGAAATGAAACGACCTCGTTATGACCTTTTTGACTCCAAATAAGAGGACTCCCGGGAGCATTAACAACTCAGTCTCTGTCCTAATTTTGGATCACCTCTCGTGCATTCTTCCAATATAAATTTAACTTATTTGACTCAGATGCTGTATCTGAATTTCCAAATTGTTTGCCAGAGTGTTATTCTTCTCCCCAGGTGTTCCCTGCATGCAGCTGCACAAATATGAAGTGTTTGTCAGATTCTTTTTTTTTTTTTAAAGGGTATTTTTGAGTTGAGAAATTGCAGAATACACAAGACTTCCTCTGTTAATGCAATTATAATCCAATGCATCCTACATTTTCTGGCCAGACACGGAACAACTTTGTGAGCACCAAGCAGGAAGTGGAGAAGCTGATGAAGAGGATAAGGTCTGCAGATCAGGACTATAAACCCCCAGG
This sequence comes from Centropyge bicolor, assembly GCA_037975185.1. Taxonomy (NCBI): domain Eukaryota; kingdom Metazoa; phylum Chordata; class Actinopteri; family Pomacanthidae; genus Centropyge; species Centropyge bicolor. The sequence goes on along the minus strand of JBBMOC010000039.1, from coordinate 2,724,434 downwards.
CCAGTGGACGATGGAAGGCTTCCTGTACGTCCAAGAGAAACGTGAGTCTTTCTAGTTGGGCTCCAAGCCAGCCAGGCTCTCTCACCCCCCCTCCCCCCCGCCTCACTTGTAAGTGCATGGTTTTACATCCATCACCATAAACATGTCTTGAGTTCTCCCAGGCCTCCGCAGACGAGATCCTCTCACACAGAGCTCATAATTCATCCTGTTTACCGATTCACTTTGATGTGCTCTCAAACAAGGGGGGAGATGCCCAATTGGTAGATTTTTATCAGCAACATTTGATTTATCACACTTTAATTGCAAATTGATTTTCAGAAGTCTTTCCAGAAGCTCTGTGATTCAGAGAAAATATTTTTGGCCGAATAACCATTTTCCTCTTTATTTATTTTTTGTCCTAGGTCCTCTGGGATGTACTTGGACACGTCACTACTGCACATACGAGAAAGGCAGCAAGACCTTCACCATGAGCAACACAGAAAACAAGTCGGCCGGGAAACAGGTAGTTTAGTTTAATTTAGTTTAAGGGTTTTTTCAGTTTGGTTTCTTTCTTATTTGTTTAGTTATGATAAAAGATGAGAAACGACAAAGCGAGTATAATCTGTGTGGGTGAAACAAAGAACCCCCTTGAGGCTTATAAGAATGTCTCACCCCAGAGGGAAAAAAAGAGAAAAAAGTCAAGATGACAGAACTGCGAATTGGGCACAGAAAACAAAAGACTTGTTAACTCAAGGCGGACAAAAATGGTTCAAAGATAACAAAAATCCACAAATAAGAAGAAAGAACTCATGGAGTGAAAATAACCTTTTACCAGAGAAAGTTAGGGCGTCTTGTTTTTGTACACAAGCAGCTGAGCAGATTCACTTCATTTATAAGCATTGACACTTACAAATGAGTGAAAACTCATACAGATCAAATAATCAAGTTATTATTTTATACTTTGTGTCTTAGATCAACCAACTGCTGTTTTATAAGTTTTTACATTTACTAATAGGATGATTACTGTTTGTGGTAAACTTTTACAATTTGGATATAAGAGATGGAGGCTCTCATTTTTTTTATTACAAATTATATGTATTGATGTTCGGTGTGTTTATTTTTAGAATGGTCTTGTTGTCAACCAGCCAGAGATGTTCAAGCTCAAGTCCTGCATCCGGAGGAAAACGGATTCCATCGACAAGCGTTTCTGCTTTGATATCGAAGTGGTGGAGAGGTCTGTGACTGTGAATCATCTGTATGTCCCCAGAAATGTCTTATCACTTACCTGGACTGAAAACATACACCAGACTGTGATATTTAATAGTGTTACCACCACCTCTCGCATGTCAGCATTTGTTTTCCATCGCTAGTTAGGAAAAAGCATTAAAAGCAAATAATTAAAAAAACATCACACTGCACCCATTTAGTTATTAGCTGTCTATCAATGTAAAGGTCAGCCACATGGAAACAGTGGTAAAATTAGCGTCACAATCTTTTAACAGAAGTTTGTTTTACCACTAACATATTTTAAGATTGACGAATCGCATGCGAGATGTTTTCTTCTCATACATTTTGAGTTTTATTGGACCCACTCGATACTGGCATTTAACCCAGATTATCATGGGAGTACTCAACAAATGCAGTAGCTGTTCAGGTTTGATTAACATCTTCAGAGATTCCTTGTTTACCAGATGTTTTCAGCTCTGTTTGTGTCCTGCATGTTCCTCCAGTCCTCTCCCTCCCGAGCTCTTGTTTGTTGTATGTCCACAACATTGACATTTGCTCAGTTTTTGAACCCATCCCGTCTTTTCTCTGTGTTCATGTCAATGTAGAAATGACATCTATCGTGGAACTCTTTTCAGGCCGCTTCAGTTTTTCTGTAAAGTCCGGTATGTGAACTGACCAGTGCTGCCCTCTCAGAGCAGTTGCATGTGCTGCATGTGTGCTGCTAATCACACCATTCACCCAGTCTCAAATCCAAGCCTTCTAATGAACTACTGTTGCCTTCTTAACACTTCACAAAATCAGACACCTCTTGGTCAATAAGGGCTAAAGGACACAGACGTATTCTTAAATTATTCATACGTGTCTGCAATTACTCAGGTCATGCATTGATTTATGTTGTTCTGGGAATCAATCAGTCTCTCTTTAGAAGTATGGGATCTTTTAGCTGTACGGGAAAATTCATAACCGATCTGCATTTAATGGTGTCGGACAGGATGAGGAATAAGATCAAACACCTTCATTGGCTGCCCGCTGATTAACAGTGGCTGAATTGATCACGTCGTCCGTCATGAGAGCCTCATTGTTGTGATGTGTGTTTCAGAATATAGAGTTAGCTCGTGGCTGTTGTTGCACAGCAGCGGCGGGGGCCAGCACCGCTCACCCTCGGTGAGTGTTGCTGAGCATGGACAATAACTGCAGTTTATTTGCAGGACAACTCATTTATCATAAACGGCGATGCCCCAAGGTGCTTGTTCCAACCACAAGGACAATGTGGGCCAAGCTCCAGTCAGCTTCAAGCTCATCCATTCATCCTCATTATAATAAACACGCTGCTACATCTATAGCCCAGCCAGAACCAGACCAGCCCTCTCAGAACCTCATTTTGAAAGTGTGGGTTCAACGAAATTACTAAAGGGATATTTAGTCATGCAGATAATTTTATTTTATTTGCCCAGATTTTGAGATATCCATCTTTGAAACGTCTGCCTCCACCCCTCTGAATGGAATTTAATTTGTGCTGCTCAAAGCAATGAAAAATGTAATTTAAAAAATTCAACAGCAGAGTGTCCTTCCAGAAGGAGTGTTTGCATATTCCACAGGCCTCAACAGTTCTCACAGGGACTTCAGTAAACGTACTTCCAAAGAAGACTTAACAGGGTGCTCTGTGAAATAGATTAACAGGGTCACTGTTTCTGGAAAGTGATATGGCTGTCGATTCCCTTAAATGTTTTCAGAGCATCACAAATGAAATTCCTTCCACATCCACTGCACTGGGGTGGAGGCATTAATATCAGAGGCAGATATCTCAGATCCCGGTCAAATAAATCCAAAACTATCTGCATGAGATGGCCCTGGGGCTAAGATTAAAAATTAATTTGGTTGATATTAATCACAACACATGCAACTTGACATGGCTCCATGCTAGTACTAACTATCACTACGGGGTGGGGTTGGTTTTTGTTTGCCGGTGTCATCACATAATGTTTTAATTAGGTTGTCGTCGCTGCGCTGTGTGTCAGCTGCGGACAATGCTCAGGCCAGTTTCGAGCTCTGTAGCCGACAGTGACGTGAGACCCAGATGAGATGACGGTGTTTGCATGTTAGGTGCAAAAAAAAAAAAAAAAAAAAAAAAAAAAGAATCACTCTAATATTAAACACGTGTAGCGTTTAATTGGGAGCTGGAATGTGAAGCACCGAGCCAACCGAGGGCACAGTTTGAAGTCAAGCATTTGCACACGAGCTATTTTAGTCACACTAGTCCTTTTATAGTGGTCTCAGCCAGTGTGAACATGGGCTGTCCAGGGGCCCAGAGGCAATGAGATCAGACTGAGACCAGCTTTTCTCTGAAATCTTTCCAGGCATGGCGTTATGACACTGCAGGCACTGTCAGAGTCCAACAGAAGATTGTGGCTGGAGGCCATGGATGGCAAGGAGCCGGTGAGGAACTCTGCCTGTTTGCTTTTGAAATATTCATTTTCTGCTGGCTGCTGTTTGGCCAGGATGTTTTTTTTTTTTAAGTTGTTTGTTTGACAGGAAAACAATACCACAGCTGAAATATTGGTCGTTGGCACCCCCTTCTGGTGGGTCTTTATTTTAGGAAACCATGACCTCACCATCAACTTGCTCTAATAATAGAACTACTTAAAGCAAAGGAACTCTGGGAAAAGTGTGTGACATAAATCTCTTCTGCCTCTAGCTGTTTTGACCAAAGGGTTCCTCAGCTTAATAATGATTTTTGTGAACTTTCTCTAGATTTACAACCTCCCGGCTGTATTAAGCAAAAAGGAAGAGAGTAAGTGTGTGTTTTTGTCTTTCAGTCCTTTCACCATTAAAATACATAAATTCCACTTCCTATGACTTGGAATAAAATCTCCAATGCACACATACCAAACACATACTCTGTTACCTATAGCTATCTCTGTTCATTAACACAATTACTTGACATACACCCACTCGGCTGATGGAGCGGAGCCTTCCAGCACTGGGGCTCTATCTTATTAGTCAAAGCACAAACATAGGGGAGAACTTATTATTCCCGCGTGACGTCTGGTTAACCGACAGTAATTGACATGTCAAACCTATTCTCATGTTGTATTACAGCATTTCTTAATGAGGCCGGCTTTAACTTCGTGAGGAAATGCATTGACCTGGTGGAGATGAGAGGTGAGGCATTTCAATCTCTCAGCTTTCATTTGTCAAACGAGTTGAGCGCATCTTGGCTGCGATAACGAATGCCAGCGCGTTTCATTCATTAGCGGACATGGCAACACACTGCACTGGCATGAGTCTTAACTGGAGAGAAAAATCTTTGTTCCCTGTTGCATTTCTTTCATTTCCTCTTTCATCGCCATACAGGCTTGAATACAATGGGACTGTACAGAATTGGAGGGGTCAACTCCAAAGTACAGAAGCTGATGACCACAGTCTTTTGTAAGTAGCCTAAAAGTAAAAGTGACATACTGTATATTTCCTCACTTGCAATTTAGTAGAATAGAAACTAGTCTGTGTCAAAGGGACTGAAGCCAAAAAGTATTATCAGTGTTTATCAAGCTTAGAGTTATACTGAGTATTCCTCTGTACTGTATATACAGTCTTTAATGATATTCTCACAGATCATTTAGCAAAACTAACATAAATAGATAATCCTGTAATTTCCAAATGCCTGAATAAGCGTTTTCTCTTTTTAAGCTCAAGCTCATTTATAACAGGCGTCTCAAGTTGAATCTAACGAACATAATGTGACCCTGCAGAGTGAGGGAAGAGGTCCTCCTTGTGGTGTCATAGTGTAACAGCCATCTGGCCTCGTATTACTTTGTCATTACCTTATTAGATGACCCAAGGTAATCCTGTTTGCATACATTTCATTCACTTGAACAGGAAATGTCGGATTGATTTATTAAAGGCTCTCTAACGCTTGAGCTCCGTCTGTGTGAGACACCACACACACACACAGGCACCCCTTACATATATTTCAGTCTCTTTACACAAGACGCCAGTCAGTATTGTCAATGCTCATTTAGGCAGCCTGTCGGGTCATGTCAGGTTGTGTTGGTTTCTTCAGTCAGTTTACAGCTTGCTTGTTGCGGTGATATAAAAATAAAATGTGTTTCCAATAGCATCCAAGGCACCAGTGGATATGGACCTGGATCCAGAGACGTGGGACAACAAAACCATCACCAGCGGTCTGAAGAATTACCTCAGGTCAGCTCGCCCCACCAGCTGTGTGTCTTTAGCTGTCAGGAGTCATCATTACCTCCGTAATGCCTCTTTGAAACCTTCCTGGTGTTAGTCATGCATTTAGTGCCGTCAGTGAGTCACAAAGGAAGGTGGCAGCATTCAAAGACCTGTGTCACTCAGGAAATAAATGGTAACTGTTCTTTTTATTCACCAGATGTCTCTCTGAGCCTCTAATGACCTTCAAGCTCCACAAAGATTTTATCATGGCTGTCAGTAAGTTATGAAAAGCTAATAAAAGCTATAATAGATATTTTACCAAATGCTCCATTTCCTTTCATTTCTCAGCATTATACATAAAGAGTTAGCCGAGCATGGTCAAATTCAAAACATACACCGCTAATGAAGCATGTCCATCTGTTTACTGTGGAAAATGTTTTTAATCAAAGATGTATATGAGAAAATTGTATTTGTGCCAGATGATCACACATTAGAAAAATTCAAATGTGTGTGTAAATTTTAGATTTATGTTGATTGATTAAATTTGACATAGAACATATTGTGAATTTGTATCTAAGCTCTTAAAGAGGAATTGAGTTTGAACTGAGTGGCATGTCGAATGTATTCATTTTGAAATAAGATAGCTTTGTGGGCCCTGCATCCACACACTGACTGCAGGGAAATCAAACGAGCAAAGACTGAACCAATTAAATAGTTTCCATCTCAGAAAATGTCTTCATGCCATGTGCATCCCTTGGATCTAATGTCACGTCTAATTGAGAAGTTAAATTGTTTTAATCTCTGCTCGTGTGCATTATCTCTACCCCTCCTGGATATGTGCCAATAATTGGCAGCTTTGCATTTTCTGTGCAAGTATATGAGCCTCTTGATCATTTTACATCCACTTGCCTTTCGTCAGAGTCGGATGACCAGAACTACAGAGTGTGTGCTGTCCATGCTTTGGTTCACAAGCTGCCCGAGAGGAACAAGGAAATGCTGGAGCTACTAATAAAACACCTCGTCACGTACGTGTTCCTGTCATGAATCAGTTACACCGCAGCCTTAAATAAAGAACAGTCCTATGAGAGGAGATGAAAAATTGCTGAGACTGATTAAATTGTCTCCACAGCTTGAGGAAGCCTTAATGCATTTGTAGGTGTCTCTAAAACTGGTCAGTATCTGGTCAGGTGTTTGCACATCCATGTCCTCTTCCTGCAGAGTTTCCACACAAAACCAGTTCAACCTGATGACGGTGTCCAACCTGGGTGTCATCTTCGGGCCCACGCTGATGAGGTCACAAGAGGAAACTGTGGCCGCCATGATGAACATCAAGTTCCAGAACATTGTGGTGGAAATACTTATCGAGAACTTCAACAAGGTGACTCATTATTCGGCTTTGGACGTAAAATATGCTCATAATTTTATCAGCACCATTCAACAAATTTAATTATTACTTTTAAACACAAGCTTTTCCATATTTCCAAGAACAGTTTATGGACAAATGATGTGCAATTTTTTAATGTTTGAAAAAAAGATAGCGTGCAGACAGTATGGATATATCCTCTATCATGGTGTATATAATTTTATATTGCATTATTGACATATTGTATATCTTGATTCATTACATTTTCTGGAAATATACCTTGCACCACATTTAATACAACCACAGATACACAAGAGACAGCTATCTTAGTATGAAGTGGTTTGCTAGATCTTTGATGATGTCATGGTCTAGATTATTATTTCCACAAACTCTACACTCTGTCGCAGGTAAAATAAATTATTTTGATATCAAACTTCTAAAACCCGATTTGAATACCCAGTGTGTATCGGGTAGAAATACACAGATTGTGTAGTTGTGTTGAGTTCTTAGTGCTCCTTTCTGGACTCGCAGATCTTTCACCAGCCTCCAGATCCAAATGTGCCTCTGCCTCAACCCCAGAGCCGACCTGGCTCTCGCAGGAGTAGGGCCATCTGTCTGTCCACGGGACCAAGGAAGCCCCGCAGCCTCTACACCCCGACACTGTGCCTGGCAGATGCAGAAAGTGAGTACCAAAGCAATGATTTACACCACAGGTCATCTCACCACAATTTCCCAAAACCCGTCGGTGGCCTTTAATATCTATCAGACATCTGCACACACTCTCACTGCATTTCCTCACATTTAAGCATTTTCAAATAGAAACCCAGTTTAACCTTTTCCAAGGGAATATTATCTCTCCAGAGAGAGACAGTCTCTTTAAACTAGTGACTACAGTCTCATTCAGCAGGTTTTAATGAGGGCCTTGTGTGCCTCCTCTCTGGTCCCTGCATAGGTGACACTTGTAGCAGCAGTCCGAGCAGCACCCCGATGGGCAGCATGGAGTCTTTGTCCTCCCACTCCTCCGAGCAGAACAGCTCCACCAAAACAGCTTCCCTCGTTCAGGTCAAGGACAAGTCGCTCCTGGACCTCCACCGGACGCCGTCACAGCTCTCCAACGGCCCCAGGAGCGCTGCATGTATCAGCAGCCCGGAGTCCAGCTCCAGGGAGGATGCAGGTCGTACAGATGGAGAGTCAGAGGACGCTCTCAGCCTGTCCTCGGTCAGCAACACACCGAGGCTGTCTCCTGCCCCCAAAAAAGCCCCCCACTGCCGCCCTGACCTCAGACCAGCACTGCTGAACCGCTCAGCTGCTCCCTCTCTGAAATCACTGCATATATCTGAAGGTACGATAATCATCAAGTAATGCCAGTTTAAGCTTGTCATAAGATCATTGATTTTGTTTCCCCTGCTGTAATGAAGTGGAAAGAAACCTCATAAAACCGTCAGGACAGAATTCATAAACTGCATAGTTTTATTCCTCCTGGACTTTCAAGACAGACAGCGTCCCCCTGACTTAAGCATTACATAAACAGCAGTGTTAAAATATTATTTACCTGGCTCATTTCCTGAATTAGTCGGTGTCAGCGTGTGAGCTGTTTTAGTGTCAGACTTTAGTGTCTTTGTGTCATTTACGTGGAGACGGGATTTATTATGTGTATGTCTCCCTGAAGGCCGCAGGAGCTGCTCCGGATCCGTCCAAAGTCTGTCAACACTGGAGCCCAAAGACAGCTTAAAGCCTACTGAGCACCCAGATCTTCCACCGAAGCAAGTGATCCGCCGCAGGATGGACACGTCCGTCAGCAACGGCTACCAAAGACCTGGCTCAGTGTAATGGGTTTTAAAAAGCTAATATATATAATATATACTAACACGGCCAATGAAATCATTAGATATGAATTACTCAGAAACAACCACAGATATATAAATGAATAATGAAAATAATAGTTGTTGTCTGTCCTCTGATAGCGTTGATAGCTTTTTGGATATAACCTCTGAGTCATCAGCCTCCCCCTTCATCTGTGTACGAGCGCAGAGCATTGAGAGGTCTCTAAGATCAGATGAGTATGTGTTAGGAGATTTATGTCTTTCCCTCTCTGGTGGGAGAGCTGGCTTTAATTACGCTCTGCCTGCTCTGGGGTTGATGTGACCCAGCAGCAGTCTGCACTCGTTCTCTCGGGACAAATAGATTGTTTGACTTGTCATGTCTGAGAAACCAGTCACACGGTCTCTGGAGTAGTTTCCTTGTATAGCACCCACCCAGTTTGCCCCAGGCTCTGTCGTCCCCTTAACTCAGAGATCGTTGCGTGCAGGGTCAAGTGCAGCCTTGTTATATAGTTTAATTCAATTCCGCATCATGCTGAAGCAGAGTCCGCCCGGAGGAAGGAAACCTCCCGCATTGTGTCGTTACGCCTTTCACCTCATTCTAAACAATGAGGAGCACTGGCAGGGCGAGAGAAAGTGGACTGACTTGTTTCAGTTCAGGTTGAGGCCAGAATTTCTCTCTGAGACAGCACTGCTGATTTTATAGACACTGAAGGATCAAACTGTCAAATTACACTTGTATTTTACTCTGATTCATTTGATTGCAGGCATATTTTTCTTTGGATGACATGATTTACCAAACACTTTGTTTCTCAGCTGTTTATTTGAACCATGATACAATCAAGTGAAGTGAACTCTTATGCTTTTCGTATTGTTTCAGGGTCGCTGCCAGAGCACTGCTTTTTGAAAATGCCTCTTCCTCCCAGTCTGTTCCAGTTGGAAGGTGCTGTAAAAACATCCCTCTACCACAGTTTATGCATAATACATAACAACATAATCAATCTCTCATATCTGACACGACATTTTTGTTGCCTTTACAGAGATGCCAAAGCGATGTATTCCTGTGAGGCAGAGCACAGCCATGAGCTCACCTTCCCCCAGGGGGCGCACTTCTCAAACGGTGAGCAGAGACAACACAAGCCAAACATTTTATGCTCTGCTGCAGAAGTGCTCACAACAGCACACATGCCTCCTTGCGTGGGTTGATTGGAGACTGGACGGGGTCCACAGACAGTCTGTTGTGTACTGGCAACACACAACCAGGAGTTGGCTAATTCCCACTGTTGTAGAGGCATAAAATAATTTTGCTCCGAGCGTGACACCCCCATATGCATTGCTGAAATCCAAACAGCCGCGGGATATTTTATTGCCTCTTGTCTTTTCCATGAAGACATGACTTGGCCCTCGACCAGTGCAGACAGGTCACTGTAACCTAGTGATGGAAGGCACCGGTGCCTGTTCCCTGTTAACACAGCCAGCAGAGCCGGCAGCCAAATGCAAAAACGTCAACAAACGCTCCCTCAACAGCAGGCGGAGGGATTTTACTGCTCTCTGCATTAACAGGCCAAATCCTCTCTGCATCCTTATTCAGCAGATCTCTGTTAGACTGTTGTCGCTGATCGTTTTTAAAGCTGCTCTTCTTAATTCTGGTGGATCGCAGTGATGATTAATCTTGTTCTTTTCATGGTTTTAACTATATGTGTGTGATTAAGTAAGGCGATCCTGCTTTCAAGCTTGTTAAAATGCTCTGGAGGGACTGACTTTAAAGAGCAGTCTGACCCAGACTCGTTCTCCACTGTTTACTCTTCTGCCTAATATCTTTTTTCCTTTCTTTTTCTGGGAAGTCTGGGAAATACTGTAACCAAATACAAGCTCAGTGATTCTAATCAGGTTACACTAGGTCAAGAGTCTATTTCATTTTGACTTAAAGTGCTTTCTCTCTCTTTGTGTCCTGCAGTCTACCCCTCTGTTGAGCCGGGCTGGCTCCAAGCAACATACGAAGGAAGAACAGGTTTAATCCCTGAGAATTATGTCGTCTTCCTCTAACAGGCTGGTAAACATTGCATCTTTTTCATGGTATCCATGGAAAAAAACATAACACACAATGTGCTTGACTGATTGTTCCTATTATTGCTGGTAACTGAAATTTTCGATCTGACGCCTTTGTCAGATATGGAGCAGTAATTGCTTTAACAGAAGTTCAAAGCCCAAAAAATGTACCTCCTTTTGCAAAGATTTCGAAGTTAGAAAGAAATGACATTATTGTTTGGTGTAAATACGTTACCCATCGACTGCACTGATGTTTTTATTCCCAGTATTAGCCTACAGAATCACAACACATTCACATCCCATTTCACAAGATTTATTCGCAGAAATATATTATCTTTTAACTTCCCATTATACATTAACACTTTCATCAAGTTGCTAATGGAAAGCTGTAGTTTCCTAAACATTATGTATTAACTGCAATTGAAAAAAAACAAACTGTGATTTAAAAAAAAAAAAGAAAGATATTAATCTAGTCTATTAGAATCTAATAGAAAAAGCATAATGGTTTTGCACCTTAACTGTTTCTGGCCTGTGATCATTGTTCATCCACTGAACCTGCTCACTGCTGCAGTGCACTTTCTGGTTAGCTACAAGGTACTGTACTGTACATTAATGCTCATGAGTTCTTCTGTAGTTGCTAATCAAAAATATTTACTTCTTGTAATGGTTCATTACTATAAATTATCCCTTCAAATATATGCTGTATGTAAAAATGTGTTTGTTATAATGTCATGAATGCTACGTTCATGAGGTGGAGCCTTCACCTGTCATGCCTGTTGTGGTACTGTAGTCATTGGTACACTGGTGTACTAGTAATGACAACTAGACATGTATCAGATTATATTATGTAATAGATGCCATTTAATATTTAATTTTCTATTACTGTCACAACATTTCAAAAATACAAAGTCCATAATTATCTAAAAAGTTAACTTCAGTGATGCCATTTCAGAAAAAGATAAAAAAAAAAAAAAAATCAAGAACATTTTCCTCAGTTAATAAACTGAAAGATTACTTCAAAGTCAGACTTTCTCCAGTGGCCAAAAATGTATTTGGGAAGGTATTTGAGGTCTTGCACTTGCCAAGATCAGGGTGTTCTTTTCCATTTACATCTTTAGGAATGCGATGTGGCCTTGAACATCGATGCTGGGATAACACTCCCTTACAATCTGAATTTGCAGGGGCATATCACGGAAATGATATCCATATCCTGAATATGTAACATTTGGCCTTCTTTTTTTTCTACGTGGCAAGCTTGTTTCCTTGCAATCATCTACTGTGTCTTGACGGTGCATAAACATGTCTACAAATAAACTGCGTGATTTATTAGACCTGTGGTCCGAATCCTTTGTCACGGTGAGTGAGTTTGACTCGTGCTCACTGCAGCGAGAAGCTACAGTTTTCTCTTTGTGCCCCTACTTTTAGACATAGTTGTGTTTTTGACTGAAAAAGCCGAGTTGAGACTGACAGAAAATATAGTTCTTTTCTCGTATGATGTGGTTTCCTTCCTATTTCCTGTAGCTACGTGAAAATTTGTTTGCATTGCACGTTTTTATGACCTCCTCCAGGGAAGTTATATATTTGCTCTCATTTTAACTGTACAGCTCAAAAACACAGTAACTGGTGTCAGTTAATATTTGACCATGTACCAAGGAGACGGGGATGAAGTGTTTTTACATTTCTCTATGCTGATACAGAAATTTCAAAGGATTTCTGTCTAATGAGGCTGTTTTGAAAACCTTTTCTTCTTTGAACTGTTGCACTCACTGGAATTAATCTGTCAGATCTGTACTCTGAATTTAAAAAAAATCTACTTTCTATTGTGAAAATAACACATTTGGGGGCAGCTTTGGCAGAGATGTTTGCTCAGTGAGTTGTTGTAAGCTGACAGTAAGTTTTGTTTTTGTTTTGTTTTGATTTTTCAGAAATATTTTAAAGTTATCTTCCCAGTTCCTTCTCCCTGTTTTCAGCTTCAGTACAAAAATATCTGTAGTGGTTCTCAAACCTAATGTGTATCAGATAAAAAGTAGCATCTGTACACAGGTTGTATGATGGGAAAGGGTGGGTACACCTCTGGTATACAGAGGAGCCTTATTGATTGATGCCTCTGAATTCATTATATTCAAGATAGTTCTGTGCTAAAAAAAACATGTTTTTAAGGAACATTGTGTTTCACCTCATAAAGTAAAAGGACTATAGACCATTAGACACAATTTGGCAAAGTATAGGTGACTTGACTACAAAAGCGAAGGCTATGAAAAATCCAGTAATTGAAGGGTCAGTAATCCAGTCACGACATGCCTCTGCAGAGCTGCGATGTCTGCGCTGGCATCGTCACTTGGTGTGGAATAAGAGCGGCCTCACCATGCCTGCCAGGACCTTGGGAAGCTGCGAGGCAATGACCTCTGACATCATCTCTGGAAACTCCACTTTCATGGCGTCTGCCTGGATGAAAGTGCTCAGACAGAACAGGTTGACCTTCTTCACTATCTGTCAGGAAAGAGACATGCATGTTTGTCTTGACACTCATTGAAGAAGCGGTCAGATTAAGACATGAATGAATGCTGTTGGAGTCAGATCTGTGAGGGAGCCTACATCATGCATGGCGTCCATCAGTTTGGTGAGGTGGTAGAATCGCTGTGAGCTGGCCACCAAGCCCTTCTCCCTCATGTGGATCACCTTTGTCAGCTCCCGCACGTAGTTTTGCCTCATCTCTTCGAATATTCCCTGACTTTTGAGTCCCTCGAGAGGCACTGATAGCAAACAGGACACACATGAATTCGAATAATAATTTATCCAAACATTGTGCATTTTTAAATGTGGAAAAATGTAACAGAAGCATCAGTCAACAATGGTTGTCTTAGAACTAAGATGCTGTGATTAAAAACAATGTTTTTCAGTCAGTGTGAAACGAGGTCTTGATAGCAGCTGCTACATAAATCTTGCCAAGGTCCAGTCACCATGTACAACACTCCCTTCACTGTGTGGCTTTACAGTAGATGGACATCAAAGCTTCACATCTCTGCTTGCAACACTTAAATCAAAAATGTAGGTCAGCATAAGGTAAAGAGTGAGTCATCTCGAGTCAGATTCAGGAAGTCCTGTCTTTTACCTGTGTTGAGTAATATTATGGCTTTCATGCAGAGGAACTCCTCCTTGGTAACTTGAAGATTTGCAAACTCCTGAGGGATGAACTGTATCGCCAGGCAGAGGTCGTAAATTGGAGATCTCCTCATTTGCTCCCTGATAGACAAAAACATAAAATCATTGCTGTAACTCCTAATTTTAAATCATTAACACTGTGAATCAAAAGCCAACTCAAATTGCTCCTGTGATGACAGTCACTTACTGACTAAGAACCAGGTCAGGTGCGAAGTATAAATATTCACTGGTGACGTTCTGAAAGGAGCGCCACCCGAGGGAGAACACCATCAGGTTCATCCACGAGTACTGGATCAGGGTCATCTGGTCGGTGATGTGAAGATTACGAAACCCTTAGAAAGAAAATAACATATATTAGACTATATTAGAGAACATTTAATTTGTCATACTCCCTTGTGTTTTTTATCATAGTAGATTCAACCTGCATCGTAACACCTGTGCACTTATATACCATCACACACAGTGGTGCAGCTCATTGGTTTCCAGTTATAAAAAAAGTGATAAAAAAATAATTTAATTTTAGCATTTCTCCTGATAATTTTTCCCACTTGGATTAACTATCCAATATTCATGCCATTCATTGCACAGCCTTCCATCTCAGCCAGTGTTTAAGGCTGAGACCTTCGGCATGGCCTCCCGGTGGATCCCCATGGTGACCACCGCGGCGACCCTGAGCTGCTCAGGGCCGTTACCTGGCAGAGACTTGGACCACTTGACGATCCACAGCAGCTGTTTCTCGCACAGCCTGTTGAGACTGGTGAGCAGGAGATGGGGGACGTCGGCCTGCGTGTTGTCGTAGCCGGAGTACACCATATCCGGTTCGATGTTTTCCAGGATGTTAATGATCTGCTGGGAGAGCTGCACCTCGCGGATGCCTGGTATGCAAGACATGGAGGTCAAGGCCTGATTGTCGCTGGACATGGCGAAGTGGGACTGGAACATCAGGGACGGGGACAAACCCAAGGCTTTCAAGGCCCCGAAACGCTTCAGCTTCCTGCCTGTGACATGAGGACAAGGCCTGGTTACATGTGATGACCAAGAGCATCACAGAGCTCCAATGTTTTTTTTTCTTTATGCCAAGTAAATTCACATTTTAGTGGTTAAATGTTCAGCTCCTTTGCTTGCAAAAGGAGCCTGTTAAATTTTAATTCATCATTGTCTTTTTGATCTGAGCACTTAAAATATTCTCTTTGATCCATATTAGGATTTCAAACTGTATCTTGGTGCCACGTAACCAATCAGTTTCTGCAAAAAGACATCCAAGCAAATGTTACCTCCGAGCATCATTCCCGCTTGGTAGCACTTTCTGAGGCGACACGCAGGGCAATTTTTCCTCCGGATTTTGTCCACAATGCAGTCGTTTCGTCCAGCACAGAGATAGCTATGATGGCCTGTTGAGTGAAAGGGTACAGACAATGCACACAATTTCTTGATTTTCCAAATATATAACCAGGATGAGAGGCACATAATGAGGAGGAAAAGCGCTGAAGGGCCCTCGACTATTAGCATGGCTACTCCACGGGCGGCTTTCTGAGGAGAAATCTAAAGAAGAAAATGAGATAGAGGCAAGGCTGTGAGGACAGAGTGACACGGCCATGGTGAGACATAGTGGCTCTTACATATCTGGCGTTACGAGATAACAAGAAAAACAAGTTCAAGACGAAGAACACGGTGAACACCGGTCAATGTGATACTGTTGCTAATGACCTTTAACAACTACCACAGGAAGGTCAGTCCAATTTGACTTGGAAACTCCCTTTCAATGTACCACAGCATTCAGCGCAGGCCTGCAAGAGCTGATATTAGAGAGTCATGTTTAGTGACAGCCTGTTTTTTTTTTCATCTTTTAGTTTATTCTTTTCATAAACAATGCAAACTGAGAAACAGAGAATCCAAATAAAGTGGTTTATGAGGCAAAATTTTATCCACAGACACACGAAAAATCAAGTTTTATACAGAGAAAACAGGGAGATCCACTTTCCCAGAGTAGATTGGAGATGGGAGATGAAAACCAAAGAGGGAGGGCTAATAAAACAGTCATGCATGTTTGATCAGGTGTCACTGGCCAGAGGTTAAAAAGTTAAACTGTCTGCTGGAACCGATGACTTAGGCTTTTCCCTTTCACAACAATCCTAATACATATTTATGTGACTTGGGTGATATTTAACTGAAAGCAAGTACAAAAACAAAAGATAAACCTAGAACTTATGCTTGAGGTGATTTGGGAATTGTGACTTAGCTTTTTTAGAAGTAGGTCAAAGATTTTTTTGTTTTTGTTTTTACTCACCTTCAACTGCTCTTTTGAAAAAGACTTTACAGCTCCCGCAGGTTAAGACTCCATAGTGGCAGCCAGACGCCTCATCACCACAGATCACACACATCCTCTGAGGTGGCATCCTGGATCAAGGAGAAAAACACACACTGATTGAGCTTAATTAAATGCTGACCGGTTCGATACAGCCTCATGTTATTTAACTCCCCTTTTAAATTTTTTACATTAACAACATGGAATAAGACACATTAGGAGGTAAAACATTTAATTTTCATCCTTGTTTGTCGAAAGTAAGAACTTAATATTGCTTTGATTGAGCAGTCTGCACTTACATAAATAACTGACTTATTGAACCCTTGATTGAGTTTAAAGCATATTTAAGATGTCACTTTCTGTGTTTGCAAGTTAAGATAAGACTGAAGGACCCTCAAGGACCCCGAGTTCAATACAAAATGAACTTGTTTCATGAGTTTCTGTGAGAGACTGATGAAAGTTTGAAGTGACTCATTATAAGACAAAAGTTTCACAAAGTTCTCACAAACAGGCTGAGTCACTCAAATGGGTGATTGTTGTGCAGTGGCAAATAATGTGTCCTAACACTAAAACACTTGTCATTAATTACTATCTGATCATCAATGTAGGAGTGTGATCTGCTCACAAGTGTCACACAAGCAGCATCTTTACAAGACTTTATATATGTTTACAGTGGTTACCCTGGGAATGTGGAGAAGGGTGAGGGGTTCCTCTGGGTCAGGGCCTGGCTCTGGATCCCATCGTAGCCGCTGTGTGTGAAGGGGTCCTCGGTCCCTCCCGCAGACTGGCACCAGTACTGAGGCTCAGCCGGGCTCTGCATCTGCCAGCGGGGGGGCTCGTTCTTGTACAGCAGCTGCGGGACTGTCTGCCTGTGAGCATCGAAGTTGGTGACAGCCTTCCCGGAGAAAGCACACCTGGAGTCCGTCCTCACCTGGCTGTGCGCCGGCAGCTGCTCTGATTGGCTCAGGTCAATGAGAAAGTTTGGAGAAGACTGAGAGAAGCTGCTCTGCTCCTGGTCACCGAGCCCCAGCTGCTGCTTCCTGTCCGGGTCACAGCAGGTGTCCAGGGCAGGTATCTCCGAGGATGGGTCAAAGCTGGGACAGGGGGTGTCCATAATCACAGATGGCTCATTCTCATCCTTGATGAACTTGCAGGCTGTGGAGGAGAGACTTACAGCTGCAGCAGGCAAACTTTGGTTTGGGGCCACATTGGTGCCCTGAACACTTACAAACTCTTCCCAGGGCACACTGTCACACTTCAGATAGTCACGGTCATAAAAATTCTTTGTAACAAGGGAGCCATCGGGCACGCTGCAGTCCTTGAACACCGCGCCGTCGCCGCCTGGATGCAGACCCTGGATCAGCGCGCCGGCGTCTCCAAAATTACGCACGGAGGACATGCAAGCCAGAGCCTGCGAGTCGGCGGAGGGCTTGGTGTTACCGTACCCAGCTTCAATCAAGTCGTTCACCCTCGTGTCTGTGGAGTCAGGGACCGAAGAGCTGATGGGGTTCATCCGTCCGTTTAGTTTATTGTCCATGTTGAGGGCGCGCGCAGAGGCTGGAGCGCGTCCGGAGGCTGGACCCTGTGTGAGGGAGCTGTGGCTCAGACACTCTCCTGTAAACCTCCTCCTCGTTGAAGGAAGGCTCTGACTTCACCTTCCTCTCACATAAGAGTCCACACAGTTTAACAGCTGCCCGGGAAAGAACTTTTAACCAGTGTTTAAAGTTGAGGGATTAGAAATTAAACTTTCAGTAAATTAAGAGCAGCCATATGTTTCCTTGTTCTGGTTGTGGGAGTCATGTTTCAAAGTTGAGCTGAGGTCACAGATTTCTAATATCTTTCCTCATTCAGACTTAATCCTCTGAGGGATGTAGAGAAGAATCAAAGCACAGTGACTCCAGAGAAATGTATGGACTGACACCAGCCTTACAGCAGACCTACAACCAGCCAATGAGGAGAGTCAGCGATGGATCACTTCAATTTCAAGGCTCATTAGTCTCCACCCTGCTGTTCACCAATGAGGAACAACATGGACACTTTTGGGGTTTTTTTGGGAAAAGGCAAAAATACTGGAAACCAGGTGCTTTTGGAAGATGAGACTAAAAGTTCATTACAGGAACAATGTTGACGATTTTCATTTGAATAAATATCTGTTGAGCTACTATCTGAATGAGGTAACATTGGTGATTAAGCCTTTGACCCACTTATGAAGTACTGCAATATTTATACACATGCAGTATTATGAACTTAGTGTCTGTGGCGACATTATGAAAAATACTGTCCTGACAAACACGTTTCCTACTGCTGCAGCTTCACATTAAAATCATTTAACTAACAAAACAGATGTTGACTTTTATCATGAAGCAATCACAGGAAGTGCAGTGTGTTTTTCAGTCAGCTTTTTACTTACAGCTGTCACTGAGCAAATGCATCTGCAGAACAAGACTACAGTCATTTTCAGCAGTTTTCCACAGTCGGTCAGTCTGAAATATTGCAGGGAGTAATGGAACAAGAAGTAGCAGCCACAGAGAGCTGTTAGATGAAAAGCTGCAGGTGACAACTTCTCTGTGAGGTAACTCCTTTCAGTTTCACTATGTGCAGCATAAAGTCAGATCACAGTTGGTCACAGAATGATGGAAAAAGCACAGATACTGTAGCTTCTGTATTCATATGACTATATTGTATTTGACTGCCACAGAGTTCTGTGAGCTGTTGTCATTCAACCAGGACTGAGATCTTACAGTTTAACATGCCAAAACTCATCCGTAGTCATCCTTACAAACCCTGCAGACCAAATATTATTATGTCAATATTTGTATGGGGTTGCCTGCTGTTTGTTTATAACCAGGAGGCAGAGACAGGTGGACGAGTCAGAGGACAAAATCACTTCTGTCCCATTTGTGCTTTGAAGATTTATTTAGCACTGAAGTGGCAGTGAGCTGTTCGAGTTAATGTAATGTCAGACCTGTAATCAAGCAAAAGCTATTTCTGCAAAACATAATTCTTAATGTGTGTGTTTCATTGTCATACCTTTACAGTTTTGCAAATTTGCATCTATTTTTGCCCAAAACTAAACTTCTCCATTTAAACACTGTGTTTTGCCGAGCATTTTATAAAGTGTAGAATATTTATCTTTTAAGATAAGATAACTTTTATTGATCCCCCTTAGGGGAAATTTACTTGTCACAGCAGTAGTAACAAACAGTAAACAGTAAATCAAAAATAAATACCAGTAAGTGGCTAGTTAAAAAATAAGGCAGTAATAAAAAAAACAAGAAACAATAAGTGGCATAGAGACAATAAAGTGACAAGTGAGGTAAAGTATTTACACTATGTTACATGTTTTCCTTGTCTTTGACATCCAGAAGTAATAGACATGCTATTATTCATATGAGAATAAAGATGCTATGAATGCTATTGCACAGAAATTTCTATGTTATTGCACTGAAAATATATCACATTATTTACAGTGTGCAGCAGAGAAGATGCAGATAAGATGCAGTCATCACTTAAAGGCAGTTGTCAACTATAATGAGGTGTTAAAGAGTCTTATCGCAGTTGGTACATCTTCTATGTGTTGGTCTATATATTTCTGTTGTGTCATGACAGCACCCTCACCTCCTTTTCACTCATCTCATTTACATTTCCGTTATCCTGATTAGATACAAGCGAGGGTTACTACTCAAGTTAATCAGTGGAGTGTGTATCCCGCTGATGCGTGATGCACACACAGGCCTTGACCATCTCTCCTGCGTCATGTGTTTGATATTGGAGGGGATTCTCGTGCTGTGGCCTACATAATTTTTCGATAACAATTTCGCATTCATATCTACAGGATGTGTTCTCCATATGCTGTAGTGGCCTAGTTTTCAGACGAGGCTGTAATCTGTAAACTTAACACTCATGTTTCATGGTGACCAGGAGCCTTCAATTATTGTAAAGTTCTATCTCCTGGTACTTTTTAAATCAAATTGATTTGTAGACACGTGAGGTTACGCCATGTTTGTCCCATTATTTCCTTGCTATAGATGCTTCACGGTGGCTCTGTTCAGGGACCTGACAGCTGAAGTCGGCTGGTAGCTTTTACTCTCCCGGCCTAACTGTAGATGGAGGTGTGCTGTTTGTCTATGTGACAGGTCAGACTGTTCTCAGACATTTGTCTTGCTTCACAGCAAGCGTGAGAGAGCATAACAGCATCTGCTGCAGCCATTTTACAAACCCATAAACCCTCTCAAGTCCATGAGGTGAAGATAATCATTTAATCACATTCGTTGTATCGTTTAATTCTATTACATTATGCTTAAATGATCAACATTTTAATGGCACACAACATTAAAAAAATTATGTTTTGTATGGAAACTTAAACTGGAGTCCTGCTTATTGATTTTAAGGTTACAGAAAATGATCTCATAACTTGACATTCACAGAAAGCTCTGAGGGCCGTTATTACCAATAAGCTTCCATTTATTTTAATGTTGACTTATGAACCTGCCATTTCCACATCCAGAAATAGACATATGATGGTTTTTAATCTCAGCTGTTTTTCTCTTCCAGATGGAAAATTCGTCAAACCCTATGAACAGCTGGTAACTGGCAGCACCATTATGTTGGCAGTAGTGCATATTAGTCTAAGTCCCACTAGTGCGGCCATGTGATTAAATGTACACATACAATGAGAATTTGATGAGCTCCTCCAAAGCCATACATCTACACTAATGAAAATATATATTTAAAATAAGTTTTTGTGTTAAGTCTGTGCCTAAAGATCCTTTGACCCTGACTGAATGCCTCATTAATGAAAAGACAGCATTGTATCCCGTAAATTCATCTCTAATATTTGCATTCTTTAAGAAAGTAAAGTCAGCTAACTCTTCTTCTCTTCTCTCTGCTGAACATGCATGACTTCTCCCAGTTGCCCGATGAGCTTTGCGAGCGTCTCCATGTCGTGGTTCCCCCTCTCCAGCAGAACGTAGCGGAGACTGGAGATGTCCTGTTTGATCTCTTTCAGTTCACCTGTGGGACAGTAAGTCAAATCAGATTTCATAATCCGGTGATGCAGACATGAAAAACTGTGCATCCAGAGGACCTGCTGACTCACCTTCATTCACTTCATCGTTGTCTTTATCTCTCTGCGCTTTCAAGATGTACCTTTTAATGAGGCGGTTCATTATCTTCTGCAATAGAGATTAGAAGATTCAGAGCCTCAAACTGATGAGCAAACTATTCCTTCAAAGTCAGGGTTAGTTAAGGAAACAGAAGAGAAGCTGCCAACTTGTTTTACTCATTATAAAGTTTATTTATCTCAGTTTTAACTGACTCTTTATATTGATGCTTCACATCTCTTAATGAGTAACTGAATGTATAACCTAGATTATTATTTATGCATTATTTATGTTAACATGTCTCTGAGTATAAAACAGTAATCAGTTATTAATAAGTTGATGAGCAGTGAAAACAGATTTACTTGGTGATGAGTCGGACATATTGATGCTTCCACACTCAGATCTTCCTGTTGTCTCAACTAAGATTAGAAACAACAAAAAAAGAGAAGAATCGCTGTTGATAAGTATTTTGCTTTTAAGGGACACACTTACACCTGCAACTTATAAATGTGACACAAGAGGGCCCTGTAGGCCAGGATCACAGAATAAAGGTAGACCTCACCACCACCAAGTATTACAAATGTCTCTAGCCATTAATTCTACGTTCAAGAAAATGAATTTCCTTGCTTGAAGCTGATGTCTCACCTTGTTAAGCTCCATCTCGTCATTTGAATTTTCTTTGCTTTTGCCTTGAGGTACATCCCAGAAAACTTCTCTTATCCCCAGCAGGAGGGAAAGGACCGACGCGGGGCTGGGTACGAGGTTGAAGGGTACAGGCAGCGTGCCCCCGTGCTCAAAGTAGGAGAACCAGAGTTTAGCTCTGGCAAACTTCCACTCAACATCAGCATCGTCCTGCACCAACACAGAGGAGACGGGAAAGATTTGATGAGCAACAGGTGAATATTCAAACAAGTCAATCAACTTACACTTAAATCAGCAAAATAGCCATTATAGAGATGTGGATAAGGACGTACCTCGATTTCTTGGAAGGAGCTGTTGAACATGGCAATGAGCATATTCAGCAGGACAATCACCATGATGATGTTGTACACCCCGTACAGAACATAGCCAATATTCTCAATGAATTTATGGTCGATGTTGATGACCACTGATTTCACTTCTGACAAGCCGAATATGGCCCAAAATAATGTTTTAAAACTCTCCTCGAGCCTGGAGGAACGGAGAGAGGAGAGTTAAAGCAGTGTAGAGCAACTAGTGTATGAGTCTTACATCATATCACTTCAACACAGATTGTATCCAAAGGCACAAGTAGTGGATAATATTAAGCTATATTCCAGCATCTTGCAGTTGACACTCACGTTGTGAAGGCGTCGTTGTGCTTGGCTCCGAGGTAGTAGGAGTACAGATTGAACATTCCCACCATGAAAGCCACAAAAACTGTTATGAAAATCACCATGAACTTAAAGATGTCCTTCACTGTTCTTCCCAGAGAGATCTGCAGAGGCCCGAAGCTCTCGTTGGCCGGCAGAATGTACGCAATACGAGAGAAACTCAGCACCACCGCGATTGCATAGAGGCCTTCGGAAATGAGCTGCGGGTCCGAGGGCATCCAGTTGATTCGAGCTGAAATTCAAGAAATGTGACAGTGTTGGTTCAGTAAACCTTCACTGCCTGTGTGTTGAATTCATACTAGTTACTCAGTTTAGTTTTGGTTGCTATGGTAACAAATTAGCCAGAAAATCAAGAAGTCAAAAAATACTTTACTCATCTCGGTGAAAACATTTAGTCTTTGTTTTTATGAATTTCCTGTCTTCTCTTCTAGACAACGTTCACATGCACAAAAGAGTCCAGTTTTGCACTTATTTCTGTTTACAAGCAGCTGTGTATAAACTGATTAATGTGATGATGTACATCCAGTATATTATAGGATTTTTTCAAAGTTTTGCACCAGTGGCAGATTTGTTGCAAAAAACAGCCTCACTCCTCCATTTCTTTTCACCTTCTTGAAAAGGTCAGCATTGTGATATTTGGTCACATCCAAACACCTGATGATATCCAAGTCTTTCATAATATATATGGGCTTTTCTTTTGTCCATACATCTCTACCCCACCCTTGCAAATTTTTGCCTTATTATGTTTTGAATGTGCTGTACACACATCCAAAGAATGCACCTAAAACCTAAAATCTGCATATCCCAATTCAGAATCTTGTCATATTTGGAATAATAGTGGAAAATTTTTATGCATCTAAATCTTCATAAAAATATTTAAGCGTTTTATATGTTAGAAAACAATTTATTACATCACCATTTATAGTGTATGTACACATGCTTTAATTCTTTGGTCCACACTCACCCAGCTGGAAATACTGTATCTCATAAGGCAGGGTCATGTTGGACAGGTCAGTATAGTGCTTGTCAATGTAACACTGGGCTGAGTATGCATGCCAGAAAGCCATTAATCTGGTGATGAAAGAGGTCATAAAAATGGCCAAAATGCTGAAGTCCAGAAGGTTCCACGGCTCTGAGATGTATTCACGAATGTCCTGCGACCAAATATCTTTACATTCTTCCCAGATCTTTCCTGTAGGGAAAAACACATTTGGTTGTCAGTCACAATGTTTCTCTCTTAGATAAAATATTCGCTGATGTGATTTGAACATGTGTAAACATGATAAGACTTGAATTGATAGTCAGATCACAGAGGGTTTACTACTGCTGTATGGCTCGTCTGTAGAGCAAAGTGAAAGTGTCACCTTGACTTTTCCGTCTTTGGAAAGCCATTACCAGTCTGATTTATTGTCCTACATGTGGTAAGAATACATAATTATCTATGCAGGCAATTTCCTGGTATGATAGATGTTTGGGAATTTATAACTCTTCAGTGACTTGCAGTATCCTTGACCCGGCATGCGCCTGCATGAATGATGTCATTGTTAAAGTGTAGGAGCTTGACTTAAACTATGAGAAGTAGACAGGGCTGAGAGTCAGGGAGATGTGAGAGGAATAAATTAACATATTAAAATATATACCAACATAATAGAAACAACTTTGACAACTACTATCCAACCTATGACCCAGGATATGATCAGAATCTCCATCCAGGTGAAGGGCGTGGTCTTCATGCGAAACAGTTGTGAGGGGTGATCGTGGGTGGTCATGTTAGGCAGCAGCGACGTCCCCCCGAAGCGGTCTGCTGCGTTCAGGACCAGCAGGCAGAGGAAGATCATGAAGGAAGCTGCATGGGCCACAAACTTCAGGAAAGGTCCACACATGAGTTTCCCCAGCTGATACAAGTCAGGGAATGGTAATAGTAAGAGATTAATTAAAAACTTACGACCAAAACAACAAACTTTCCTCTGTATAGCGCTAATATGACGTTTTAGTAACTAACCTTACTTGATGGTGCTATCCAGTACATAAAGGCCAGGACAGGCAACCCAGCAGCGACGCCAAGGACGAGAAGGATTTTAACTGCTGTGGTTTGCTGACGCAGTCCAGACAAGTTCTCGTACCAGATGGAGAGGAGTTGCTGTTGGCAGTTTGGATGAGCCACAAACTACTCCATTGGCGATAAGTGTGAAAAGTGTGTGTGTGTGTGTGTGTGAGAGAGAGAGAGAGTAAGTGAGAAGGATTATTTGTGGAAACAAGAGTGGAAGAAAAACACAAGGTTGAATAAGAAAACAAGTGCATCAATTCTAATTGTAGAAATTAAAGTGAGTTTTTTCCACATTCTTACCTTTTTAACTTCATATTTTATTGCAAGTTTTAACCTGATAAGGTTTTGTCTGTTGAGGGCTTCAGAGCTTTGACACAATTCAGTGTCCCCATTTAAGATGGCCTTCACTTCCTCTGTGTTTCGACATAGATCCAGAAGTCCCACCACGAAGTCTTTACACTGCATGGACAGTTTCTTGTAATCGTTCTGTAACAGGCAAAGACAACATCTGTAGCGCCTTGTTCTTATATTCTAATGAATAATGAATAGCACAAAAACATTTTATTGTCTTTATATTGTCTCTAAAATCTTTTTAACTTGAACACTCTACCTTGAACTCCTTCTCGATGTTGGCCAGGACTGCGAGCTCGTTGCCCAGCTCCAGAGCTGCCATCACTGGGTCTTCATTGGAGAGGGACAGATACGCTGGACTGGCCAGCCCTTTATAGGCGTTGATGCGGGACTGTGAATGACTGAATGAGTCGTGCCTCTGCTGCTCGCTGCACATCCTGCACTGGCAGAAGTAGTCGTGGGGCCGCTCTATACGGGCCCCCTTGATGAGGAGTATATGCACGATTTCATACTCGTGGCACTGGGAAGCCAGGATGATGGGAGTGATGTCGTGAGAGAAACGTGTGCCATCCTCATCGTAGGCAAAGAAGTCATCGTGTGTCTCCGCCTGGCTGGGACTGTTTGTCAGTCTCTGACCGTCTGCAAAGGCCTGATGGCTCAGTATGGCCTCCACTATACGGATGTAGCCTTTACTGATGGCCAACAGCAGAGCATCTCCTATCCTTGCGAGGTCTTTCTTCCTAAGTAGCAGCTTAGTCACCTCTAAATGCTCGTTGGCAACTGCCAGCTGCAATGCATTCTGGCCCATGTAGTTCATGCAGTTGACATTGAGGTCCGGCAGCTCCTCCAGCATCCGCCTCACTTCAGGAATGTTGCCATATTCTGCAGCTTCTAAGAAAAGCTCCTCCGTCATGGAGAGGCAGGAGGAGGACTGAGCATGAGACAGGTAACCAGCTCCCCGCAGAGCTTGTCTCCGGGCTTTGACCTGCCGCAGCATCATGACTCCCCCCTCATTGCTCCACCTAAACACAGGTCAACATGTTTTAGATGATACAACATGATTATCACATTTCTGAAGAGCTGTGTAAATGTTTAGGTGAATTCGAATCAGCTCCATCTGTATTTCCAAAACAGGGTAATGAGACAGTAGCGACCTAAGACGTGAGTGGACAACAGGGTGCAGAGGACAGCTGGTCTCAGATGAATTATAACTCTCACTGCATGTGTGACACCACCCGCAGACTCATCATCTGCTCTCCTTCATCTCATGGCCTGACACTGTCCATCCACTCGCCCTCTGTCTGATATTTGGACGAATTTATTTTGCATTTCTAGAAATGTTATACAACAGTGTCATCAACTGTTTGATAGTTAGTCCAGAGGTGAACTTTTATTTAGTGATTCAAGTGTGAGATTAACTCCATTCATTACACTATGACCATGCTGCCATATGACAGGGACTATTTTTAATGCTAATTATGTTTTGTGTCGTTTCAAACGAGTAGATCTACTTGCTGTTCGGTAATTACATTAGAATAATGTGGTTATCTCAGGAGCTAATTGCTTCAGCGCAGATGATGACAGATGATGACAATGTCCCTTCATTCAATCATAATTACCGTTAATAAGATTCTGCACAACTGAACAACCTGATGAGCGCAGGCAGTATATAAAGAATTTGTCCTAATACAGCCTGAAGTCATCAAATTATACATCTTTGGCGTGTAGTTTATATCAGTGGTGACAAGATAAAATGAAAGTGGCATCATGTTGTTCAGCCAGAGAAGGTGGGAAAATCCCAACTAAAATGAAACTGGTATGATTATGAATATGGAGATTTGTTGTTTGGCTTTCAAACTGCAGAGGTAGCGGCTCCATGTGGATTTACCTGCCTGGATTTCTGAGAATGCCTTGTTGTTTTTGTTCTGCTGCTCTTCTTTATCATGACAGGCAGCTGTTCTTATGAGAGATGAAAAAAAGCAAAAACAAAACAAAAAACTGTAGCGTGATAGATAACAAAACCTGCAGTAACATCACTACTTTAATGATGCATTGTATGATAGATCGGTTCATCAGGTGATCTGTGTGCAAGTGATATTAATGTATTTAGTAACAGGAAAAAAATGTTGTGCATCACATCTTCAACATGCAGAGACATCAGTGTATATCTGACAAGCAGAGGCACAATAGGAGAATAGAAAACTGGACCTCAGCAGGATGAAATCACTGAGTAATAATTTCATA
Organism: Centropyge bicolor; assembly: GCA_037975185.1. NCBI lineage: Eukaryota > Metazoa > Chordata > Actinopteri > Pomacanthidae > Centropyge > Centropyge bicolor. The sequence continues at coordinate 2,697,260 of JBBMOC010000039.1, read as the reverse complement.
CTGTGGGTCCTTTTTTCTTTAAAAACCTTAACAAACATCATTTCTAACAATAAAATTAGATATAAGGAGCAACTTTTCTTCATTTTCAATATGATTTTTGTATGTTTCACAGCAATATTAAAAACAGGATGATTCACTCACCTCTCAGAAGTCTGATGTTCCAAATGACTTCACTGTCACTTCATTAAGTCCTGATGGTCCAAAAATACATCTAAAGGAGCTGCACCTCATGTAGCCAAAGCCAGACTCCTGTCACCCTGTTGTCCACCTGTCAGACTGTGTCCCACCCACAGGTCCCACCTTTGGGTGCTGATGCTGACGGTGCTGCCTCTCCACGCCCACTGGGCGGTTCTCTGGCAGCTTTTAATGTGTGACTTATAACAAAGGATCTAAGCATTTGTTGAATATCTTTGTTTCCTGTCTTGGAGATTATATAACTATTTATATCTCAGTTTAATTTCCTTGATTTTTCCATAACTGTCACAGGTAAGCCCCAAAAGTGAAATATTAAAGCACTTTGTCAAACTAATAGAGGATTAAAGTACATCAGAGTTGCATTGACCTGCCTGGTTGAGCCATAAATTGAGGCAGGGATTATTTTCTTCAGAGCTATTTGTAAATGTCAGCGTGCAGGCTGCAGGCAACAGCAACACTAATACTCTATATGGTGTCTGACACAGTGAAAGTAGATTTGATGCAGTGGAAACTATTCATAGGAGAGCATAAACAATCTGTAAAAAGCAGATTTGCCTAAATCCTCTTAGCTCACGGTGCCACTAAATGCAACAAGTAATAATGACACACCTTTATATTTTACGAGGCATCAACCCTGAGCAGATAGGAACAATGAGTATGCGAACTGTTCCTGAGTATGCAAAATGAAGGTGGAGATGTAGTTCTCCATTTATTTAAAAATGAGGTTGTGACTGGTTTGAACTATAAGTCTTTCATGTTTGATTTAAATATAATGGTGCTTTATTCATTGCATGTTATATACCTTTATATTTACAGTTTGTATGTCTTTAGTAATTAACTTCATTAACAGTTTCAACATCAACATAAACCATTTGTCACTGGGCACCAAACAAAATAAAAACTTCATACAATTACTGATGACTGATTATTATTAATTATTATTACAAAAGAAACTGGGATATTAAATGTTAAAAGGTGACTTTTCCTCATTTTTACTTTAACCATAAAATTAATACATCTGTACATATCCTCCTTAATCACTTAGCTTTATCTGTTTTTGTTTTGGTTGTGTTTTATTCAGCTTAGTGTTTTTATCTCTACTTTGTTGATATTTAGATATTCCGACTTTTCCAGGTGCACCTGAAGGTTGCATGTGTTGTTGACGTGTGCGCCCTCTGCTGGATAAAACGGGGACAACACCGCAATGCCCGTCGTCAAGGAGCTGCGTCCTCGGTTACTGTCATGGAGCGACTGAGACACACAGACAGGCTCAGGTCAAACAGGTAGAAAAGCGACAATTTATCCGGATTATCTCTCACTTTTTGAAACCACCAAAGAGCCTCTGTCGTTCTCCGGGAGAAGTTGCTGCGATGTGGATTCAGGCATTTACTTTGCAAGTTTATCTTCGTCCTGAAAATGGTTGAATGAGTTTGTCGCTAGCTAAAAAGTTAGCAGCTAATGTTAGCAGCTAATGTTAGCTGGAGCTGTCTGTCTGCAGGAGGATGCAATATCTTCAAGACAACTTCTTCTACCACTCGTATCCTATGAAGCTGTTCTTAATTATCCTGTAGATGTATTATAGAAATGTGTATTAACCTTTGACACTGTAAATTACTATAATGACACAAACATGTATATGACCATCTTGTATAATTCACGAGAACTTAATCATGTTTTTATTCACTCATGTCAAAGGTTGCATTCAGGTGACACATGCTGTATGTACATTCTGTCATTAAGCTGCTATCCTTAGCTGCTCACTTCCAGAAGGTCCAGGTTGGGAGCTGATGGAGGCCTCGAGGATGAGAGACAGCTTTTGGTTGAAGAACAGAAGTTGTGCAGAGCCAGAGCTCGAAAGTTCTCTCTGGAAACCAACCGACGCAGGAAGTTAGTGTCTCATAATGATGCATTTTTTTTATTTTTTTATTTTAGCACTAACAGGATGTCCTCTCAGGTCAAACTACTGTCTGTGTTCTAGTCTCAAGATCCATTTCTTTGTAAAGTAAAAGCAGCATCTTCCATGTCTTCCTGGAAGCAGATCCTGCTTTGCCGGTGTACCTCCCGGACAGGCAGCTTATGGGTCTGTCCTCGGCTTAGCACCTTTGAGGGATGGATTGTGTTGACAGGATTTTGCAGTCTAGGCCTGGAAATAGATCTGCAGGCCCAGAGGGTAACTGTGGGCCTGAGCATTTACTGCAGCGTCACCTCTCTGACGCCTAAAGCTGGAAAGTTCAGCACTATATGAGGCTCAGATCTAAATACAGATATTAATAACCTTTCTAAGTTTGTGTTTCCATAATTATCAGCAGAGGCTAAAAGTAATTAAGAGCTTGAAAGAGTAGGTTACTGCAAGGATGGCTGTAGGTGGTCAGGTTTATTGTGCAATAACAGAAACAGATTTTGGTTTAACAGAGGCAGGTGATATGTGATATGTCAACAGTTTAACAGCTTAAGACAGAAAACCTTCAATTTTACTTTAGAAAACAATGTCCAACAGACAACTGTGTCCTAAGTGAAAGCTTTATGGACTGGTCAAACTTTGCAGACTATCAGAGTTTTAAAATCAGTATTAAATGCAGTAGATATTTTTATAGCTCGCTAATGCTGACAACCAAAATAGTACATTATTACTTTTATACATTTTTTTCTAGATTTTTTAAAAGTATCAGATAAGAAAGAAACACAAGATTCAAACTTTAAATCGAGATTAATTCTTGCACCTTGCCAAAAATGTTTTGATTATTTGCTTGCTTCTTTTCATGCCAGTGAAAACAAAGTGGGTAGTTATTTATGAACACCCATCATGGTGCATGATTTTCTTATTAGTCTTACATTTAATTCCATATTATTCAAAACTTTCCAAACTTGACAGCTCCAATAAAATTAGTTTATAACTAAAGATATTAGGTGATAAATATAAGATAATAGCTAAATCTGAACTAACGAGAGAACTAAAAGCTTGAGAAAAGCTATTTTTTGTTCTGGTCCTCAACATTGTTTAAAAATGTATGCTGCTCTTGTTGACACTGATTACAATGTTGTTTTAACCCACTGACCCTGCAGATGTTATTCCTTCCTCTGTGAACCCAGGAGTGAGTGGTAGCTTTAATTTATTAATGGCTATGCTGAAAACACATCTCGATTAACAGACTCAGGTTTCTGTATCGAAAACATGGCCGGTCTGCATTTAATCAGTTAAAATGTTCCTCAGGTTCCTGCTCTGCTTTTTTTTTCCAGGGTCCTGGAGGACAGACGGAAGCAGTGGGACATGCAGGAGCAACGGATGAGACAAAACATCCTACAGCAACGCAGACAGAGAGTCCAGGATGCAACTGAGCGCTTCCAAAGAGCCCATCTACCTCCCTCTCAGAGATACAGACAATGTTAGTGATGTGTCTTGGATATACCTCTTAGAGCAGATAAATAACTTACAACAGTTTTAACACATTTCAGTTTGTATGTTCTCTTTTATGGTGTTTTAGCTTTTAGAAGAAATGTCCCAAATATTGAAGATGCCCTCAATCAAATTCAAGGCGCACTGAGTTCATACAGCCGGCAGTCCTCCTTCCTGTCCAGCAACTCTAATGTTAGCAGGTAAAATAGTCCGATTAATAATTAGATCTCATGCTAAAAATAGCCCTGTCACTGCTGATGGATTAAAAGGATTATATTTGTGTTCACATATAAATGTCGGTCTGTAATATAGTTTATGTGTAGTGTTTTATAATGGCCAGAGAAGTCATACGTTTTATTTATATTTCTCTTGAAGAAGCTGCACTCCCTCTCCAAAGCCTCCCACAGTTTCTAAATCCTCCCACCGCCAAGCACTCTCTGCTGTGGAGGCCTACACTAAACTGCTTCAGGAGCAGAGCATGACCTCCTTCAAGAACAGTCAACAAAGTGAAAAGACACAAGACAAACAAGAGGATCACAGTCCACAGGTACGTGGATTATTTCATCTGACTGTCCAGGAAACAAAATGTCTTGCTGGCATTCTCACAAAGAGTTTCAGCTTTGTTCACTTTTTAAGGTTTTATCATTTTTACTCCAAAGAGTTATTCATGTCATGTCAAGACACTATATACACTTTACAGTCACACTGCCTACGAGTGTGCTTGCTTCTGCACTTCAGTAGCTTTTCATGTATTTGTACCACTTTCAAAATTTAAACTTAGCAAAAAGTTGCTTATTTGCACATTCAGAGCATACAGAGCTACATTATCAAACAGGCTCTTTAGCTGCTAAATGTTTTTAAAGGTTTTCGTCTGCCAACAGCTGCCTGCTGTCAGTTTAGTTGGGAGTTAAACAGCTAAAAATGAGCTGAAACTCACTAAGCATTATTGTCATTATTGTCACTGTCATTGTTAAAACTGGGGTTGAAATATGAATGCCTCCAATGTGGTATGTGAGGAGGATTATGTTGAGTGCATTGATTAGTTTAATCAATTAGCATATTCATATAACTAGTTTATTTTCCAATGTGATTAGGATATCAGGCAGTTCAATTGCTTGTTTTTGTATCTCACCTTACACAAATAGACCTCTAGGGGGCAGCAGTGCAACACCAGGAATAATGGTGAAGTGTGTGTGTGAAGAGTTGTTTGAAAAATTTCATTTGTAACAGAGAATATTGATTTGCATTTGTGAAAAAAATTCTGCTTCTGTCAAAGACAAAGACAGCAAAGGCAAATTTTTAATACAAGACTTGAATTGATAAGCTTGAATGACTTTCTCTATTTTCTATTAACAAAAAAGTACTAAAATTGCATGAATTATCAAACTTCTCATTGCAATATTGATATAATGCCACACCTGACATGTGAATATTACACATGTTCTGATCCAGTACCTTTCCAAAGAGTCCAGTTTATGTAATGGTACTACAGGCCTCAATTTCTCTCTCTCTCTCTCTCTCTCTCTCTCTCTCTCTCTCTCCCTCTCTCTCTCTCGCTCTCTCTCAAACACAAACAGATCTTTATTGTACATCTGTGTTCCAACCCAAGATATATATGAAAACTATAAATCACACTGTTATTTTCTACTCTTTACCTTCTTTTTTTCTCCCACATTTCAGGACAGCCACCTGTCTGATTGCTGTCATTCTGAAAGCCTTTCCAGTAAGGACAGTTTGGAGAATGAGGACCCCAACCCCAGCATGAAAAATCTACAGTGTTCCTATTCGTCATTTTCATTTGAGTCAGAGAAGCCTCATCCAGACCTGAGAAAGAAAAGTGATTTGTGTCAAACATCTGACCTAACGTCTTTCTCAACTGGTGATAACTTACCTCTATCAAGAAAACTGCATGAACCTAAGCAGAAAAAACAAGAGGACACTGAAGAGTCTAACAATAAGGTGCATGCCTCTAAAGCTTCTTGGGGCTTCACATCTGTTGAGCCCACACCTAAAGCAGAGAGCCAGCCTACTCTGCACAGCTGCAACTTATTCGCTCTTTGTGAAATTATTAGTGCAGACCCGGAGCACTTTGAGCTAAACTCCCCACAAAACAATAACATCGCCATTACAAATGGAGTTGCTCCCAGCAACACAGCACTTCAGTCCTCATGTCCTAAACAGGAGGCTCTGTTGGATCTCAGACAGCAGAGAGTCTATGGTGACAGACAATTAAAACATCCATCAGCTACAGAAGTCCTTTTGCCTGCCAAAAATGGCAACAGCAAAGACATGTTGTTTGGGGCTCCCCCAAAGCCAAATATTTTCTTCAACGATAGCACAACAGATAATGCCTCACAAGAAGAAACTCTTGAGCAGACAGGAAAAGAAATCCACTATCTGTTATCACAGAAAGAGCCTCGTGCTTCCATAAACAACCTCAATAAGGTTTCAAACTCAGAGCCCAAATCTGAGCAGCCCATTAATCCAGCATCGCTGCAACATTCGTGCTTGTCTAACATTCAGTCAGACACTCTTAAGTGCCTTAAGCCTCCTGAGGAGGAAGTACTAAAATTGCCTGTGTCAGAGGGGACATCTCATTCAGTATGTGGAGTCCGATTCATTAAGGGAATCCTTAAAAAGCAATCCAAATATATGTCAGGAGACAGCGCGTGTGTGTATGGCTCAGGACATTTGATCTTTGCAAAACAAGTAGCTTTAGCAATCAGAGATAGTGTTGAATTGACCAGGGCAAAAACAAAGGATGTGGAGGGCAACAACACGGTCAAAAAGAAGCTGCGCTGGTTTGATGAGGTGCATGTGGAAAAAGAGGGCATAAAACAGGGCTTAATGAAACAGATGAAAAACAAGTCTTCCAGTCTTTATCAGTCCAGTAACAGCTCAGAGGACCACCAGCCAAGTCTCAGCACAGTCTCAGGGGCTTCCAAGCCTGCACCCAGCATGACCCCTCCAGCCTCCACTGGTTATCACTTTACAAAGCAAGCGTGGGCAGATGTTGGGGTTCAAGTCAGCTTGCCCCAGGAACGAGCAGACGAGGTCAAGGTGCCGTGGAGCAGCACCAGGACCGGCGGCCCCAAGGTCCCTCGGAGAGAGCGCTCTGCCAGAGCTGCGGCGGGTCCTGTTTCCTCGCGGACTAGAAAGGGCACTGTCATACGACCTCAATCTGCCACCGAGGTGAATCAGATTGCCAAAACCCAAGGGAGGATCATGGTGCCCCGCCCACCTCCGCGCATGGAGCCGGTGGAGGAAAAGACACCATACATCACTAAGACTCCATATGGCGTGGATCACGCAAGTGTCAACTGTAAACAAACTCCGGCTGTGGAGCAGCACAGGAACAACTCAGAAGGTCTTTTCTCACCTTACACTCATCATGTAATCAGAACAGATAGTGCTGTTATGTACACACCGCTGCCCCCCTCTTGTACCAGCCCCGTGTCAGAGGGCAACACGAAGGCGGCGCCCAGCTCGGCTCGTCAGGAAACTCAGGGCTGCAGCAGGAGGAGAGGGGCGGTCTACAGTGAAAAAGGCCTCTGTTTAGACTGCACTCCCACAGATGAGCAGATCTCACAGCTCTGGCACGGCGTCTGCAGTGCTCTAGCCACCAAGGACGGTAATGTATATTTTGGCTGACAGCCCCTCACAAAGCTTACACTGGGTTTGTGCGTGCAGAGACGTGTCAGTTAGATTTTCATGCATTTTCTCTCCACCTTATTTGTTTCGACACATTAGCTGAACTTCAAGTTAATTATCTGAGTCCTACAGCACTGTGCACTGATCCCTTTCAAGTGTTATCATTACCATACAATTACAGTCCCAGCGACCCTTTGAATCTGTCCTTTTATCTGTAGCTGTCCTCATGTATAATCACATTTAAAAGGAAAATGCAGTGAATTAGCTGCCTGATGTTCGTGTGACTGCCAATTTGCAGTTTGCTGCCAAGATGTATAAGATTCCCAAGAGATCACTGGAAGGCTATTTTCCATTGCATCAATATGCAGTGTCTTCTCTGGCACTTGTTGTTTACCACTATTTATGTTTTACCAATTTATTGGAATCGATCCATATAATAACTTTACTGTTCTTTTTGCATCATCTTATGTTTTGATATGGAACAGTCAGTGAATTCTTGATTACTCTTGATCCAGTCATATCTGAAAAAGTGGACCTAGTTGACCCTCAAAGTTTCCTGCCTCACAATGGCCTGTTGTCTGCCTTTGCCTCAAGCCTGTGCCAATCTGTCCCATGTTTCCATCAGCGGTGATAGTCTTATCAGCCGCGTCAAAGCCATCACAGGACGGAAAGAAAGTGGCTTCTTTCTCCTTCTACTCGGAGACCAAATGTGGGATCCAAACCACGTTTTTCCATTGCATCAAAGATGCGGTTAATGAAGTACCTTTTAATGCAATTAGTCAATTTGAGCTTCTGCGAACATTCACACAGTGTTAAAAAAAAAGCACAGCTGAACAGATCCTGGTTGAGCTGCAACAATATAATATGCAACAACAAACAGAACATTTACAGCACAATGTTATAAAGCGGTATCCTTTCTCGCTTATTACATTTTAGGTCACAAACTGATCTATGTTGTTTTCTTAGCTTTCAAGTCTGCTGTTTCAATTTCACTAACCTTGGAGTCGACATTGTGTCTCTGCAATATTACAGTCATTTTTTTAACTCGTTTGCTTTGCTTCATTTATTCTATAATACTTTATTTGGAAAAATGCTGCACGCGTGTGGTTTTTATTCAAGTTTAACATTATGCAAGAAAGATGCCTGTTCTCAGTTACCTTTATTGCAGGATAAAGATGGAAACTATTTTGTTTTACAGTTAACGTTATCATTTATGTCAATGTAATTTTTATGATAATTTAATGATCGAATGCATCTTCTTTCAGCAAAAAGCAAGATTCGAAGACAGGCCCCGGAGAGCGGGCAGGCTGTGAGGAAACCCTGCACGGAGCAGAGCAGACCGCCGCCTGGCTCAGGGAGCAGAAGGTTTCCTCAGCCCTCTCAGGTACGTGCACGCAGTTGCCCTGTGGGGAGGAAGAGTGAGAATAATTACTAAAGATGAGTAAATGGGTGTGTGTTTGAACTTGTTGAATCAGTTTTGTCGTCCCTTTCATGCTGTCCCTGTCTTAATAAAACTGACTAGACGCCACAATTTATGCCTCTCAGGACGAGACTTTCCGGACGGACTTGAGTTGTCAGTGTTTTACAAAAAAAAAAAATAAGCGTTGATGCATGTTTTTGTTTGCAACTTGTTCCACCTGTTTTTGTGCTTCGTGTCTATCGCCTTGAATTTTTACAGTGTACTATAAGCTACATAAATGTTGTTTAAGGTTAAGACTTTTATGACATAACATTTGTTTGTTTTGTTATGTGTAGCCAACAAAACAGGCCACAGACCCAGTCAGAGCGTTCAGCACCTACGGCATGGCCTTTCCAGATGAAGGTATTGTGTTCACAGTCTTTCTTTAACAAACTTTTAATGTCTATAATCAACAAAAATAGCTGTCTTCTGTTAAGTTAAACATTTCGTAAGACTTCCCTCCCGCATATATATTATTTATTGTGTACCGAAAAGAACATTGGAAGAACAGAACAGTCGTTGTAGCAGTCCCACAGAGACGTCAGACGTTCAGAGAGACAAGAGCACAGCTGTATTTTACACAGAAATATATAAAAAAAAACAAGAACAAAGTAAAGTGGAAACAGGTGAGAATGCACGTCTTTGATGTGACTTTGCCCGTGCTCTCAGGTTTGGAGGCTGCAGCCCAGTTACACCTGGCTCAAGTCCATGCTGAAGGCCCACTGGAAGAAAGGGATATTGTGGCTGCCATGGAAACGGCCCAAACACTGAGGCCTGGAACGGTGCAGCAGCGCAGCCAACAGCACGGACTCACCAGCCTTTCCTTGGAGGAGCAGAAAATCCTCCTCTCTCTGGACAGACTCAACCACCAGCTGTTCTGTGAGCACTTTGTAAAGGATGAACTGATCGACTATTGTGATCTGCATATAGCAGAAGTGTAAATATGTTGTCATTTCATCGCAGAATAATCTCCTACCTGTTACTGTTTGCAGGTGTGCGGGAACACATGGGGGGTAATGCTGGCACGCGTGGCCTCGTACTAATTGATGGACCCTCTGTAAGTATGAATTTCTAAGGAATTCATTTCTTGCCTCAGCACACAAGGCGATTTGTTGACATGTTTTATTACTTACATTCTTGCGCTCTTTTCAGACGAGGGGGGTGAAAGTCACAAACCATCACAAGCCCCGTGCATCCTCAGCTAACAACCGCTCTCGACCCCAGAAGAAATTATGACTTTAAGCATGTGTGATCCAAAGTGGTCTTCTCCTCCATCAGTGCATTATCCCTGCCCTGCTTCATACTGTATGACCAACCACTTTATTGCCCTGTAAAATGGGCCTAGTCCCCTTTAAACCTCAATGTGCCAACTGGAGTAGCTTCAAGATCTGAAAGATCAGCAGCAATGGACTTTAGAGACAATCAAACATATCGGCAAAGTCAGACCAAACAGAATGTTGAAGTTGGTGAAATTAGCTTTGCCATCTGCTTAGACAACAACATGTCTCCAAAAGCTCTTGTTGAGCAACTTAATATAAAGCCTATGTGCCTATGGAAATTATACTGCTCATTTCACAAATGAAAAAAAGATCCTCATAATTAATGCATGACCAGAATTAACTGCAAAATATACACTGTAGGTTTGTATGAATATATTTTCAAAGCAGTCTTGCTCTGTATTTATTTTATATAATAATTTGATGGAAGCTATTTTGAGACCATATGGTTGCTGAACTGAATAAAGCTTGTTGTCAACACACTGACAAATTGACTGGGTACGGTGTGTTTCGCAATGTTAGTACTCGCTCAATGATGCGTGGCCACAGTCAATAAATGGAGTGAGGACCGGAAGCGGTTTATAGAGAGAAGTGTCGCAACGTTGAAGGTGTGTTTGTCTTCTTTGATGGCTGCAGAAAGGACGATTATGTCTTGTGCAGTAGACTCGAACTACTGGCTCAACAAGGTGAGCCTCTGCCAGAGGGCTTCCAGCCTTCTGTTGCAGTTGCATCTACCCTGTACTTTACTTTGGCTTCAGGTTCCATTTCATTAAGTAATGTCCTTAAATTACAGTCGTATCCGTAGATTAAAGCTTATATGCATTTAATTTTAATAATAAATAAAATGGCTGCTAATCAAACATTTCTCTATCTCCCTTGGCAAAAAATAGGTGCATCAGGAAAAAAAGTTGCAAGGATTTTTTTTTATGTGAGTTCAGTTGCCCCTCCTTCTCCAGCGTGTCTGGTTTTGCCCCTCAGTCAGCCTGTTAGGACTTGCTCCAAGAGGTGGAAGGAAGCCCAAGCTCATTTGAAGAGTCAGGTTCCCATCTGTGATGAAACATTTTTTTTGGTTTAACTGCAGGTTTCTGGTTCTCTGCATGCATACATTCTTGAGTGTTTCAACAAGGAGCTGTAAACAATGATGTGACTGTGGTGTCTCTCTGCCATGTACAGTCACGCATCATCTCCTTGTTATCTTACACCAAAACCAAGAACAGTCACGAAGGACAGAGAATATGCTCAGCTTTGGTGCATGAGGACGCCTGCAGCAGCAGAGGCCCTTTGACAAGTTGCGTGCGAAGAGGTTGTCTAGTGAAAAGGACAGAAGATGTCCACTGTGGTTATTTGAGGAGGGACATCAGTGTCACTTCTAAGCTAATGGCCATAAGGTCGCTGGAGGGGGAAACACTGAGACCTTATCTGGACAAGTCAATGCTTATATTTTTATGTTTTTCTGGATCAAAAATCAGGCCTTATCTCCACCTTTCTGCTCATCAACTGCATTTCAGAACTGCAATCAGACAAAAAACAATATTAAAGATAAAAACCATCCAGTTCATCAACCCCCCTCACTTGCATCTATGAGTGCATGAATCCGAATGCACATGCACAGATAAACAAAATAAAATCATGCACAACGCACGTTAGTCATCCGCACAACATCGGCCAAGCTTTTCCTCAGAATCCTCTCCTGCAGGCTGTCTCTGAAATCTGTTCCCTTTGGCCTACTGCCGTTAATGATCAGAGTGATTATACCATACAAAGGTGAGCTTAATGACATTTAAGCCTGAACCAGCACAACACCCAGAAACTCAACAAGAAAGGGCAAGAGTGCTGAAAATAGGGGAAGACATTTCCGCAGATGCAAGTTCAAGCTTGTGCTTTGCTCTGTTGTGAAGCTTAATCTCGCAAGCTTTTTTCTCTTGTTTTGGTTGCGGTCCATGCAACATGCAATGAATGATTGTCTGGTCTGGCAAAGTTTCTGTAAAACTGAGTAATGAGCTGGATGCATGTAATGTTGCATGTGAAGACAATATTTAAATCAATCTTCACTTTTTTTACGTTTTAAAAGTGGTTACACATAAAACAACACATAATATAGCAACAATATACTAAAAACTAACTTACAATAATTTATTTCTATTGTGGTCCTGACCCTATATATTGTATTTGATAAATTCATTTTGAGGTAAGGCAGACTGAAATGTGTGTGTGTGTGTGTGTGTGAGTGTGTGAGAGAGAGAGAGAGAGACCAAGTTTGCCTGTTTGTTTATCATGATCTATACCCATAGACTGTATGTACCAATTAAAGACTGTAGGGGGCACTCAAGCTCCCATCTGCCCATCTGTCTGTAGCAACACAGTACGTCACTATCCCATAATAACACCAGAGCAAAGCCTTTTAAACAGTGGGGACTCATATATCCGTCCTGTCCTCCAAGGCCTCAGATTGATTCTGTGAAATGGAGCCCGGGACATTTCTGCTCATAACGTGCAGCATCAAACCAAACCTCAGTGACACTGAGAGTCTTCAGAGGGACGGAGACATGTTGACCAAAAGGGACCAAACTCTGCCTACGTGGGTGGTCCCCTCAGGACTCTGCAGTCCATCTCTTTAATGTGTCTGAGTGCGTTACAATGATGTGAAAATGACCACTTTCACCCGGACAATGGACGTCTCTTGACTGGCAGCATGTGTGACCAGAATGCACCATTCATAAATCAAAATATGTGGCTGGTAGCACCACCACTGAATATTGCACTGACATTAAAAGGTTCTCAGACAACTGTGCTGTGAATTAACTATAGAGCCAATTCTTTAAGCTGGCTTGAATGAAAACATAAAAAATAACAGGATAAATATATATTATATAATAATAATATTCATACACAGCAGTTAGGGAATATAACAGTGATACAGGACTGGAGTAAACACACTATAATAGCAGGAAGTCATAATATGGGATTTTCTTCTGCTGATCTTAGATGTTTTAAACCTCCCAATGTTAAAGCATAAATAAGAGTAAATGAACAGCTAAACTTGAGACGTGCATCTGTTTAGAAACAACCATGTGTGTGTGACTGGCAGAGGGAAGCTCTTTAATCTGTTCATCGGGGCTTTACAGTGTCTGCGGGTATTTAATAGGGCTTCATAATCACTCATTCAGTGGATGTATGGGAAAAAGAGTTGAAACAGAGCCTCTGTATCCAAAGAGAGTGGATCTTGACAAAATGATTTCTCAATGGAAGAGGGGCCTCATTAGCATAACAATTGTGGGAACTGCATGGATCTACTTTTCATGAGCACTGTAAAAAAAAAAAAAAAAAAAAAAAAAGAGAGAGCGAGAGAAAAAATAGTACCATTATATTTACTGGTGAGAGAAAGTGTGGTTGTGAATCATTGTTAAAATCTTAGTTGTGAGGATTTATGTTGCATCAAACATAACCAGAATGTCTAATGTTTTACACATAAACACTGAAAAGTATAATTAAATATAAACATTTAAAAAGTAGTAAATATGCAATAAATCTAAAAAGTTTTTTTTTTAAATATAGCCTTTAAAATGAAGCAATTACAAAATGTATTTATTTTGTGTTCAGCTTTGATTCTTCTGCACACAAACTCTCCACCCTCATGTGCATGTTGGACCACCTAAAATTGAAGTTGACATAGCTGAACAAATTATGACACCTTTTCTATTTACTCACAGGTTTGACACCTCCACATTTTGGGTGGCAAATGAGCCATAATTCAGTGTTTTCCCAAGTGGGCTCCAGCTGGAAAAATCAGGGCTCAGCAGGGGTCCTTGTAGTTTTCAAGTGGCTGAGAACAAAATACGGAAAAATTCAATTTAACTCAGCAATTGTTGCCCAGTTGATCTAATTAATATGTAAGTTGTCATTGATTATTAAATAAACAATAACAGTCGCTATGTCATGTGGAGAAAATATATGAAGGTGGAGTTTTTTTGCAAATGTTTCATTAAATTTTGGTTCTTTTTTTTGTTCAAATGCATTTAAAGTAAAACAACAACAAGCGTGGAGGCCCCTGGAGCCAGTGGGGCCCCTGGGCTGCACCGACTGTACCTTTAAACCCTCTTGTCCCAATTAAAGCCAGGCCCCGCCCCTTGCAGCAGACATCCCATGAGTCATAAAGTTTGATGTCCTGCCCAAAGTTCAGACCCGACTGGAGCAAAACTTTTTTCTACTAAGTGAGCTGCGGAGATTTTTTTTTCTCCTGTCCTGCGAACTATGAATCTTTTCATATGAGAAGATTCACCAACAGAAGAAAAGTGTCACTTTTCTGATTGGGTTTTTTTTTCGTCTTTTGTGTTTTTTTTGTTGTTGTGTTTTTTGAAAAGTCGAGGCCGGACGACAACACAGATCCAGTGTGGAGCAGATATGCGCTTTGTTAGCAGTATGCCAGCAGGAAACAACAGGAAGCCGCTGTCTCTCTCTGCACACTTTCACAGCTAACACAGTTTGGAAAGAAGAAATTCCTCCACTCTTCAACTCTAGAATGACTCGGGACAACTTTTACTGACTGTCGCTGAGTTTTGTTCCCTGCTTTTCCTGCTGTGTTTGAAAAAAAAGTTTGGGGATTGGCTCAAACTTTTTTGTGACTTTCTTTGCGCCTCGTTTTTTTTTTTGGGACAAAAAGCTCGCAGGCTGTTTTCAGGACGATGGATCCGAGCCAGCACAACCCTCCAGCCGGACACCAGATCGTCCACGTCCGGGGCGACTCCGAGACCGACCTGGAGGCGCTCTTCAACGCCGTGATGAACCCGAAAAACACCATCGTCCCCCCGTCGGTCCCCATGAGGATGAGGAAGCTGCCAGACTCCTTCTTCAAACCTCCAGAACCAAAGTCCCATTCCAGACAAGTAAGCCCGCCCTGTCTCTCTGCCCCTTCCCAGAAATCACGGCTGGAGCCAGGCCCATCCTGTGGGGCTCAGGCCTGCTCACACTGCTCACTTTATCCCACTGTGGAGACCTGGAAAACCCTCCAGGACATCACCTCTGTGTCCTCAGAACATTTGTAGTCTGATCATAAAATGTAGTGTATCATTATTGGCGTTATTTTCACTTCCTCTCTGAGCTGTTTGATCATAATAACTTAGACTCAACTTTCGTTTAAAGTTACATTTCGTTGGCTAAAAAGTTTGAGCAAAAGTTACAAACTAGCAAAAATATCCTCTTTTTTGTTGCTTTAAGAAAATGAATCTACAGAATATGAGATAATAATATCACTCTTCAAAGTGTCAGTTTGGCTCGACCTGAAGTTTGCACATCTGTGTGGACTTGATTTGTTTGGATTAATGACTCAATAGATGAATCTCTAAAAGTGAGTGTTTTTGTAATGATGATTTGCATCATAAAAAATCATACGCTTGTTAAATTCGTCCCCTTCACCCCCCTCCCCCTCCCCCCATCTTCCCCTCCACCGTCCCCCTCACAACTGTTGCCTGTGGTCTCTGTGGAGTTTTGTCACCAATGCGCATGCGTGCTTGAGTAGCACAGGCCTTGGCTCCCGCACCATCCTCAGACTGAAACAACAGTCAAACCTGTGCACACATGCACATGAAAAACAGCTTCCTAACACACATGTGGAGTGATTATGAAGTATGAGAAGTGAAATGTTAAATCAGGGTGTTTCATATAGACTTAAAGTCCACAACAGTCTCTAATTTCTGGTGTGTGTCCAGTAGTTCATACTATTATATATGAACTGGCCTCAGTCACAACATAGTATTTTCTATTGAAAATTAAATATTTATTTTATATGATTTTATTAGTTCTTATACTAGACATCATTTATTATAAGATTAGAGAGGGATGCTCAAACAAACCTTTAGACAAACTTATTTTTCTTCATAACAGTATAAGATAGAACTCAAATTGGGAGCTCACATTGTTTCATACACATTATATTATTATGTTATCTTCATCATTCATACTGTGTCTCCTCCACCTCCGACACAGGCCAGCACTGATGCTGGGAGCGGCGGCGCGCTTACACCCCACCATGTCCGTGCACACTCGTCCCCGGCCTCCCTGCAGCTGGGAGCCGTTTCTGGTGGCTCCCTGTCTGGCATGGCCCCAGCAGGTGCCTCCCCTCAACATCTCCGTCAATCTTCTTATGAGATTCCCGATGACGTGCCCCTGCCCCCCGGGTGGGAGATGGCCAAGACTGCCTCTGGCCAGAGATACTTCCTCAAGTGAGTATGCTGGCAACAAGTGTCAACACTGTTTCTTGCTTTGAACAGACATTGGAACCTGGAAAGTTTTGCAGCTTAAAAGTGTTTTGGAAAATGAGTGGATGGCTTTGAGAGTAGATGTAGAGGTTTACTGATGTATAGCACATAGTCATCAACATACCTCACTCCTCTAGACGAGTTCTATTGTCAGCGCTTTATTTCTGATGAAGGCTTTTTAGAAGGACAATATCAGGTGCAAGAAATTAGGCATCTGTGATATCTAATGTTAGCCACCAAGCTAATTTAACCCTATGAAAAGTTTGTGTCTCTTCCCTTTTACCAAAACAAGGCCATGTTAGTCAAAAAGGAAAACTGACATACAGTATCTACACTGAAAATAATACTTGCCTAACTTAAGGACAGGATAGATGTAACTGGACCCTTCAATGTGTAACTTATGCTACCTTAAAAGCACAGGTTGAAAACTTATTTTACAGTTTGTAAAGAAGGAAGCATTTTAGTTTCCACTGGTCCAAGACAAGTCCATGTTAGCAGAGCAGTGGTCTCGAGACGGGACTCTCATACTACGGCTCTGTTCGGTGTACATTATGCTGACAGTAATTAGCAAATCTGCGACAGTGCACAATGGTGGCCAATGTGCTCAAAAAGAGACAATTGCAATAGTTAAATTGTAGGTTATTAAATTTGGTGGCCTCTGCAAACAAGAGGCGTCTTTTGAGGGACTGCTGCCGTATGTAGTGCTCCTTCTTCTTGGTCTCAGGTTTCAGTAGAAACAATGGATCATTGTAGCTGCCCCAGACAGCAAAGAACGAACAGCTCTGCAAAACTCATCTGCTAACCCGCCGATCTCTTCCACATTAATGATCCAAAGGATACTTTTTAAATAGTAGGCAGCAGGTATACCAGAGCCCTTTAGGCCTGTCACAGTAACTTTTGGGATTATGAAAGTTTCTTTTCAGTCTATTATTTTCTTCTTGTTTATTAATGCCTTCACTCTGTGGTTCTGTGCAAAGATGGACTGAATTATTCATTAAAGTGACATCATTGTCAACAATTTATGTAAAGATAATCTGCCCATTGTGAAATGTTCCAGCTCTGAACTGCTCAGCAGATCATGTTCAGAGATTATTTGACACTGAACGTCGCCATTCTTTCGCCTATTAAATGCAAAACGTTGTCAGTAGGAAATATTACTCTTTGACATGGGGTCTGAACAAACATGATGGCCTCAAATTTACTTGGATCAAAAAAGAGCTTTCAGTACCAGATGTTTTAAGGTCTCACATCTGGACAACATCTGGCCCGTTTTGAGGAGGCTCCTCTAAAATTGTACAAAAGGACTGGGGGGTAGGAGAGAAAACGCTATTCTCATAGACTCTCCCAGGATCAATGCAGTTGTTTAGGAACTGACTGAGCTCATGCCCTTTCAGAGAAGCAAATTTCTGCACTCTGCATCTGTTATAACTTAGTTTAAATGTTTGTTGCACTATTAGGTTTTCTTGCTCTTTGTTGGAATATGCGAATTATTCCTTAAAATTGAAACTATATAATTTTTCATTGTTATATAACAATTGCGTAATCATCTGAGTTGAGTTTTTTTTTTACCTCTTTTATATTAAAAACAAAGCAGATGGAGAATTACTACGATTTATGATTGATTGATTTTTGATTTGAGGCTGAGAACATTTCACTGAAGCGGACTTTAAATCTTGGATGAAGCCACAAAATAAGACAAAATATAGGTTTGTACCATAAATCAACAGTCTGGCTCTAAATCCTTAATAATAAACTCTAGACTGTTCTCATAAAAGTAAATGTCAAATATTAATAGAAAACACAGATTTTAGATTATGCAAGTCTCTGCTCATACGTGTTTACAAGTCTGTTCCAAATCCAGACCACCTGCTTTCTACGCACAAGTGAAATTGACGTAAACTGGAGACTTGGAAAACAGTCGAGTAGCTCTTTAAAGAACTGCGTTTCATCTGGCCTGTTGTACAACACAGTGTACTACACAGTGTTTGTGTTCAAGTAAGGAAAACTCAAGGAGACATCTTCCATGCACCGCACATCAAAGTGCAGATATTTGATCTGGAATACAGACGGCCTCGGCAGAGCTGCTGGAAAAGACACTCCCCTATTTATAAACAGGGGCTGTCTGAGCGAGACGTGTTGCAGAAGGAGTGAAGCAGAGCGAGAGAGTGTGTGTGGGTGGACGGGTGGGGGTGGGGAGTCCGTCACCAGCGAGCAGAGAGTGGGGGGCTCACATTTCACTCAGGTGACCGCTGTTGTCCTTAGAGATATATCGACTTGGTGAAAGTTTTTTTTTTTTTAAAGAAAATGTGTCTCCTTCCTCCTCTCTTGTTTACTAGCACACTAGGATCATACAGTTAGGAGTGCTCGGCCTCTGAAAGCCCCTCAGACGCCGATGTCCCACTCCCTTTAAAAGCCAGGCTCCGTTTTGGTATGAATGAAGCCGTGGCGCTGTGATGGTGCCTCTTTTGTGTCAATGGAGTTAAATGGCAGCCATGTGGAGATGACTAGAAGAGGGGCCAAGAGAAACTCCGGCCCTCCCTTTGTCCCAGCAGTGAAACAGTGATCTTTATTCAGACCACAGGCCTGTTGAGACTCATGTGAGCCTTCCCAAAATAGACAAATGGTTGACATGAAGTTAAAAGATGGCGGCGAGAGAGGGCAGCGGCTTTCTTTAGAGTTTTGCCGTGTTCTTCACATCTGAAATGTTCAGTTGTTGTCAGGGTCAGATTTTAGTGTAAATTGTGATCAGTGCATATAAATGAACTGGTTGACCTACTGCAACATGGCTGTGATTCAGTTTAGCCTGATGTTTCGTTCTTTTGAATTGTGTTTGCTGAAATAATCAAATGATTATTTTTTTTTCCAGTCCCCAGAAAATTAAATGCCAACAAATTTGATAATTAATATATAATTTATGGAGAAAAAGTGCTGAGGTGTATTTGATTCCAGCTTTTGCAGCAGTTGTGAGAATTATCTGCTGTTCTCTGTTTCCTTTCTTATCAATTTCAAACATGTCAAATTTCCAGTTGTCATCTCTGGGAAAGTATGACAAAACACTAACAACAACAATCAGTTTAATATTTAATGAAAGTTAAAAGTTGCAGAAATCTCTGTTTTGTTTTGGCTGTTACATTAAAAACAAAAGCCTTAAGCTGAGAGAAGGACTGAGAGAATGTCAACAAAGTCTGTTGACCTTTCCTCCTCTTTCTTCCAGCAGTTTGCTGTGGCCTTTGATTTATGACAGCAGGGGCAGGGAGGTTGGGTCACCTTGCTTGGTGCTGGGACGGGGGCAGGGCCGGTCTCCAGGGCTGGGTCATAAACTAATGAAGGTTTCCAATTTAGACACACCGGTAAACTAGGAGGGGTAATCACTGTTTCCGGGCGCTTATTAAATGCAGCTTTGAATGAGCTTTTAGTCCGTGGGAAGTCAGCCCTAAGCAGAGGGAAGCTTTAGGGGAGCAGCTATTGTCTGCCCTCAGGGGCAGGTAGAGCCGTGTGTTGATGGACACTTTTGTCTTTTCTCAATTGGATTTTAAACTGTTGTGACGAGCCTGGTTTCCCACAAGCAGAATGGCTGACTTGTGTCTTTCCACATTAAACTTAACAGTGATTGTAAATGATCAGATTATCACAGTTAAAGTTTACCGTTCATTCTGTTTTATGGGATGTTGCTAACTTTGTTTTTGTTTTTTTTTTTTAAAGCTGTGCACTCCTGGTTGACCTGGAACATTAAACAGACTGATAACTAGTCTAGCTTCAGTGCACAAGTGAGGTTTCCTGAACATCTGTTGCACTAAATACAAGTCAAAGAGACCCCCTATTACAGCAGCAGAGATCAAAGTGTTTACTTGGACCTTATGCTCTCATTGTATGCAGTCGATATCTGTGTAGTGCTGATGTGGACTATGAGATTATGTTGGGATTTCCAGCAGACGACTGTAGCTGCATAGTAATATTTAGCTTGTATTAAACAGAAATAGTTGGCTCTGGTTTTAACATTTTGCTACTGAGTAAAGAAAAACTAGCATCACAGACTTCAATTTCAGTCCCTTAAAACTAAGACTGGATCGGCTCATCAATGTCCATGCAGTTATCAATAATGTAAAATAAGAAGCGTATTTCAGTACTACAATACCCACAGTCCTTTGTGAGATACACGCAAATGCTACAGTTGTTGCATGGGTGTAAATGTTGTGTAAAATGAAGTTGTCAGTTACCAGGCCTGCTTTGTTTTATAGCTTGGTTGACACTGATCTCACACTCTGCATCTTATGTCAACATCACATTTATTACTTAAATATTTTCAGTATCAACTCATGGATTGGATTTCAGAGTAAGCTGTTATGAAGTGATGCCACTCGGCCAGTCACAAATGGCGCTGGGAAGCCTGGGCTGTAAGCCTGCGTGAAGCCCTCATTTGGAGCAACTTTGTGTTTGACAAACTTTTGGTTTATTGACCACACACAGACAAGGCCCTTCCTGTTCAACTGGGGCCTGTCAGTTCAGTACACAAATGGGACTGTGAGAAAGTCAGGCTAGTGTTTACCAAAGTCTTGATGTAACACCTCTGTCCCAGACATCAATGCCTCCACTGTCACTGAGGGCATCTCCACAGAGATGTAGTATCTGAGAAGTGGAGCCTCTCAGGTGGGGTTTAGAGTTCCCGAAAGGACTCAAACCATAGCACCTTATGGGGACTGGATAGCGCTTGAATAACAAAATAAACATTTGCATATATGTAGTCTAGTGGCTGCTGTATTTTACTATTTAAACATATGATTTGATCCATTACTAACAAGTCAAATTCAGTGGTTATGTAGTGCAGTCAACACAGTTAGCCACAGATTTTGCAAAAGAAAACGTTAAACCTTTAAGAACTGATTGATAAATCCTACAAAGCGCTCCCTAAAAGGACACTTAAATCAATTAGTCTCCAGAAATAAACAGCAGTAAAAGTGAACCTTCTGAGTGACACTCAGACCTGGTGCTTTGTGAATTAGTTGCTTCGTTAGGACGTGTGATGATACAAACCCTCCTTCAAAGGGAAACTTAAAGCCACAATGGGGTCATAGAGGTTGCCCCAATAATCTCTCTTGATGATGTCCTGCTGATAGAGAGGCAGCCAGGCATCCCCAGTCAAGCAGACTGGAGGTGGTCATCCTCATCACAGAGGCCTGATTACATCTGGCCTCCCTCAGTGCGATCTTTAGTCATTGGCTTCAACCACCTTCCAAGCATATACTCCCTGGGTGGAGCCACTGTGGCCTGAGGATCCCATTTTTAACATTTGACAACTCAGCTGTGGGGCGTGTTTCATCATTGCTACACTCCCCATAGCTTCACTCCCCTATTTTACCCAAGTGAGCTGAGCTTTTGACATCTGGCCTTGAGAGACAATTTAAGTGGAATAAACACTCAATCTGGCCTCAAATCCAGCTTTGATCTGCTGTTTTGGCAGGTAGCAGAACTTATCCAGAGACGTATAAACCACAGAGCTGACTTATTTTTGGATAGAACATTCTCCTCAAAGCCAGATGTAAACGCCACAGTTTTCATGGGTGTAAACAGGCGATCGGTGTGTTAGGAAGTGTGTCATAGTACTGTAATCAGATGAGGTCTGTGAAACAACAAGTGCAGCATTCAGACTTCTTCACTCTGTAGAGACGTTGAACCTCTGCTGTCTTTGAATCTGAATCTCGAGTGTTCTGAGTATAGAAAAAATGTGTCGATGGGAACCAGCTTCCATGTGATCAGAACTGAACAGTAATCATTTCAGCAAAGTCAAGTTTAGCCTCGGAAGGTCCCCCCTCCCTTCTCCTCCTCAGCAAGACACATTATAAATAACATTGGCACAATAAACGCCACCTTGATAATTGGGCCATCAGTCAAGGAGATGTCAAGTGCTTGGGCGGATCAAGAGTCCTCCTCTGCGCTCTGCGAAGCCACAGTCGACCATGATGACTGCTTGAGCAAAAATTAGCGAGTAAAGCGCCACACTGCAGGCAACCGACCCGACGCAGGGTCACGTCTGAACCACATTGCTTTGCTTCGCTGTAGTACCTGGCTATTTACTGACGGTCCTTCTGAAGAAGCTAATGATGGGTTATATTTTGTCTTTGGTTGTCTTTGGCCATGTTTTTTTTCACTGTTTTGGCTCGTAATCCACCAATGGGATTGCATGATGGGACGAAAACATGTTGTGAAGATTTGGCCATTTTGAATGCACATCAGTTACAATGGATTCTAATGGTGCTAAGTTTTAATGTGGCAGGCCGACCAAAGCCACAGCTCCTCATGAAGACTCAAAAGATATGTTTACTCTGAGTGTCATCGCAGTGTTTTGACGTGTCCGATTGGAGGACAACCCCTCATAAATCATATGACCATTGCTTTCAAGTGTAACTGCATTAGTGTGGCCTGATCCACAACCAGTTTGTCCCCTGCCCTGCCCCGGGGATGGATGTTGGGGGAGGGTGCGCTGGCTGTCCTGCTGAGCTCGCCGTGGTGTCAGAGACACGCAAAGACAACACCGAGCAGTTGTGACCGTGGAGGTTGCAGATCATCAGCAATTCCTAACAGCAACTGGTGGCCTCCAGCCGTCCCAACAGTTGCCATGACATTGTTTTGTTTTATGTTTCGCCTGCAGGAAGCGGAGTATGGCCCTGGCCATATAGGGTTCGGGGCAGGTTTAGTGAATGGATTATCTTTTAGTTTTAAAACCCGGTGATGAATTACTGGCTCTTGGTAACTCATTTACCAGTTCTCTGAGTTCCCACATACAGGCTCTTTGAATACAGTGGAAGCTCTCGCACTGTGTGGATTTTATCACAGGCGTTTTGATTATAATCTCCTCTGTTTTGAACTAAAGCTTTGTTTACATTTGCTTTGATTGATTTGAGCTACAAAAGTTAGCCTCCCAAGCTTGGGTTTGATGGAAAATTCAATATTTGTACTTTCATCCGTGCTAAGAGAAGCACAAGTTGAGAGGGAGGGGGGGCTTATAATCAGAGATCTAGGAGGCTTTGAGGTTGTATATTTCCATCAGTGTTTTCCAGTTGTAGCCTTTCTGTTCGGCATTGGTGTACCAGGATGTGCAGGCCTCTCATTTACGATAAGCCCTCCCTTCCCTTCTCCCAGTGCTCCTCTCCCAGTCTCCTCCCCTGTTCTCCCCTCCCCTCTATAATAAATGTCATAGTTTCCAGAGTGGGAAGGAGGCAGCGAAGGGGGCAGGGCGGGCGCTCGCCGTGTAACAGGACCACAGCAACTCAGGCAGCCAATGGAATTCAGAGGGATTGCTTCCGTAGATGTTTTTTTCCTCTTTCACTCTTTTTTTTTTTTCTTTTCTGTAGTTGTCTCACCCCGTTCCCTGTGACCCCTCTTTCTCAAGGGGCCCCTCCAATCTGAGCAGTTCCAGCTATTTTGCTTGGTTTGTGGTGTTTGTGTGTGTGAGGGCTGGGGGAGGGTTTGGTAGGGGATTTGGCAGCTCCTTTGATCAGTAAAGCATAAACAAGAGGGGGCTTCAAAATGGGTTGCATTGTGTGGGGGGGAGGAGTGCTGAGTCAGGCCCTCTCGCTCTCTGGCCTGGGATAGAGAGCAGACAGGCAGGCTGGGATTACCGCAGAGGCCAAGAGAAACTCTCTGAATCTCTCACTTCACCCAGCTGTTCCAAAATCTGGGCTGATGGCGCTTTGGGATCAAATTAACAGCGAGTTGTGAAGAATCGCAGTTGGTGGAAGAGCACATTCAGAACATGTTTATTGGGGGGGTACAATAGATGGATAGCTGAGAGTAATATTTAATTACATTATAAACAAACTTGTTGTCATGTGTATTGAAATAATTCAGGCGCTGTGGTGTTGCATAAATAAGCCGCTGGAGTTTGGTGCCTATTTGTTTGAGATGAGGGGGGTCTCTTAAATGGGATGTTTCAAAAAACAAAAAAAAAAGAACAAGTGAATAGTGGGGTTTTAGGTCGTAGCTCAGTCTGTGCCTTTGTCAAGCAGGTGAAAGCTTTGTAAATGTGGCGCCAGATTGTTAAAGCCCCTGACACTCCACAGTGTCCGAGCCACTTCCAGGAAAAAGGACCCCCTGCGTTGAGCCCTGGGACTGACCCTCCCTCAATAGAGAGGGTCCTGCTCGGGAGAGGAGGGCTTCCTGTATTAGCTTTCCATCTTAATCAAGCAACAAGTACCAACAAAGCACTAATTATCAATGCCTTCACAGAATGCAACACAATGCCCCCTCCCGCGGCCCCCCACTCCTGTCCCGGCAAAGACGAGCCATAAAATAGATGGAGCAACATTGTTTGACATTACAATAGTTGTTTTATAACCAATCGTGGCCTTTTAGACATTTTTAAGAAGAAGTGTTCAGCTTACCTATGACAGATAGCAGATGTTTGACTTGATTTATTTTAGTTGTTAGTTGTTTATTAGCCTCATGTTTGGTTTGTCTCACAAATTTATTTTAATGAAAAAAAAAAAAATCAAGGTGCCATTCAGATTTAGGACATGAAACTGAATTATACGGAAAAATATCCCAAACTAAGAATGAAGGCCTTGTGTGAATCCATATTGAATTGTAGACTCAGACTGGGTCCAAATAGACACAGCTGAGTTTAGCTTCCTGTAACAGTCATCGTTTACAGAAAGCAGCTACATTCAGAGTTTTCATTAAAAACCTTGTTGAGTCACCAGTTCCTGTATGTGACCACCTGTTTTTTTCACTGACTTTGTCCCTGGTTTGAACTTACTACTGATGACTGTTAGCAACACACTGATGGTCATTTTTTTCTGACTGACATTTTATCTCGTCTCCTCGCAGCCACATCGATCAGACCACCACTTGGCAGGATCCTCGCAAGGCCCTGCTCCAGATGAACCAGGCAGCCCCGGCCAGCTCTGTGCCGGTCCAGCAACAGAACCTTATGAACCCAGCCAGCGGTGTGTATATGTTGTTCAATTTAGTTTTACTATAGAGGCAGCACATGACGTGTCTCACAGATAATGGTGGGATAATTGTGGGCTTTTCAGCATGAAACCCTGAATTAGATTTCCTTGAGGTTATTTCTGGGCATTTTCTTGCTTTCATACAGCGTGCAGTCAGAAGCAGTCTAGTCTAGTTCTTACATGTCGCTGAGACTCTGTGTACCTCAGGTCTGTCCATGCAGTTGGAATTTGCCCTAGGTGAGGTAAGACCGAGGTAGAACGTGACAGGTCCTGTCTGACATGTTTGGGAGCTCCGTGACTCACAGATTACAGAGTTTACAGATGGAGTTTCTGTATTCTCAAATCGTCGCCGCTGTGTTTGGCAGCCGACGAGAAAATCTGAAAACAAATGAATTGTGACAAGCTGGCTCATTTGTTTTCAGTGACACAGATTTATCACATTCTGAATGATGAAAAATGATCTGTTTGTCTTGGATATCTTTATATGTAGCCTGTTTATTTTGTCCATGCATGTGCACATTAGAATCTGATATTACTGCTTCTCCTACTTAAGGAGTGTCTCTAACTACAAAGTGCTGTAATTATACCTAATTATGCATTCTGGTTCATTAATGTTGCTGTATGATGCGCAATTATGTCTAAAGAGAAAAATCAGAGTAGCATCTCTTCAACATCGCTTTTGCATGGTGTCCCTCAGGTCCTCTCCCTGACGGCTGGGAACAAGCTATTACATCAGAGGGAGAAATTTACTACATCAACCACAAGAACAAGACCACATCCTGGCTTGACCCGCGACTTGACCCACGCTTTGGTGAGTTCAAAGTTTAGTTCTTGATTAAAGTGATACGTCAGGTATGTTGTATTTATTAAGTAGCAGCTTAAAGTTTGAATATTATTTCTATTTTGTGTCAAAAATCTAAACATGGGAGTTATAACAGCAGCTACTTCTACAGTAAGAGTTTCTTTGTGACCCCAGTTTAGTCGAGTCCAAAGCTCTGGCTAATCCGTAAAAGATGTATTTCTGGAGCTACTTCTGCTGTCTATTAAAAACTAATCATAAAAAAAAATATGTATCTCCACTATTGTAATAATGAGTTCAATTCTGTATGATTCATTGTTCATTTCACAGCACAACATTGTTTTGCAGTGACTCGTCATAGCATTGGTTGTTGAAAACAGATTTCACCAAACCCCCACCCTCAAAATCTGCACCTAACCTTTTGTCAGCCATTTTAGTGTTGGAGCAACAGCTGAGTTGGCCATTAATCCCCCAGGCCAAGCTAAAGTTTGACAGTGAGCTTTGTGTGTGTGAGTGTGTGTGTGTGTGTGTGGTGGCCAGGGTTGGTGAATTAGTGACAGGACCAGGTACATGTGTTGAGATTTCTCTGCGGCCATGGGAATGAGCTAATCCTCTGGCGCTAGGAAGACTTCCAGAGATGAAGGTTCCTGCTTATGTCACTCTGACTCATTTACGCTTCAGGTGTCATCCCTTCGTTACAGCGGCGTTCCCCAGGGAAGCTCACCCTGGTTCACAAAGGCAACATGTGCAAATCAGCACGCGGGCTGTTATCCTGTTAAATGTTAGTGTTGCTTTTTTATCGAGCCTGGGCACTTAAAGGGCAGTTTTTTTTTCCTGTAAGCAATTGTGTGTCCCGCTCTGAAGGCAGGCAGGAAAGTTCAAAACAGAGTTGTAAGGGGAGTGGGGCAGCTGGGAAGAGATGGCGGCTCTGATCGGCGAACCTCTTTGAAGATTTATAAGTCTTGAACACACAAGGCTGCTGGGCCCCTGAGAGCGAGTGAGAGGCAGAGACCATGTTAACTCATTATGTGCCATCAAACGTGATTTTGTTGCACGTCAGATAAGATCTTTTCTGTATTTACGAATTGTAAAGGCTGTCATTTATACATCTGTGCCTCCTATGTTGCTCATCCTGCTGTTATTTGTAGCTTTTGATCCTTATGATTTTAGAAAGATTTTTCAATTCTGTGCACCTGAAACTAGTTGATATTTCACAAGTGAGACTAATTTTATTTTTTGTACTTATTTCTAAATCCTTTTTTTGTCACATTTTTGCATAGAAATGTGCTTCAGAAAGCTCTATACTGCTGCTATGTAGGTCTCCAATCATAAGCCAGCTGCTTTGATAATGGAGGCTAATTTGAGCTTTGAGAAGAAAAGCAGCAGAGCGCCTTTAACTGAGGGTTGTTGCCGGCTGGCTTTCCCCTGCGTGAGGCCGTGTGCAGGCACAGCCCCATTCTGCTCCAGCTCCAGACAGACTTGAATCTCTGCCAGGCCTCTTTATTCTGTGGTCCAACTCTTAATCTGTTCCAGACCTTTTCAGTCAAAGAACTCCAATGTGAGAGGGGAGGTGGGGGGCAGGGAGAGGCAAGGCGAAAGGGGAAGAAAGAAAAACGGAGGAACAGAGGGAAAATGCCGACGGGATAAGCATGCATCCTCTTTAAGATCCGAAGGAGGTGGCGTACACGAACGAGCCGTGAGTGCACTGTGGCCGAGTTCAAAAGGGGGCTGGCCTATGTGGATATGTTGTTTTCTGTAAGTAGTGCTCGGGATGAACAGCAAGGAAAACACACTAGGAGGACCGTTGAGTGCACAAAAAAAAAAGACAGATTTCCTCTGGAAGCTGAATGTTTGGCTCTGAAGCTTTAATGTAAAACCAAACTCATTGCTACATTATCTGTCATGTGATGTTTTTCTGCCTCTGCTGTCAGAGTCCCTCAGCTGAAAAGTGGGCATCTTATTAATGATGTCAGCGCCATGAGATACTCATTTGATGAGGCAGCAGTGAGCCAGTTACTCACTTACCCCTAGAGGTATCTATTTATGTGAACAGTGGGTTTTATCTGCTGATTTATTTTTTTGGGAAAAACTCAACAGCAACTTGTCTCATGTTTACTTTGCATGACCCACTCACCTTTATTTAAAAACTATATGTAATATTTCTGCAAGGTCTAAAAATGAGTAGACCAACAGTATTTTATATATTTTTTATCGAGTGTATTACAAGTTAACGGTACGTTTCAATCGGTCCCCTGTCAATGGCGATCCAGGAAACACCCGATGATACGTCAGAGAGCGAGGAAGGAAGTCGACATAACGAGAATAAAACTGTAACGCGACCTCATCCGTGAACATTTCTGCTCGAGTCCCGACAGAAGACAACGACTGTCATTATCCCACGCCACTTCATGACATAATCAAATTTGCTTTGATTGAAAAGCCGCCAGCAGAAATGACATACTGTCCGCTTAACAGTTTTATTGGATTTGGTCCCTCCTCTCTAATTTGGCTGAACTGACCCTTTAACACCGATTTTCACACAAGTTGGAGGGGGGAAAAATGCTATATTTGCATTTCAGTTTTAAATGCTAAGTCTTAATTTGATGAATAAAATGACAGTACTTTCATTCAACAGCTAAATAAATAGTTCCCAGATAGGCTGCCCCACAGTTTCCTGACTGACTCAGTTTTTTTCCATCTCCTTGCCGTGCAGAGCCAAGTAAACACAGGCTGGCTTAGCTCAGACCTTACTGTTGTACAAGACGATAAAACAGTGTTTGTATCACATCCAGACTGTTTCTCCACTTTGCTTATCTCGACGCTAGAAACACAACACCTTCCCAAGGGGCCTTTTTTTTTTTTTTTTTTTTAAACTTGTTAAATCGACGACCGACAAATATTTACAAAGCCTTCAAAGGTGCTGTGCCCTGGTCACATAGAGCACTTCCCACCGCTGGCACACCCTCAGCCCGACCGGCCCCAGGTGATCTTGTGGTGTAATATGCCTACTGGTGTGATGGTCTGATAAGGGCCTGTGTTGCTGGCTCGTTGTGTTGCAGGGGTGCGTGAAGAAGACAAAAGGCAGACGGCATTAACTTGTCTCTTATCTGCCTGGCTCACCAGCTATCACCGCCCCTATGTGCTGCTGACTTCAACCACCCCTCCAAAAAACACACACACACACACACACACACAGACCAAGTCTTCTGGCCTCCTTTTATGCTATCACTCTGGCCCTGAACTGAACCTGTCCTTCGCTCCTATCTCACCCACAGATGTAATTCACTGCTTTGATACGCTCATTGTTTGTGCATAGTTCCTCCAGTAATGTTCTATACTGTTAGCTGTTTGGTCTGTGAGCGAGTCCTTGACTGTAAGACTGCATTCGACGACACGCTGTCTCGATCAGTGGATCTCTTTCCGTCTGCCCTCTCACTTTTTAATGCACTCTCTCTCTAGAGCTCACACCTTTTAAAGTATTTCAACTTGCTTGTTATTGATGTCGTCTTGGCCGTGCTTTCTATCAGCTGTGATAACTTTGCACTGGGAACATGGCGTCAATACAATGAATTCAAAAGGGTCAAGAACGAAGAACAGGCTGATGATGTAAACAAGCCAGTGTTTTATTAGGTTAGGTTAGGTTAGGTAGATACTTTATTCATCCCCTTGAGGAAATTCGCATGTTCCAGCATACTTCGTTTGTAAAAAAGTACAGTTTAAGTTAAAAATACAAAAAAGTGGGATTAAAAGAACACGGAGATTTCCAAAAACACAGGGAACAGCTGTGGAAAGTTTCAATGGACAATTTAGTTAATAATTTTACAGCAAACTTTCACTTTCTTTTACAAATGTGTTTGGCTGTTTACGCAGACATAAGAACAATGTTATCATCATTGATAGAAATCATGATCAAAACTACAAAAATAGAGACTCAAGTTGTTGGAAAGTTAATTTTCTCTTTCGTATCGATGAATCGTCTCCACATGCCTCCCGTCACTTTGTCATACGTGGTCTCCTCAGCTGAGGCCTTAACAAATCTACAGCTGCTGATATGTCCCATGTTCAGCACCTCTGCCTTGAGAACACCTGATGGTGGAGTCATCCAGCCACAAAAGGCCTCAGTATCTGCCAAAG
This sequence comes from Centropyge bicolor, assembly GCA_037975185.1. Taxonomy (NCBI): domain Eukaryota; kingdom Metazoa; phylum Chordata; class Actinopteri; family Pomacanthidae; genus Centropyge; species Centropyge bicolor. Next base: position 2,667,149 of record JBBMOC010000039.1, on the reverse strand, counting down.
ATAAGAAGCGGGGAGAACTGACACACTCTCCCATGGCTTCATTTGATGTGTGTGGGAGAGAGAGGAGGCGACGGCGGCGGCTCCGTGACTCTGTGTGTGTTTGTGTGCATGTGTGTGTGTGCTGGGGTGGGGTTGTTGGGGGAGGCAGCGTGGACAGACAGGGAGGGAGGGGGGAGGGAGGAAAGGCAGGGCAGGGCGGGGCCTCCACAGCTTCCCAGGGAGAGCCCTGAGCCGTGCTTCATTCAGCTCCTGAGATAGTGTAAACAGACAGTGATTGAATGGTGATGAGAAAGGTGCCGGGGCGGGCAGGACAGCACAGAGAGGCAGCCCCGCATGAAAATTGTGCCCCCGTCAAGGCTTTGTTTTGGTTGGTGCTTCAAGCGCATAAGCAAACAGCGCTCCTCATTGGTTCCATTACTGTTACTCCCCTTGTGGTCAAGCACATTTGCTTCTCTTTCTCTACTACAGTGATAAAACGTGTGACCTACTTTGCATGCATAAATTGCCGCGTTTCTGTGTTGCTTTATACTCATGTTTATTAGACCTACCCTCGCTCGAGTAAAGAATAACAAAGATTCCACTGGGGAGCAGCTGTGTTTGCAATACACATGTTCTGATATTGTTAACATGCAGATAGCCTGTTAGCCCACAATGCAATTACATTTGTTGAGTGAAAGAACTTTGAGACTAAAGTTAAAAGTGGTGCAGTGTTTACAGAACCTGATGCAGGTCTGCATGTAAATTTTGCACACTGAGCGTCACAATGCATTCGTGAAATCAGCTGAAGTGGATCCATCAGGCACAGGGGTAAGGAGGCAGTCAGTCTTGAGGGATAATCTGTGATTTGTTTAGAAGGGAACAAAACACACAATGAAAGGATAAGTCATAACTGATGCAATGTACAACACACAACTAACAAAGCCTGTCTTAGTCAGTGAGTGGGAGGGGATCAGGTCTTACAGGAATAGTGGTTGTTTCAGATACTAGGTGGAAAACTGGTGTTGGGACTTCCCTTGTCCTACACAACCTGCTGCACTGGCTCCACTCTTACAAGCTTAACTTGTAGAAAAAAACCCTCAAGTTGTCAATCTTGTTATGCAGCGTTTACAATTAAATGCAGCCAAGGATTAAAAGGTGTAGCTGCAAAGACGTTGGTGTATTTATAGTCTGCTGGAGATCCTATATTCTGTCTTATTTTTACATCCAGTATGGAAAATGGTCACTGTAAAAGCAGCACTTATCTTGTTAGCCACAGAAAGGGGGACGAAAAACCACCAGCTTAAGATCACTGTCCTTTGATATAAAGCAGTCACAGACCATTTCTACAAAGTTTACATTTGCCATTTAGAGTCTCAGTGTGCAAAGTTCAAAACGAGCACTTCTTATTATACTGACCGTCGTGACTAATTTGACCTCCTCTCTGTGTCTTTGCAGCCCTGAACCAGCAGAGGATCACCCAGAGTGCTCCAGTGAAGGGAGGGCAGCTGCCTCCCAGCACCCACAGCGGAGTCATGGGAGGCAACAATCAGATGAGGCTGCAGCAGATCGAGAAGGAGCGGCTGCGGCTGAAGCAACAGGAGCTGCTTCGGCAGAGACCACAGGTCAGGAATCCCAGTTAAAGCATTTAAAAAAAAAAAAAAACTCAAATTCCTTTTGGGAAGTACTGCGGCCTCATTGAGGAAGAGCTAACCAGGTCACAAGGTCAATACTTTCAGTGTGTGTCCATCAGTGTAGCAGCAAGACACCGGAGCCATAACTGCTCACTACGATGATGAGTGTGTCAACAAAATGTTTATGTCCTATAGTGTGATATGGACATCTTGAATAGTCCTTCAAACATGAGTCATCATTCCTTCGTACAGTGGTGGAGCTTAAGCCCCTTTGATCGGCCTTTATTGTCACACCACCCTGCAATGATGAGTCACATGTGGTAATTTTATCACTTCCTAACAGCGATGTGTCACCGAGCCGCCCACGCAGGGTGGTGCAGCCGAGTCCAGTAGTTTACTCAAGGCTGTGTCATAACACCAGAAACAGAGCTTTATGATTATGAATGAGGGTGCTGGAGACTTTGTTTACCATGCCATTCACATGGCTTGTTTAAAGTTCACAGTGTAGGAAGTGACCCGAGTGTGTACAGGCACCAGGCTGTGGGGAGAAAAAGATATCTGGACTGTCCTTACTGAAAGTCCTCAGGGCACATGCACCCATTGCTTAACCAACCTAGCTATTGGTAACTTTCTGAGATGTCTTGTGAAGGAGAAATCTGGTTTCCATAACAGTGTAAAGGATTAGGAAATCTCCATGTCAAAGCCTTAAACTGGTTTCTAAATTGGTTTTCAAGCATGTAAACAAATGTTTTGGAGTAACCAGGTTAGTTCAGTGCCTGCATGCTCTATTTCCTGCTTTCACGATCTAATCAGATACAGACTTCATCAATTAGGCAAGGAAAACATTAGTTATGAAGATGACACACGAGCCGCTGAGTTATCAAACTTTAATGAAGCTTAATGGAAGAATAAAATGTCCAGATGGGATTGCAGACCAGACTGTATACATTCGAAAAGCCCGAGCAGATTCCAGTAAACCCCAGATTCCTGTGAGTTCTCAGATACAAGATGTTTGGACTACAGAGGCCATACTGTGTTTGCAAATACAGTAGAGCATGATTACAGTAGGAAATTGTGCAATCGTGCAGGCTATGTGCTTGTGTTGGGAGTTCAAATTTGGGGCAGTGCTTGCCACACCCAGATGTATTCCACACAGTCAAGAGTATGATGATGATGGGCAGGCGGCGACGTATGCGACTTCCTGGTGGCACCGGAGAGCTGAGGCTGCTCGGTCATGCACAAAAACAGAGCCAATAAAACCATAAATGTTGTTTACAGTGCACAGCCCTTCTAATCCCTGTGAATCAAAACCAGATTGTTTACATGTGTGCGTGGGATTCTGGGTTAAAAGTCGTTGGAGAAGGAAACACCTTCAGGTTCTGCTGCCAGCACATCTGAAACGAAAGCAGAGAGAAAAACATCTTATTGTTTTATAACGAGCTAATTAAGCCTTTTTAATTCATCTTTTTGACACAGAACATTGTGTCCGTTTCTGCTCAGGCGCAACCAATAAAAGCTTCAACCAACCACTTAGGGTGTCTAGCGGCAATTTTACATCCTTCCCAAAAAAAAAAAAAAAAAAATCACACATCCCATCGGTGCCTCCCTGTTGTCGTCTGTGACGCTGTAAAACTTTAATGAGAGCTCAAAACGGTGACACCAGTCGAGTCATTTCACCTTCCCGTTCAAGGACTTTTGAGGGAAGGAGGCGAAAAAGAACATGACTTCATATCCTCGGCCTTATCTGATACAGCATGTGTAGAAAACAATTGTCTCCAACTGTTCGGCCCCCCCCTGTAATCTGACACTGTGTATGGAGAGCACCATGTTGGCACTCGGTGTTTTGAGTGCTTTATTTAACATTTTGTGCAGTGACAGCCGAGCGGCAGGGGCATAAGGCAGCTCCGACATGTTTTCGTGAAGCTGTGTATAATTAGCTTCTGAGGTTCGGGGCGGGGCTGATTGTGTTGTTGCTCATGGGTTTTGTGTTTTATTGTCCGCAGGAGCTCGCTCTGAGGAATCAGCTGCCTACCAGTATGGATCAAGATGGCAGCACGAACCCCGTGTCCTCCCCTATGGCCCAAGACGCCCGGACCATGACTGCCAACAGCTCTGACCCATTCCTCAACAGGTTGGTCTCACGCAGAAGCCAGGTGTGGAGCAAATGGAGGAAATATCCCCCTAGTACAATGCAACAGCAGCCGACGTGCTCTGATTGGCGAGGGCTCCCATTCTGGTTCAGCCCGTCAGACTTAATGTGTCCTGTTTGATCTTTTTGCGCTCGGCTGTTTGAGTTCGAGCTCTAGTGAGAGCTCCCCGAGTTACACAAGTAGTAAAAACAGAGGGACGGTCTCCAGGCTTAACCCTCTTCACATGGTAATGACTCATTCAGACCAGCAGGCCTGTGCTGGAGTTCACTGCACGATGATGACCTCTGGTGGGCAACTGCTGCAATGCAGGCAATCAAAACTTAAGTAGTAGGTTAAACTGTCAATAAAAAATATAAAGGTACTTTTTATTTGAGGTGGAGAACGGACAACTTCCACAACACGAGTAGTAAAGATACAAATGGACAGGAAGTAGATCTGAAAAGAGCCACGATGAGGAAGAGACAGTAGTCATGAATGCTGCTCCGCGGCATTCTGGGAAATCATTCTTAGCAGTTCCAGCTCGAGCTCTTCTGTGAGCGGACGAAAGTGAGGAAAGAGCTGAATAGCAAGCAGGCCATGAGAACATGTGGTCCAGTCAGTAGACAAGCCAACCTAATCTCCCCTCCTCCCCCTGTTGCCTCCACTCCCCTGCTCGTACAATGGCCTCATTCATCCTGCCTCTGCCATACTCTGCCTACATATTTTTCCTCTGCTAATTAGTATAGGCTTGTCAAATGTCTTCTCTCTGCCTCTTTGTCTCTGTTGCCCCATTCATCGCTGCTCTTTTTCCTATATTCTGCAACAGAGGGCGAAAAAGTGAAGTTGGGTTTCATGTGTGTGTGGCTGTGGATTAGCCGCCATAGTCATTCAAATAGATATAACTGTGGAAACGTGGATGTATGCAGAAAGTCCCTGAGGGAATTAAGGCCACACTGTTACTTTTCAGCCTGTGTGCTTTTAATAACGGAGCGTGTTTGCTTTGTGGGATCAGTTAATTAGATTCACGTAGTTCAGTTTCAAAGTCGAGTTAAGTGAAGGTCGTTAAGGTCGTCCAGAGCTCCGCCGACACAAAAAGCTTTTTATTTCCTTCAGTTTGATGGATGTTCATGAGCGATAATGCAGAGTTGATAACCCAGATTTCTTGACTTGTGTGCTTTCAGCGGGACCTACCACTCCAGGGATGAGAGCACAGACAGCGGCTTGAGTATGAGCAGCTACAGCGTCCCTCGCACTCCAGATGACTTCCTCAACAGCGTGGACGAGATGGACACAGGTGAGCCTGGAAGCTAAAATGATTGCTTGGATAAGAATTTCCTAGTTTAGTTTTGGTTAATGCCACATTGTTTTCATGGTGGCTGAACAGGAAGACCGGAAAAAAATGTTGATAACAACATGAGATCATCACCTCAGAGACGTTTACCTGCATCTTTAACCCTGCAGTCACAGCACATGTAGAAAATAACCTCACTCCTTTTTAATTAGCTGAATCAACTGTTGATACTTTTTTTTCCGCCATGTGAGTAATGACTGAAATCTCCTGCTCGTAATTACAACTAGGAGTCTGATGTGACTGTTTTCTCACTCGGCTGCTCGTGTTTATGGCCTGTTCAAAAAGTGTGGTTTAATTATTTACTTTAATGCATCGAGTTGACCGGATCATCACAACGTGCTCAGTCAAATAATCCTAATTTGTCTTCCTGTTCATTAGGGGACCCTCTTCCACCCTCCATGGCGACACAGCCCAGCCGCTTCCCCGACTACCTGGACGCCATCCCGGGAACAGACGTGGACCTGGGAACCCTGGAGGGCGAGAGCATGGCGGTGGAGGGCGAGGAGCTGATGCCCAGTCTGCAGGAGGCCCTGAGCTCCGACATCCTCAACGACATGGAGTCCGTGCTGGCAGCTACCAAGATCGACAAGGAGAGCTTCCTCACATGGTTATAGAAGATCCGAGCAGGGCGCTCCTTCCTCCTCTCCCTACACTCTGAACTGCTGCCTGCTCTGATCTGTGAAGGATTCATAGATGCTTTTACAAGACATTTCAGCGAGCGTCTCTGGACTTCTGTCTCGGTGTGTAAGGCCAACCTCTCTTGAGGCAGTATTTTTCTGTTCTTTTCACTGGTGTTATCTCTTTATTTTGTCTGTGTCTTCAAGGCTGGCCCATGAACAGACAATTACGCAAGGGTCCCCAAATCTTTCACAGCTCTGTCAGTGAATCTAGGGCATCTTTACCTAGAGCGGGGGGGGGGTCGCTCCTTCCCCTGGTCTCCCCTCGTAAGCTGAGCTGGGCGGCTGCATGTACTCTCCTGCAAGCACTGCCGTCATCAGTTATCGCCTGGAGTCTCTGGTGCCTCTTTCTCTTGCAATATAGTGTGAAGCAGCACTACTTAACTGTGTTTGGGACTATTGCATCTAGCTTGAGTAGCTTTATATTTGGCCTTGTACGTTTTTATTCTTTTGTTGTTTTGTTTTTCATCGAGCCTGAGAAACCAAAAATGATGTATTTGAAGCATAAAGAACAATACTGATTTGGAGTAAAGGTAATGTGAGGCCCAGTTTGGACATGTTGGCTTTGCTGGGGGGGAGGGGGGGGCGTGGGAGGGATGGGGTGAGGGTTGGAGCCTGGGGACCGACTACATTGCTGCTTGGCTGTGCCAGCAAGTCTAAGTTAAACCTTTGATAGATCAAGTGCCTTCAGTTGTATTTTTTTGAGACCTGAGCAACACGAACAATTACTACGTTTCTGTAATGCAGCAATAAGCATTAGGCTGTATTCATTTACATCAGCCACACTTTCCTCTATCCAATGTTCAATAATCAAAATTGTATTTTTGTTTTATAAACACACTATAAGGGGATTTAGGGATTTCTGTTTGGTTTATTTTAAACCCTAGCTTCTTTGTATCTCAGTCTTATCCAAGCCTAATTCATGATTCATTCTTTGTTTTATCTTTTTAGTATTCTCTTATGTTTAGGTTACTACATATGTATGATAGCTTAGATCAAATGGCATTTTTGCTTGTTTTTAACTTCTTTCATAGATGAATAACTACATGTTTAACAGGGTCGACTGTTATGACAGCACGTCACTTCACCAAGATGAAGTCTGCCAAGACACAGATTGATTCAGTTTTGGCTTTTTTTTAACCATTTAGCTGATTCTCTTCTTGTCTCTGATTTACTATATACATATTAGTGTTATTGTTTATTTGTTGATCACATGCAGCTTTTACTATCTTTCCTGAACATTAACCAAAAAGGCAGATCTCTTGGCTAAACAGAAACTATAGCTCTTTGATCAATGAAACCTTGTGACAGTATACAAGAGTTAAAAATGTTTGAAAGTGTCTTCCCAAGGAGGGAGCCGAACCCCTCCGCTCGATGCTGGGCTGTGTGGTGAATGAGGGGTTTGTAGACGACAGTAGGACAAGTTTAAGCAGGTGAGAGTCATGTCGAGGGGTAGTGTAGAAGGCCAGGGTTTAACTGACGGCGGTGAGTTACGCAGATTGTTGAATTTTTTTTTTTTGTGAAATAATCAAGAAACAATCAGTTATTATCTCAGTCAGGAATTGTTGTGGCGGATTCCAAAGATGTTTTTGTAATGACGCTAACACTTATTTTTTGCTTCCATTTTCACAGAGTCCAGAAACGGTATGATTTGTAAATCAGCCTCTGTATGAACACACTGTATAAGCTAATGAGAAAATGATGTAGGTTTTAAGTGTTAATGGACATGTCTGAATAGGTCTAGCTGAGAGATTCTTTTTTTTTTTTTTTTTAATTTTTAGACAAGATGGTTGTTTTGAGTGACTAACCCTGAGATTTAAGGATGAGGTTTGAGAACAGAGAAGCAAGTGATTCTTCTATAAGCGCTCACATGTTTACATTCTCTGAGTAAGAAACTGCTACAGCCACAGTGGAGACAACACACTGACAATTCTCTCATAATCACATTATGTTGATGTTTACAGCATGACTACATCTTTGCATTACTGCAGTAACCTTTAATAATCAGCCTGCCGTGCATGCCCTTGGTTGAGGCCTTGCAGGATGTCACACTGATTCTGTTGCCAACCAATACTTAATTGGTTGCAATTAACTTGATGAACAATTTTTTTTTTAGATCAGAGAACATGAACAATTTTTTTATTCTGTGTGAGAAACCTCTTTTTAGTTTTGATTTTATTGATCATTAAATCGTGTTGATGATGGATTTAAGATGGATAAACAGTGTTGGTGAGAACAATGCAACTAAAATGAGTGGTACACTACAGTGCTTGTATTGCACGGCTACAGAGTTTTCATTTTGATGCAATGACACATTTTGTCACACAAACCTGATTTTATGCTTACTTAGTGTGTAATTGTCAGAGCATATTAGCTGTTGACTGTCATTGTAGCAGTAGAACTAATCACACAAGTTAAAGGATTTTGTATTTAGAGTTTTCTAAATGCACATGAAATGAATTTATATTCAGTAATGATCTGTTCTTTTTTTGATAGATATGTGCATGTGTTTTAGAACAATAAATTCTGTTACATTATATCTTGCTTCATATGATACTTTGAAATTGGCCTGAAATAAAGTATATACTTTGTGGTAATATTTGTCTCATGTGTTAATGTATTTCATTTGAATTTTTTTTTTTTTTGAAAAATTGATTTCTAAATATACACATCTATCAAATAGCAAATCTGAGATGGTGCAAAAAATTCACCTAAAAAAATCACATACTATACATCAGCGTTTTTTACTGGTCCACATGCATGTGAAGGCTTAATATCTCTGAAAGTAGTGGAGATATTGGCCTGAAATTTTGTACAGCAGCTATTAGTAACAAGGACATTACAATAAAAAATTATTGGAATTTCAATACACAGTTAATCAAGGTGCATCAATGCCAAAATATTACCACTTCCGGGGCATACTTTCAAAATATAGTGCGAGAAAACAGAATTTAAGATGGAATCATTATGTTAATTAATCTCCTGTTGGTCATAAACAATACTATGTTAAGCATTAAAACCTGCTTTACCTATTGTACCATCAGCCTAGTTAACAAGTTTAATAATAATAGATTTATCATAGGCTTCTGTCATAAACAAAGTAAAAAAAAAAAAAAAAGTCTTAGAAACATCAGACTGAGTTTCCATTTTGTTTATCTATACTGACTTATTGTATTATTATTTATTTTCTCAGTAACAATCAGAGATGTTGGAGTGAGTCACAGATTTGGAATCAAGACCAGAACTAGAAACCTCATCAGTAGCTAACTTAGGTTACCGTTACTAAAATGAATGCTAATGCCCTCTAGTGGTCACAGTCGGAACTTACACAAAAACTACACAACTGTCAAGTCTCATGTAATAGCATATGGCCACTTCCAGTTGATGCATTCAAAATAAATATTTAACCAGTGCTGTAGTTCCACACTATGGCCACAGGAGGGCAGTGTGTACAATGGCTGTCAACGCTTACATCTTTTTCTCTGAACATTTTCAAAATATAAAACTAGATGTTTGTAGTAACATATTTGCTAGACTTAAACAGACACAACAGTAACTCGGTTCTTTTCTTACCTGGATGACAGGTTGTGCTGGAAGGACAATCACACGTGGATATGAAGATTCAGCTTCATTACTATTGGATCTGAACTCTGTTTATAATAATATAAAAGCTTTTGGTCACAAAGTTTCTTCAAGCAAACCGAGCAAAGGCACACGTTGGTTTATATATTGACTCTCTTGTAATTAACCCAATGCAAAACAGCTGTGGATCCTTGACACATGATCACATGGGATTTGTAGTCTTTTGTACAAATGGACTACAAACATGGAGACAAAGGTACGACGTATGAAAAAGATGAAACGTACTTACACAAAGGAAGTGAAGTCTTTATGTTTGGGTTTTGGAAACTATATCATGGTAATACAATAACTATGTTTTTAATATAGTATAAGCCACAGAGAAAGGGCATTTTTTAAACGAAAGACTTCTGTCTTTGTTTTAGATTGGAAACCAAAGTATATTATAAAGAGGAAAACAAACAAACAAAAACAACTGGTAATTGATTGATTTATTCAAATCAATTTTATTAATTACATGTATTATAATGCATCATTACTATCCCAATAATTATTAAATATCACATGAAATAAAAACTAAAGGTTACATTATTTAAATTGCATCAGAAACTACCACAGATGAAAAAGCTTGAACAATAAGTAAGAAAACATCTGTTGTGGCAAGATTCTCTGTGTGTATGGTAGCAAAACTTCTTAAGGTAAATACGATATTATCATGCTAAATAGTGGATGCAGATTTAGAAACTTAACTTGGAATACCAAGATGAACTTGAAAGCAACACAGCAACGTTTTCTTTTCACAGTGTGAATTTGGTATTTTATCCTATATGACAGCACTACAGCATGAGTATGACAAAGAGACCACAAAAACAGTGACTGCAAAGAAAAGCAGTTTCTTGGCCAATATACCAGGAATAAAATATGCTGAGTACTAAGGACAGAACACAAATTCCTTTCACAGTAAATACAATACAAAACAATACAGTATACTTGGATAACAAATAATGAGTTTATAAAATTCCATTTTAACATTATTTTAAAAAAATGTTACCCCTTACATCTTACATCCATAACCTCTATGATTTGAGCTGCGGGTCAGTTTTTAGCAATCTGTGACCCAGATTCATGAGTGACTGCCCAGAATCTCATCCAAATTTATATCTTTCATCCAATCATCATTCCCAGAGCCAGACTTGAGCAGAGAGTCTATGAAGTCTGAGTCTGTGTTGATCCCTGGAACTGTGTTGTCTCCCTCGGGGAGGAAGTCAAAGGTCAGACGGTTGGCCCGGTTATTCTGGTAGCTGCTCGAGCTGGGACTGGGCTCTGCAAAGTTTCCTGCTGGTACCCTCTGTTCAGGAGAGGCCTGGTTCAGGTTTCCCACTGCTGATGGAGATCCCATCATTGGCTGGCTCGATCTTTGGCCTGTGTCTCTAATTGCAGGGTTATGAGGGAGCATCCCCAGGTCTGGTGCTACCTGGTTGGGAGGGCCAATGTGTCTCTGTTGGTACGGATGGTTTGGCATGTCCAGCTGCGCACCCTGAGACTGGAGCGGATTGGGTAGCCGCCTGACACCAAGTCCAGTTGTCACCTGCTTGTTGGCTGAGCCCCAGCCCATGTTTTTCATCAAGCCTCCGAGACCCTGTCCTGGTACCCCTGAGGAATGCAGGTCAGCTGTCGGCCTCGGGTGCTGTACACCTGCTACATTGTTCATCCCAAAAGAATTTCCGTGAGCATTTGGCCCCAGGAACCGAGCTTTATTCTGATTTAGTCCGATTCGATTCTGATTGTTATGCTGCTGGAACTGGCCAATACAAGAACTCGGATGACAGTCGGTCCCAATGCTAAACCTGCGGTCTGACGGTGAAGGACTCATCTTTGAACCAGACCGACTCGGGAGGTGACAGGACATGGACTGTAGGTCACTCTCAGGGCCATTGCTGGAAGACTGGGAGGAGTTTTGACCTAAAGAGACACCAAGAAAAACTGATTACAAACAGGGTCTCTTGTCTGCATTTAAAGCATCTTTGACTTATCGGGATTGTCAAATACCTGTGAAGATGTTTCCTTGCTGAACTCCCACCATGCTCCTCGACTGCTTGTAGTCAGGTGGCGGTCTCGTGAGATGACGACTGAACTGATCATGTGTGTTGTCTTTGTCCTGAAAAGGAAAGATATAGTTGTGAATACTGATTATGTGATGAAAAGAAAATCTGACACGCTTTTTAATTGATGAAAGCTGTATGATGTAAGATGTAGCTTACTGCATTGCTGATGGTGTGCTGTGGTTGGTTGAGCTGTCTCTGAATGGCCTGAGTCTTGGCTGGGCCTTTCTGCTGGTTGTTGGGTGCCGGGGGCCGCGGCTGCGACGGCGCTGACATGACTCCTAAGTTCCCATTGGTGGGCAGCCTCGGGCCAGGAGGAACACCCTTTAGAAGAAGACACACATGATTGTTTTATATTAATGCCAGTGGTGCTACTTTTTAATCTTTAAGTTTTGCCTCTTCTCTGCTAAGCACATGAAGATTGGAGCCAAGTGTTGTGAAAGCTGTTGGAGAAAAAAACAAAAGAATGCAATAATATGATTTGACCACAAGAGGGCAAGATTGTACAAGATATCACAGATGTGTTTCAAAGATGCTATTCAGCCTCCAGAATGTGGTCAAGGCTACTCCCTCTGCAGATGAAAAAGGGAGACTTGGATAGAGGCTTTTTTTGGAAGGGGGAGTGCGAGCCCTCCTAAAGGCCTGCTTCTCCCTTGATAATTGCGTCTAAAGAGAGTGGAAAGAATCCCTGAGACAGCAGGAAATGTGTGCCAATGGGGAGTTAAGCACCAGCACCATGACTACCTCCATTTAATAAGCTCTCCTTTACTGATCACTGTGTTGTGTTTGGCACGGAGGCATTCCATCCACTAGAAACCCTTTTGGCTCCTGACACTATCACACTGATTAAAACGTTGTAGTCGGCAGCACTCGAATGAGATTGAGATATTCAAACTAGCTTTTTTTGAAGTCTCGTCCTGAACGTATGCTTTTGCAGATAAGCCCTCACCATCACGGGTGTTTGAGACGTTACGAGTCCTCGTAATGCGTATTTTGTAGCTATAGGCAGCTGTGCAGATCGTCCAAGTGCTCCGAGCAAAAACCCGTCTTTCTTGTGGACACATGCGCACTGTGTTCAAGCTTCAACCAAGTGCAAGTATTTGTCATGAAAAGAGGTTAATGTGCACCAAATCCAAGTCAACCTACGCTGTGTATACAATGTCAGTCATTGTGTTGACTTAAAATGTTTCCCAGGGTGAAATGGATTAGAAATCCAACAGTGCGTTTAGCAGAAGCTATTACTTAGAGGACAGACTCTTTGCAGAGGATGAATCTCTACAGGGTGGTGACTTTGTGGTTCCCAAGAGAAAAACCGAAAAAAGAGAGAGGGAAGTATGTGTACATATGTGTGTGAGTGTGTGTGAACGATAATGAATGGGGGCTGAAATTTGGAGAACTAACGAGACGGGATCAGAGAATGAGGGAAGTTGAAACTCATCAGGAGTCACAAGCCATTTCACGAGCTAATATTCGCCTTCTCTGGCTGAGTTCAACCCACACAGCAAACCAAGCGTGGCAATGAGGTTACACAGGGACTAAAACATCAAAACAGCGGTTTCTCCTGTTACTCTAGAAAGTAGAGTCACTGCCTTTGATTCACTGTATCCAGCTATCGCGACTGTGAGAAATTGTGACCATCACAGACAGAGGTACACCGGAGAGGGCTTGTTCCAGCTTTGTTGTAAGAAAAACCCAACGAGGGGTGTTTTAGCATGTACAACTGAGTAATCCTCTCTGTCATCCTGATGTGTCATAAAGCTGTTTTCCATGTTTTTTCCCCCTCTCTCATTCTTCACAAGCTTGTTGTAAATGAATACCACATGTGGCTCGGGCCTCAGAGAAGGAGCGGAGTGATTTAGTCTCCCATCCTGCGGCAGTGCAGGCAGCTGACAGTGATCCAGGCCCAGCCTTGCCGGCTCTCACACTGCACTTCCTCCAGTCTGGACTCATGACGCTGTCCCTGGGGAGCGCCTCGGCATCTGGACTTGGCTGCGGCTCCCTTTCCCAGGAAACAAGCACTCCCTTCTCAGCACTGCCGGAGTGACCTGGTAGGCTCAACCCTCGTGGCCCCGCTCTTATCCTAACTGAGGGATGTGATGCCACAAGAGCGGCCACAAAAGTTGAGGAGTCATTATTTACTGCGAGCAAACCTTTATCTTGAGATGTAATTTGGGTTTCTGCCTGTTCAGGCACAAGAAGACTCTATTCTGCAGAAAGCAAGGCACAAGCTCTCGTGTAGTATTTAAATGGAAATGTAGCTCTGCGTTAACTCGAAATAACGGTGTTGTCTTATGCTGAGCATAAGTAGACGTCACCTTCAATGAGGAGTTGTAAATGTAAATCTGAATGTAAATGTTAAGATAAAATTAAAAATACAAACATACATGAGTGTAGTGACATAAAGGGATTGAAAGTCAAATATATGAAAAGGTAAAGAGACCTTTCAGGATAGCAGGTCTGATTCCCACTGTGAAAATTAAGTAAAGAGATTAATGGATGGCTCAATTCCACTTGAAAACCAATTTGGTTTCTATATTATATATAGTTCTTGCTGCACCAGCATGGGCGACTGTATAGCCTTTATGATCAGGAGAGTCCATGTCGATTTCTTGAAAATTGGGAACACATTTTCATTGGTGGCAAAAAAAAAGGCTTTTATTTCAGAAATAATAAATAACAAAGACCTAAAATGACTGTTATACACAAGGATTTTCCAAAAAGTCATTTTTTCTTTCTTTCGCCCAAATAACCACCAGAGCTCAGCTGCTGATGTGACTCGCAACACCACATTTTGTCCTTGAAATAGCATTGCCCACCAAGCAGAGTACCTCAGGTTTCATAATGCATCAGTGTCCTCTACTGTATGCTGCCAGAGAATGTATTCACACTTGAAGCGAGCGAGGTATTTTTTGTGTGTGACCTCGTAGCCGGAGAGTTACAGAGTGCTGGATTTGAATTTTGACATGTTTGACTCAGCAACCGATTATTAAAGTGTGAGACGCTTCAAACAGGCTCCAAAGCTCACATCTCTGGCTGTTTGAAAAAAGGTCTTCGGCTTCGCTCAGTGGGAGGAAGCCCACTGCTAGTTGCCAGTCTTACACAGGGGATCAGGGCACTCTTTCAGGACCTTTATTTCTTTGGCATTACTAATTCAATTCACCGTAGGAAGAGACTCCAGTCTTTTTTCCCCCCTCCTCTCTGTGAGCTGTCCCTTCCTCATTAGCTGGATTTTAACTCTGTCCTTGCTGAATGCAGAAGCCAAACACCATTATCAGCCTTTTTAAAACACTTTTAATTTTCTCTTGTTTCTTCTCTACAGTTCCTACAACTATCACATTCTTTGTTTCATGTTTGCATATTTCATTTGTTCAAACAAACTGCACATTAAAACATAATGTCCCTGGGAAAATGGTCGCACCAATACTTTACCTCTAACGAACTCTAGCCGCATGTCCTCAGGATTTGAAAGACCAGAGGTGACCGAGCTTTTACTTTCAGTAGCTGCAGGCTTTGGAAAAGTTTTCTTTTTTTAAATAATTTATCAAAAATCCATTTACGGCTTTTTCATGATTTGATATCCAGCTCTTCCTCAAGTCTCTTCTTTTTCACAACTGTAATTTTTAATAAGCCACCATTTTATTGCTTATAATTCATGCTTTAAATGTGCTACATAAATATTTTTTACTGATTATTTATCTGCTAACTTTGCAGCTAATGTTAATGCTAATTACGACATAATTTTAATTACTACATTGTGTATATAGAAAATATCTTGCACGCTGGATTTGTTGTTCTGAAATATGTTTGTTTGATCATTTAAATTATTAATTAATTTTAAAGATTTTGCATATTTTTCATTCATTCATTTATATCAAGCTTCTGATAATGAAAATATTTGAAAATTATCCACATGTTCTGTTTAGAGTGTAAATGGCTTGAGTGGAAAAACTGGTTCTGTTTTACTCATGTGTGATGATGTATTTGTCTTCCCACCTTGTTTACTTCCATGTCTGTAGAACACTCTCTCTCTCTCTCTCTCTCTCCCTCCCTCTCCCTCTCTCTCTCTCTCCTCCCGCCCTCTCCCAGTCACTCAAGCACTTCCCTTGATCTGTAGAGGTTACGAGAGCTCTCTTGTGTGGCTCGCATTATCATTTCACACAAAGACAGCCACAGATACTGTTAGTGCAAAAATGAAAGAGGGGACGGTCTAAATCTCCCCAATCATAACAAATCAGTGATTCAACCTCCGGCACCAGGCTAAGCAGATTACTGTCATTTTCCACCACTTGTCCCTTGTAGCTAACAACCTCCAATTAGCAAATCCCGCTGTGCATATCTGTGCCCTGACGGGGAGCCACCATGACAAGCAGAGAAATTAGAAGTCCTGCATGTTAATCTACCATGCTCTGGCAATCTGTGTCATCGTCAAAACACTTTCAGGGGAAATACATATTCAAGGGAGTCACAACAGCAAAGGCATAGACAGCAGCGAGAACAATGACAATAAAGTCCCAAAGCAAACAGCATTGCATTGTTGCCGTTTCAGACGGCAGGCTGGCTGCTGCGAGCGAGCTGAGGAGACTGATTGATGAGGAAGACTAAAGAGAGAGCGAGCACCGACTGCTATGTATCATGTTACAATATCTTCAGCAGGAAATGCTATTATTTACTTTGTATGTGGAGTGTGATAAAATACACAAGTCAGACGTTCAACATCTGCTGAAAAATAAATCACATCATGTAAGAAATAACACATTTGGTTACCTCATATTTCACTTGCAGCTTCTAACTCTACAGGTAACACTGTTTGTAATTAGTAAAAATTGTACATTTAATTAAGTTACGGCATTATTTTTAGACACTACAGATGCTGCTTGTTGTCAGTAGCTAAACACAGTAACAGTGTTGTATTTTTGCTATCACACATAATGGCATACTGAAAACCTTGCCACTCCTAAAGCTGACTACACATGTCATATTCACAAAGACCTTGTAGCCACAATAATAATGATTTTAATGTTTACAGCATAGTTGGATCTAGGCTACTTGTCTGACCTTGCAAGAACAGAAAAAAAAGCCTTTCAAGGCTCTTTGGATCTGGTTAAAAACTGCAGAGTGTTCAAGTTAAGCACAAGGCCATTTTTGTTCTGATTCCTGAAACATTTTCTGAAACAAGTTTTTCACCTTGGAGCAATGCGTAAAGGAATTTTGGACGGAGCCCTTACCTGTCGCTGCTGTGACAGCTTGAACGGCAGCCCTGCGGGAACAGACTTGGGTTGCAGACAGAGAGCCCCTGACGTGGGGATCTGTTGGTTCTGGAAGTGGAGGGCTGAGTGTGGTTGAGTCTGGCTGGTCTGGCCTGCCTGTTGCTGCTGCTGCTGCTGCTGCTGGGCTGAAGTCTTGTTCACTGAGCTTGCCATGATAGGCATGGGCTGGCTGGAAGAGTGGGGTGCTTTGGGGCTGAAGTGCAACGTGGGCTTGGTGCTGAGAACCTTCATGTCCAAATGGTGGGAGCCGCTGTGGCCGTTGGACTTAAAGAGGCAGTTGTTGATCCCTTTGCTCTGGGTGCCAATCCTCTGCTGGCTGAGCGGGGCGGGGCTGGAGACCTTGTCCTGGGGGAAGGCGCTGGTGGAGGAGTGGGTGCTCATTGCAGGAGTCCAGCTGGTCAGTCCTGCAGGTGGGGTTGGGTGGTGGTGATGGAGCAGAGCGCTCGGCTGCTGCTGGTTGGCCGCCATCTGCTTCAGCTGCTCGGCGTGAGATATTTCTGGCCAGCAGGGCATGGCTCTGGGCTGCCCCGCCTGACTGTTAGCTTTCTGCGACGTGGTGGTAGAAGAGGTGCTGGTCAGTGTGAAAGAGGGTCCTGCTGAGGCTGGTCGAAGCTGCGGCGAGCCACCGTGAACCTGGCCGAAATCCGGGGAGTGCTCCATCTTTATCGGCCTGTCCATCGGGGAACACAGGCTGGCAGCTGCTCCCGCCGAGCTCGGCCGACCTAGATCCAAACCGAATGTATCGTCCTGCTTCAGCATCTTCTCAAACTCCAGGTCATTCAACGTTGGCACTGTCTTTGTCAGCTCATCAAAAAGATCCTGCAGCTCCGGGTCAATCTGACCACCACCTTCATCTTTGAAGTCAAAAATCATCTCTGCGTTCGACTGGCCACAGGACTGGATCTCAATGGGCTCTTTTTTCATTTCTTTCAGGGTCATGTTGAAAATGTCGGACCCCACTCCGTGAGGCATCATGTAGTTCTTCCTCTGCATGCCCATGGCTGCGGACCCTTGCAGAGAATGAGACTGGGTTAGGTTGTGGTTGCAGGGCCCGTGTCCCAGACCGCCGGTATCCACCCGGACCCTCTTAAAGTCTGATCCAGAGAAACCACAGGAGAGCCCATTCTGCTTCGTTGCATGTCCTGGTGCATGTCCCTCGATCTTCCTTCGTAAAGATCCTTGAAGCTGCGAAACACAAGAAAACAAAATTTAAAAACACTTAGAAAACACAAAGAAAAGAGTTCACTTGAGTTGGTAGTTTCACCTTACCTTCAGTTCATTAATTTAATATTTACTTGGTAAGTGTTTTTTAAAAACAGACCTCTAAAGGTCATGGTTGAATTTCAATTGAAATCTAACCCTAAAGAAAACATTTTCCTAACAAGGCCTTAATCATTCCACTTGATTCAAAGGCTGTCTTGTAGCCAATTTAAATCATGGTGATAGTTCTGAGGATGAGTGCGTTAAATTCTACATCCAGCTCCAGAGTACCACCATGTAAATTAATCCAATTTCACAATTTGCTCCGAGGCCTGTAGATGCTCTACACTTGACCAACTTGTGAAATTTAGGAAGATTACTTTTATTAATAGACAGTGTTTTCAGTCCGGAGAATAACTTCGATTCTACAACAGTGGCGGCGTCTCAAACTTGACATAAACCACCCGGTCACGTCACATCATGTAAGATGCATTCAGATAAAACATGCAAAGCTTTTCACATGTAATTGTATTTAAACACTTGCAATGAGACAAACGCTGCTGCAGCATTTAGACAAATGGTTTGATATAATGTAGTTTGAGTGCAGTGGATGGGCTGAGACGATAGCTGGGAATCTGATACAGTTGACAGACCATAGAGGGAAGAATAGGGCCTTTGTTTCCTCCCATTTGCATACATTATATTTCCTTCCACTGTGCTTCGTTAGATAGCAGAGTTTCTCCTTTGTGGCTGAGAGTCTGCCTAACATGCTGGTACAGATATCTGACTTCCTTTTGTCCCCATGCATGTCTTCATTTGAGGTAATAAGCACATAGCCATGACTCACTACTCCAACCACTCAGCAACACTCCATGAAACCGAAGCATTAAAACAAACTAACAAAATGTTTGCTTGGCTTATTTATTTTTTCAGGATGAGATATTGTCACGTCAACAAAATAATGGAGTTTCTTCCTCCGTGTGCGCCTATGAGTCATTAACAACAATTCGCTGAGAAAGAAATTGTCTATCCAGTGGGAATCTCAGGCACACAGCTGTATACACATAAAAATGACTGATTATCTGACCATCTTTTAATGTGGTGCCTGCATGGGAACAAAATGGATCTGATTGTACACCAACCTGAACGCAGGAGAGGAGTATCAGTGTGTTGCATATTTCACTGTGGGAACAAATTTGAGTCATTTCCACCTGCTGGCACACATTAGATTAAGATGATTCATAGCCTGAGGGTTTGGAGTGAATCCTGCAGTTCACTACATTTCTACTCTGTTCGTGTCTGTATTACTTCTGCTAATGCTCTTAACAATTGCTCAGAGATACATCCTCACATTTTAATCAAGGCACAAACATCTCTGTGACTCACCAACCCCCCCCTTTATTAAAGCTAATACGTGTGTGTGTGTATGTGTGTGTGTGTGTGTGTGTGTTTCAACATATTGAATGGATGTGGGTGGATGATGATGATGATTATGTTGATGGTGGCAGTGCTGTTCCGAAAGAGGGAGGGACACTGGAGTGATCAATTCTACTCAGAAGATGATACCAGTTAGCCTAGTAAGTGGAAACTGTTATACCCAACATTAGCGCAGATCATGTTCAGAGGCATGATTGCAAATAGATAGATTTGGTTTATTTTAGCACAGAAGGAAAATCAACTTCCAAACATTTGAAACCAGCTCGAGCTCCATGACAACAACCAGTGTGAAGGCAGAGGAAAAACCCACTGAGTTCAAGACAAAAAAAAAAGAGCCGGGGTGAGTGTGACTAATGTCAAAGTCAAGCAAGAGTGACCAATTTGTTGCCTTTATTTTGATGTTACTGTAATACTGCAGCTGGAGGCAGCAGCTCATTTCAAAACTCTTGTTGACGGTGCATTCACAGACCTCCCTGCCATCTGAAAACTGTAAGAACATTCACTGTCTGTGTTGTCAGAAAAGTCAAAAACACAGTAGACAAACGCTAATCATATGCACTTATGTTGTAAAAAGCATCCTGTAAATCTGGACATTTCTGGCATTAAAACGTTCTTGTTTGACGTCTGATCAAGTCTCATATGTCAGGATGTCCTTGAATGCAACACCAGTGATTTATTATGACATGGCGATAATTTATTTTTAACAAAACCAAGCTTCAACAAGCAGTATGGTCCTGTGAGTGTAGCTCAGTTTAGCCTTTGCATAACAGTACATTTTCATGTATTTTGAAATAATATATTACCTCAGTTAACCTTTTGTATATTAACATTTAATTAGATGCAATGCTCGTAAGAAAAGCAACTACTATTTTGAAGTTAAATATACTGTGCCACAAAAATAAACCTCAGTAGAAAAGTTCTGAGCAGAGAGAGAGAGAGAAAGATGCCAGATGATGTAATGACAGTCTGGCTGGATGATGCCAAGTTAATACAGAGGATCACAGAGACGCATGCAATTTGAACTTGGAAACGTTCCATAAGTTCGACTACAGTACGTCTCATTCACCAGCTCCCTTTTTGCCATCTTCGCCGAGATTCAGACTATTAAACATTGTGCCTCCGTACAGACGACTGGACATCTGTTTTTCTCCAAATGCAGATGAAAACAGGCCTTCTAGTGTGTGCAGCTCATGCACACTTTCTCTCATTCCACAGGGCTCTTTCTGGAGAAGACAGACAGGAGTACTCCTCATGGTTCAAGGCACTGTCTGAG
Source organism: Centropyge bicolor (assembly GCA_037975185.1). Classification (NCBI taxonomy): domain Eukaryota; kingdom Metazoa; phylum Chordata; class Actinopteri; family Pomacanthidae; genus Centropyge; species Centropyge bicolor. Next base: position 2,646,524 of record JBBMOC010000039.1, on the reverse strand, counting down.
AAAACACATCATGAATAATGGAAAGGAAAGTGGATGTGTTGCAAAAAGCCATTGTGAGACAGGGTTGCCTCACTTCTGCCTCTGTGCCATTTAAAAATGGACTCTAGTCAAGAGCAGTTCTCAGCTCAAAACTCAAAAGCTGAAGCTTCTCAAGACTTTGTGCTGTCAAGATTTTGTCAAGGTTAGATCACTGTCACATGCTCATCCTGACACTCCCTTCACTCGGGTACAAAAGACAAACATCCAAGCTCAAATAGTAGTTTTTTTTCCTTAGATTTCCAACAAATGAAGGACCGTCCTGTTCACTCAGCGCTCAGTACTCAGAAGCAGTGGCCTCCTAGCTGGCCTGAAATCCTCATGACAGATCTCCAAGTGATCTGAAAATAGATTTTTTGATTAACATTTAATGAGCTTAGAAGCTCTGAATCACTTTGAAAGTGACTCCTGCTGCATGAGAGGCTCAGACGAATGCATTATATACTGATCATCTTAAAGATGAAAGCGTGACTGCTTACATCTGTTCTGTGTGTTGGCAAAATGTAACTCACCCATTGTCGACGTCTAATTTAAGGATTTTATTAATACAAGACAACAAATTGCTAGAAGTTAGAAAACCTGTCAACTGCATTAAACCTTTCACAGCTACAATAAACAGGAAAAAGCCAATGTTTAAAGCATCTATGTGCTTTACTTGTCCTACACAATTTCCCAGGATATAATCTTGTGAATTAGGAATGGATTTTTTTTTAACCTTTTCCATGCTGCTTATTGATGCCCTTTGACTGCGGCAGCGAGGAACCTGACCTTGGCCCTGTCAACAGAAGCTATCTGTTCCTGGGAGCTGGAGGGCTGCGAGCTCGTGTGTGTCAAGCTGAGCAGTGTGGTGATGCTGAACACTGTGGATGGGGCTCCGGGTGAGCCATCACAGGGACGCAACACCAAGCCTCCTGGTACCATCTGTCAGTCCGGTGGCACAGCCCTCAGAGCCGTGCATGCTGGGAGTATGGTGTTCGAAGGTTTTTCTGTTTGAGTACAAGAGTGCTGCTCAACAAAAGATGGAGCTCACCAGCCTTTAATCTATTCACCAGAGCCCTGAAACATGTTGCAATCCGCTCCTGCGAGACTCAGAAACCTCCCTCTCGGCATTTTACATGGAAAAAACAGTCCCAAAATAAAGGAATAAATACGACTATTGTGTTCCTAGGGAGACATAATATTTATGCAGTTCTGCAGGTTGCATACTGTTGCAAGAGGGGATTTCAGCTCGTTTATTGCCAGATAAGAAACAAGAGCCCTAAGACCAGTGCCAATGATCAGCTGTCATACAAAATTCAGCTATCTGCTCGCAGAATGCTGAGAAAGTGTAGAGGGCTCAGTTTAATTATAGGGCTTCTCCTAGCTGTCTGAAGCTGTAAGCCACGATACTATAGCACCAGAAACTGAATAGAACATCCTGAATAACTTGAGAATTTTAATTATTTGAAAGAAGGTAAGGAGGCTCAGGCTGTATGTACCTTCACAAGTTAATTTAGAGTTTGTGCTAAATCAGGCCAGGGGAGCTGTCAGAGTCTGCTTTTTCCTGTAAACTGTTCTGTCTTTTTATTTATTCTTGTTTCTTACTAAGTCATGACTCATTTTTACTCAGCACATTTCAGGTAAAAGCAAGGTTTGAACAATCTATTTGATACCATGAAACGAGAATTGTTCCAGGATAACCATGATTAGATGGATTTTTAGTTTGAGTTTAAACTGTTTCTTCACCGAGATTTAATTCAACGACAAGATTTACGAAGAAATAAGGAAATGACATAAGTTTGAGGGGTGCACTGAGGCAGCAACAAGCAATTATAACTGAACTTATATCTAAAAAATGTGCCACAGCAGCATATTTGGTGTGTGGTTATGACAATCAGGAAGCAGGAAATACTGGAACTAGAAATCTACTGAAGCAAGGTTTGGACGACAAACCTTGGCAGCGACTTTAAGGATTCAATTAAAACAATTTTCAGTACGTTTTGGTGAATAAATTAATGGCTGACAAAATGATAACAGCAGTGGGCTTGATCCTTTTTCACACTGTAAATTATGAAATCTTGTTTTTTTTTCTTCTTCTCAAAATGGAACACTTGGATTATATCTTATAAAATTCCCTCAACAAAAGAAACATATTTAATGTGTTTCCTACAGGGCATGTGCCATAAGGTTACACAGGGATGTGAGCATAGGTTCATGGTGTGCTTCCCTAATCAGGCTGGCGCGTGTTGGGACGAAACAGCACACTGCAGAGGTGGGCTACTTTTGGCTCATCAGCACTTTGCATCCCCACACTTCCTGACACAGTTGTATTAGATTGAGGCTGCCCTCCAGAGAGCAGGCAGGAGAGAAGGATGAGCAGCAGCAGCAGCAGCGGCAGCAGGAAAAAAAAAAAAGAGAGAGAGAGAGAGGCAGCTTTGTGGCAGCCTCTGGGAAATGGGAAGAGATGATAAGAGCTCCTTTGAAGAGAAATCATCCATTATGTTTACTGAAGGCAGATTTTTTTTTTAACAGTTAATGTAGCTCGGCTCCAACATTCCATGGAGAAACTTGCTATTTTAATAAAAGGCAGCTTGCACACACACACACGAAAAAAAATCCTGTTGGAGCCACTTCCCATTTAAATATCAGCTCTCCTTTATCCAAATGCACAGACTAAAGGCCGACATTCCAATCAGTCCTTGTTTTGGCAGAATCAGAATCAAGTTCATGAGTTTAATGTGATATGCTTGGACCCCTGAAGACAATAAATGGGGTCGCTTAAAATAAATAATAAGCATTTTGAAAAATCTTCACAATAGAGATGAATTGGAGACGGAAATGTCTTAATATTGCAACATTCAGTCAATCATCTGCAAATGGACCTCTGAGCTTCTTGGGCTGAGAGATGCTGTATGAAGTCCAATGATCATATTTGTACATATGTCTGCATGCGTCACAAAACATCCCATAATCGCCACCCTCAGAGACCAACAGTTGTCTTTTAATTAATACACAGTTTGTGTCCATTCACAGCTCCATCTATCGTCCTTCCCTAGGGGCTGTCTTCCTCTGCCTCTATCTGCTGAGAATTAAAAGTTGAAGCCCGAATCCCACAGCTTTGCTTTCGATAACTGGGAAAATGAAAATATAGAAAATATCAAGTATCGCACACTTAATCGATCAGATAAATTGAAATAGACAGAAAATTAATCAATAATCAATAGTTAAAACAACTATTTTGATTATTCATTAATTGTTTGTCATTTATCAAGCAAAAATGTCCTGGATGCAGCTTCTTTTCTTTCTCTATCAATTATGATAGTAAATGAAGAGTCTGAGAGTTGGACTGTTGGTTTGAAAAAGCATTTTTCATAATTTTCTCACAGACTAAATGAATAATTGTGAATATAATCTGAAGATAAATTAATAATAAAAATAATTGTCAGTTGCAGCCCTATATCCATAAGACATTATAATATTACCATCATAGATAATAAGAGTATAAATTCGTATAAAGAGTATAAATTCGTATAAATTAGACAAGCAGTATTGGTTTCTCACTGGCCACTGAACACCCATCACAATAATGAGAGTCCTGAACTGAAGGTGAGTAGACAATGTATGTAAAGCTGCTCCTCGATAGCTTCGGTCATTAATCATTACACATGTGCTGCATCCCTTGTAATGATCTTAAACACAAATTCCTCTTGACCTGACCAGGTAGTTCAAATGGCCTATTGCACATAATATTCATCGAGTATATTCTCCTGTCAGGTACAAGAGTTCAGGGGCTGTGGCTCCCAGGATGGAAGGATCGCAGTGAAGTGATGCTGGGAATATGGGGTGTGTTGCGTGAGGGGGGGAGGCTGACTCCGTCAAGCCATCACCGCAGCACCAGCCGGGCCACACCACTGCAGACGTACCATAGGTCACCATCATCGCAGTGACAAGCCGTCACATCACATCACGCACACACGGCCATGTGGCTCACAGAGCTCCTGACACTGCTGTCGCCTCTCATCTGCATGTCATTCTTAACCACAGAGACATTTACTGAGAAGGACCCAGGGCTCCCCGGACTCACGAGCAATCCCATCCCAGGCATCGCTGTAGCTTCCAGAGTAAAAGGGATCCCTTCAATAAATGATTCAAACCAGGAAACTGCAGGATGTGTTCGAATAACTGGCCTTAATATACCGAGCAAACTGAAACATCATTTCCAGGTTTATCGTTTACAATCCCAAACTTACACTTTTGGTCAGCATCGATTTTTCCTACTAAAGACGACTGCCACCTTTGTCCTCACTTACAAACTGTACAAGAGAGAAAGGCGATGGACAGGAAGACGTCTCAGCATTTAACAAGCCTGCAGCTCGTCACAGATAACCATACAGCTCTCGCCTGCCAACTGCATATAGGCTAAGCTGCTATTGTAGCACAAAGGGTTTAATTTAGTGGTAACACGGGCTTAAATTCTCATTGGTCCAACACCCCATGTGCTGGAAACACCCTCGATCAGCTTCTGCTATTACAATCCACATCTGAAGTGCTGCATGCTGTGCATCAAAAATGAAAGGACATGATGCGTCTACTATGATGACATGTTTCTTTAAATTAGTATATGTTCCAGAGGCAGGAGGCAGGAGACAGTTTCCAGGCTGGGAGGCAGCTTGAGGGTGTGGGAAAGTTAACGTAAATCAGAACATTAAAGGGTTCTTAGAGGTTTAAGAATTAGAAATTATCAATGCCTGCAGACACCAGAGGTCACTGTGAGCATCAACAAATGAAAGATAAACCCTAATGTTAACAATACTACATATTAGGATTAGTTATTTATTACACAAGAGAGGGTAAACCTGGGTCTTTAGGCAGCCTGGAGCTATATGACACTGGCTAACACTGGCACTGGCTAACACACAAATACACTACCTCCATCTGGAACCACTGGCCACCCCCCCACCCCTCCTTCCCTCCTTCATCTACCCAACTCAGCACACCACATGGACAAAGAATAAACACTCTGTTCAGGACAATTCTCTTGGGTTTACGGACAATTACCTCTTAATTTCAATATTTAATTTAAACTTGCAATGTCACTTCAAATTTTCAAGGAAACAGCTGTCATGGTCACCATTTCTCAACTGTTTTCTGTTATGTGCAATATTTTCTGTATATTTATTTTCTGTATATTATGCTAGATATCTATATTCACTTTTACAGTCAATACAACTACTTAGTGCAATAATTCAACTTGCTGCTACTTGCTCTGTGCAATAACCTGTATATAACTCTTGTTCATTTACATAGGTCTATACATAGCTCATAGCACCGTATTTATATATAGTATATATTTATATCTCTTTTTCATATTTTTATATTTCCACCGACTGACACTATTGTTGCTGACTCTTTGTTGGAAGCCATTGCATCGAAATTTCGTTACCAACTTGCACTGCCGTGTATATTGTGTAATGACAATAAAGAAAGTCTAAGTCTAAGTCTAATGCATTAGGTTACAAAGATCTTTTTAGTTGAACTAACACATCAGACAAAAAAGTAAAGAGAGCAGAACTGAAATTTAACATGTGAAAATGATGCCACGTGAGACAGTAGACAACCTGACGATTTTAGCTTCCCTCGCAAATCCCTTGTTAAACAGGTCTGAGGCTCCTAGAATGTTTGTACCCTTAAAAGGCCATTTGCCATACAACCACAAGTACCTTTTTCCCAGCAACCGTCAAACACAAGGCCTGCCTCCGGTCATGCCACAGGAAAAGGCCCATAAGCAGGGAACAAGTTCCCTTCCTGTTTTCAAAGACGATTCCTATGGCATGCGGAGCCGTTTCCTGCTCGCTAGGCTCATTTCACCATCTCAAACATCTGGCTGCTCTTCAGCATGCAGCTGCAGCACGACCAGAGCCAACAGTGCCACTGCTGAGTTGAGCAACACCGTCCTGAGCCATTCCAGTCATATCTCTGGCCACTAGAAAGAAAAGCATCATCCAGCCTCACGAGCTAATGTGAGGCAACAGAGTGGTTTGTATTATTCAGGATCTGCAGTAACTATTGATGAGATAATCTTTACTTGTGCCGTATCTGGTCCTTTTGAGCTGTTTATTTCTCTCACTCAGGTATCTGGATCATGAATTCCTCGACGCTCCCTTTCTGCTGCTCCAAATCAGGAAACAATATTCGTCAATATCTGATGTGATTGCAGCAAAGTGCTCTTTAGCAGCATTGCTGTGGCGATTTCCCAGTGAAACAAGGATCCATTTTATATCCCGTGGGAAACCTGGGCTGAGTGGTTAATGCTGTGCTAATGCTCCTTCACTCAGCCAGGTCTTGATAAGCCTCATGCTTTTAGAGAGGGGAAACACATTTAGTGTTTTAAACCGCTTCAATGGAGAAAGCTTGGAAAAATCCACTAGTTGAAAAGGGTATACTTGTTGAGTTTTGTCATCTCTCTCTCAGCTTTCACTTGAATTACGCACACATGCATTAGGACAGGCGAGCAGTCGCACTAATCTGCACTCATAACGCTGAAACAATCCTGTGCTAGTTGGGTTTTGAAAAGGGACTGCTGCAGCTCGAAAGTAAAGAAGAAAAAATAAATGAGTGGGAAGCTTTGTTTGACTCCCACTCCTATCAGTTCTGACATTCCAAATAAGGTCTGTGTAGACCGGCGCTGGCAGAGACGGACACAGAAAACACTGCAGAGCTCTCACAGACTCCAACCAAGGAAAAAGTGTGTGCGGTGGGGGGGGGAGCACTGGGGGATCATGGTGCAGAAAATATGTGACCTCTAAAAATTTATCATCAGCCTGACATTTCCCAGAAGGACAAAAACAAAACACCACATGATACTGATATACAGTATCTTAGATATTAGTTAGATACCATCGTCTATGAAAAACAAACAGTTCAGTTAAATTCACAAATGTTTGCTTTCATAATGGACAGAAAACAACTGGCTTTCACAAATCAGCCTTTTAGCCTCTTTTAGTTTCTTTGTTTTGGTTACAGCCCTTTTACTGTCTCATCGCCGTTTTCAACAAACACGCTCTGATAAACCCACATTACGTTCGATACACAACCAAACACCAGACAGACAAATTAGAGACTAGCGGCGACAAGAGTCACATATTTTTTCAAGGAGGTGGAGACCAAAATAGAGCTACGAGGGGAGTGACTGAAATTTGTCAGGTTGCCAGAATCATGACTCCAAAATGATGTTAACGTTTATCTGGATGTCTAAGTAGGCAACCATTAATCAATTTACCAGTGTGATAACATGTCGAGATTGTGTCACGTCTGCCCCCTAGTGGTCAGAATGAATTAGTACAGCTTCACGTTTTGATTTGTCACTTCCTGTCCATCTGAACCGCAATTTGACTTTTCATTTAGTGTTAACAGGACAGTCTTCTCTATTTGAAATGTAGGCAAACAAAAGCAGCTTTCATGTGAAAAGTGTAACAAATATTCTCATGCATATGTAGAATAAATAACACATTTCATTCCAAGGATTGTCTCCATTGCCTTCCCATAGAGCCCTGCAGGTACTGAGCTCACCACTGTCTGGGCAAGTGGTGGCTCTCACAGTGGCAGGGAGAGTTCAAGGTTGCAGCAGAGCAAGTTTCTGCACGCAGGCAGCTCTTGTGTGTGTGTGTCTAAGTGGGCCTTGTGAACCAGCGCTTTAGGTCTTTTTACATGTTGCAGCTAGTGAGCGAGAGTCGCGGTGCGCTCTCAGGTAATCTGTCCAAGGGGGAAAAAAAACAACTTTCCCATGATGTGATCGCTGACAGTCATTCAAAGCTAAGGGGGAACACTGAGCAACCGCTGTTAGTTCAAACTGATTAAGAGGATTTGCACAAGACAATTGTGGAAAACAATTAAATCCTAAGCACTCATTTCATCTGGAAATAGCCCACAGCAGCTACAGACAGGTCCTCTGTAACCGTGGTGTTATCTGCTAAAGCAAACATCTCGTATGTTGCTTTGAAACTGTTCTTGATCAACATTTTTTTTCCACTGCTGCCAAACATGTCCTAATTCTGTAAACCTAATTAAACATGCCAAATTAAAATCAAAGGGACATCTACTCTGGAAAATATAACCGCTAATGATGCTGCTACTTTAACTGGTATTAAAATACTAAATGTTGAGCGAAGCCTGAAGAAAAGAAAACAGGTCGGATGAGGGCCGTGCAGCCACGTGGCCATCATCACCGCATCTGCTAAAGGAGGAAGCACAGAATCTGGCCATGCTCCCTGCGATCGGTCGGTAGGAATAGGCTGTAGAACAACAATAATCCGAGCAGACAGAGGCTGTCATATGGCAGATAAACTGGCAGAGAAAAAAAATTGGAGTGGGAAGTGGAAACACAAAGTTAATCAATCCCTCGCTTCGGGTCCACTCTGCACAAGTTCCCAGCTACCATAAGGTTGTTCCTGAAGGCTGAGCGGGTTTTGGACATTAACAAGTAAACATGTTGATAGGTCTGTCCACGAGTCATTCCTCATATCCTCTGTGACACAATAGGAAAAACATGTGCCAAGGGAACAATGCAGCCTTAGCTCTGTTGGTAGAAATGTCATGAAAACAAAAAGGGAACATCTACCTTTAGTGCCAATGTGATGACATTTGGGATATCACATTATACATTATGCTGCTGTCACATTAAATTACACCCTGTTAGGTCAAGGTTGTGTACATGGAGCTATCTGCATTTCCATCCCAGGATATGAGATTCGGCCTGGGTGGAAGAGATTATCCTGCTTGCTTGTGTGGATTTCACAGCTCAACTGGCAAGGCATCCCTTCACTGACTAGACAGCTGTTTTTTTTCCCTCGCTTTGACTACTTCAGGCAAAACAGATGAGCTTGGTGATTCAAACTCAGCCGAGGCAGCATAAGAGAGAAGGGGGGGGGGAAATTCCCTCTTACCAAGGGAATTAATTCACTGGGAATGACAATGAGGACAAATGCTGATAAACACAAGTGTCAGTGTTTTAATCAGCACTTTGAAAAGTTGTTCTGGTGTAATGCGTTAACGATTGAAAAAGCACATCAGGCTAAAAATATCTCAGTATCGTATAATGTGTTGTTCAGTGGTCAATTTAAGTGACTGTTCAAGGACCACTTGTTCAGATATATTAAAAAGCTATGGTGAGCAAATACTGCATCGCATACAACTTTTCCAACAAGGACAAAGTGTCATTGATGTAAAGCACATTGAAACAAGCTTTAATCCAATGACAGAGCTGCAGTGAGAGACAGAAAAAACTGCAGCTCTAACATTCAGTGCATTCAGGTGGTGCACATGTTAAAATTGTATCAGCATTGTTTGCCTGTTAGAGGCAACTTCATAAATCTGTTAAGAGAGCTGGATGAGTTTCTTCTAATGACCCTCGCTGTCAATCTGTCCCATTGGCTAGCTGTGGATCTGCAACACTAAAATCACCTGTGGCCATTCAAGGAGAGTTGAATCGACAGCAGCTGAACTCTTCTTCAGTTCTACCTGATCTGCTGGGGATTCCACAAGAGTTCAACCTCTGTGGGCTTGTTATCAAGGTCACTGATATCACCTGGTTCGTTACCTTCTTGTTTTAATGAGAGTCATAAGAAGAGTCAGAGTCACCTGAAGCCAAGTGTCTTCCAGTATCTACAACCAGTCAGGCATCACCTGTGGCCCAGAAATAATTTTCCCCATAGACCGTCTTTATAAAACAGTTTGAACTACAAACAAGGTCAATTATAATTATGAATTTTTAAAACCATGAAGGTTTAATATTTGCAAAACTTAGCCTAAAAAGGCATTTTTTTATGCATGTGTTTGGTCTAAATTGCTACTGTTGTTAATTTCCTTTTCCCTCCTACTTTCCCACTTCCTGCTTTTGAGGACAATCTGCAACCTGCTAAATGCGAGTGAGTGAGTGAGAAAGCAGTTCCACAATGTGGTTAAAGTCTAATATTTAAAAAAAAAAAAGCAGTACTTGTATGAACAAATTCTGAATTTTGAAAAAAAGAATTCAAGATTTAAAGGCACAAAGAAGTTAAATGTCAGTGAAACCTAGTCAACATCACATCAACATAAGTGTCCAGCTGTCGTTAATTCCTACTGAGTGCAGAAGCTCAAGATATTGACAACCAATATCTCAGTATTAGCAAGTATCTTTCATTGTTACAGAACACAGAAAATAGTACATGAGAGAAACTACTTTTCCTCTTCAAGGAGACTCTCCACCCAACCAGACTACCTAAGCCATCTGTCAAGTGAAGCGAAGGAGGACGTGAAGTTGGGAGAGAGTGGGCTTCAATTAATTCATCACATTTGACCGTGCCTATGTGCAGCAGAACCACAGAACACCATGCTGTTAGGTTATGGCATAAAAAGGCTGGCTTTGTTGCCGGATGTGGGAAAAACATCCAATAGACTCTAAAAAAAGCACAGGAAGGAAACTGGGGGTGGGGTGGCAGTGAGTAGCAATGGGGGTGTGGTGGTGGAGAGTGGGAGTGAGAAAGGAATGTTCTCTTCACTCTCTTTCTCCTTCTTGTTATCATGCACACGCACACATAATAACCCCACTTTCTCACTAACAGCTATGAAAAGAATGCAGCATCACAGTTTTTTTCTCTCCGTGTGCAGAAAGGCAGCAGAATCAGCCTTTTTCTTGCTTAATGATCGTTTGCCATCAATTTAATAGAACAAGTCAGTCTGAATACATGTAAAGGGGTCTTATTACAGGAAACATTCCCTCTGACTGTGTACTCAGAGGTTGTTTTATTTTAAGCAAATCCAACATTTCGTCAAGAAAAATATAGCAAACAATAATATTAATCATACTCTTTCATTAAACCAAATTCAGTTTAATATGAGCTTATGTGCTGCATACAGTAACACTCACTCTTTGGAGACTGACACAATGGAAAATTGATGGAGAAGAGTTGAATAATTAATCGATTCATGCTCATTGGGAGGCAGCACCTGACCTCGACACATGCCTCCTCTCCGTGTGTCAGATGTAGTCTGATATGACGTGAGTTTGTTTTCACGGTTCACCTCACTTGCATACGTTTAATCAAATCTAGCGTAGACCACTCGTGCCCTTGTTTTAAAGGCCAACCAGGAGACTACACATGTGATTTGATCTTGCCCCTGCTTTGCTAAATTTTGTGATATTCCAAATGCTTACACACGTTTACAAAAAGATATTGTGCCTTTTTTTGAGGATTTCCACTCACTTAAAATCAGCTCCCATGTAGTTCGGATAGGATTCACCTCCTTAATTGCTCTAAGACTCGTTCTCATCTTCTGGAGGCAACATTCACCACCTGGCTTTACCAGATGGATTAAACATACTTTGTAGTTTTTCAAGTGGAGAAAATGGGATAAAAACTTAAAGGGGCAAAAACAACAATTTAGGAGCATTAGGAACCTTTTCTCTAACACTGTGAGAGTGTGCACAGACCTGAGGAGAGGGAGAAGGTGACAGAGACACGATGAATCCCCCGACCTAGACTTCCCGCTTTTATTATGGTTTTTGTCTCTCTTTCCTTTAAGCTTAAAATACACTCAATAAACATAGAGATCCCTGTACATTGTAATGCAATGTACACAAAGTACAGCCTCAAAATGTCAACAGTAAACAAAACCTCTCCGGCAAAGTCACGACAACAACAATTAAAGTGTACAAATTTCAGAGACATAATATCCATTATTATTGTAAAGCATTAGTTTAAATTTTCCTGGTTACTCGGTGTATTTATCTGATACTTAAGTCACAGTCTCCTACAGCTGCCATAAAGGTGCAGACAAGACTGTTACTATCGCTACACGATTCCAGGGCGAGACTTCATGCTTCTGCTCATTATCCCTTCATGTAATCCTTTCAAGGCAGGAAAAACAGATTCCTCTCACTTGTCATGCAAAGAGCACATAGCGTTTGCATTGTAAAACACTGTGCACGTTTCATTGCATTTCAGAATCAGCTGTTTCTGGGATTGGGATTGTCGACTTTTGTTACAGCATGTGAGCACTACAGTGGAAGTTCGCCTCTTTGAATCAAGGACCTGCTGTCGTTGGCCAATCAAAATCCTCTGCAGGTAGGGACTTGAAAACTATGCAAAAAAGGCTATTTTTAAATTCATTTTAAGACAAAAAGTATTAATTACTGAATCATCAATTTAGTCAAAGATAGTTTCCATTATATTCCATAATCCACACAAGCTGAGATTAGTCTAATACAGCCAACAAACCATGCAGCGCCTCTGTCGCCGTAGGCCTGCTTCCTGTTAAAACCAAACTGTAGATGATTCGACAGGGCAGATAAAGACCAGAGATCCTCCCCTGGTTTCACCTCCCGTGTGTGCTGTAGATGCAACAGCAGTGTCTGTGTGCCTCTAGGCAAGGTGGAGAGAGAGCAGGCGCCAGAGCATAGCTCAGCACCGTGACACCTCACCACAGCACAGCACTAACACAAACATTCCAGCTGCCACTTCTCAGCCTTATTGGCAGAGCGGAGGCAAGAAACAAGACCATCTATGTTCCTCCTCCAGACCCGTATCTGATGCTCGAGACAGGCTGGTCTGGCAGTCTGAAACATTTAAACTAGGATTTGACAGTTGGGTGAGTTTGAAGGCCGATACAACACTAGTGAATATTTTGTAAGCAGCTGATCACCAGGACATCGTGACTGATATTTAGTTATTTTAAATCTGATCATGTTCAGGCCTAAAAATGACAAGGATTTAGTAGTCTCCTGAGATTTCCCCAGAGATTACCACAGCGTTGCTACAACAAAGTCCAACGGCGGAAAAAAAAAAAAGATCTAACAGCTCACAAGTCAAAACAGTTTACCCAGATTATCTACCACTTTATTTAGAGGCAAAGCCAGAAGTAAACACACCACTAATGTCCCTAATAATCCCTCACTGCACAGGAAAACAGGATGATGTCTGATGTCTGAACACAGAACTAAAATCATGATTAAAAAAAAGAGCTCATTTATTTGTGTTCATTAGTGACATAAATCAAAGTATCAATTGCTGCAATTTGGTTAGGTTAAGGTACTAAAACTACTTTGTTAAGTTTATGAAAAGTGGGTTAATATGAGAATGTGTTGAAGTACAAGTAAGTAAAAGTTTAATGTAGTATAAAGAGCAACGAAGCCCATGAAGTGAGGACGTTGGGTGGACGGGGCCAACACAAGGCCGGGGTCTTGTTTCAGAAAAATGCAGATTTCTTTGTGTATCACATTGCAATCTTTTGCATATTAGATAGGTAAAGTTAACATGTTCTCACCTTGGAACACGGCCACAACTAGCTCTAAATCTTTGGGCCTATAACTAAAGCAAGTACAGTAGGTCAAAGTTAAACTGCAATGGATTTTTACCACTGACAGTTTGGGTAATAATTTGATTGTTTGCCTTTGTTTTCTCCTCCAAATAAGCTGGCTTGAAACCTCAGGGTTTGTTTTAAGCCTGTCTGAAGTATGAAAACTCATATTTCTTGCCCAGTCTGCCTCCTTTTCAGCGAGGCTGTCACACTCCCAGATATCAGCAATTATTTCGCTGAAAACAATATTATCAAAACCTATGATGGAAGCAATGGCCAAAACTATTAAAACAAGATCCAAAATGTAATAAAGTGGAAAAATCTTTTAAAGTCTCCACTGAAACCCAAACTAATTACGTGGCGTAAATCGGCTGACAGCTCAATAACGCAGGGTGATGCAGTTGTGCCATCCATGATGCTCCAAAGTAAAATCCTGCCACACTGTTCTGCAACAATTCAACTAGCCAGCTATATAAAAAGAAGAACAGCAATCCCTGAATCTTGATCGAGCTGACAACACGGATAGGAGCGGATGTTTAATAAAGCAGTAATATAAGCTCAATATGCTGTTTTAACGCTAATTAAAATGCTTGTGTTAAAAGGTGGGACAAGAATCACCTGGTGTGTTTTGCCACATATTGTTATTGTCACTGCCGAAGCAGAGACGGGGGTCTGCATATCAAACGCTCCCTCTTCAGAAGAAAAAAAAAATGAAGAAAAGATGATGTCAAGGACGAGAAACAAAAAGTCTGATAATGCACACTTGCTGAATTTACTATTAGTTCCTGACATTAATTTCTCAAACAATGTCAGCGACATCATTTCAGATGCGCAAACATAGTCCAAGTCAACCGTGTTTGTGACTTTCACATTTCATATATTTCACTTCTATTATATTCCCCCAAGGACAACTGTAGCAAAGAACAGAACATTACCACGATGCAAATGGAGTTGAACTCTGACTTGGACCCCGGAGCACAGGAGCAGGAGGGAGAGACGAGAAGAAAAAGTGAATGCTTGTGCCTCTTTTCAGCACTCCGCAACTCTGGAGCCTGGGAACTTCAGCAGCTTGGCCGAGCTCTGAGAAATATCCTGAGCTGTAATGTAAACATGTCTGAACTCTGATCTAGCGTGGCCCTCCCCTCCCCCTCCCAGTTTAACCCGGCATTCTGTGCGAGGGGTTTTGCCAGTGACATCAGGAGCCCACTTTCTCATTTCCTGAGCGGGGTAATGACCCTGGGGAGAATAGGCCGTTTGAAGTCCAGCAAATAAAGCTGCTTTTACTCTGAACCCAATTGTACCTCAGCAGAAGAGCGAGATGGTTTTGGAATATATTTTGTCGTGAACCTATAAATCCATGTAAAGCTGGAGGTGAAGACAGAGCCATTGTGTTAACATGGCAACACATAAGTTGGCATCCACACCCAGTTCCCCATTGATACTGCGATAATCAGCTCTGTTTACAACAGCAGCTACAACAAGTGCAGGGAACTCTGACATATCAGGTGGCTGATTGTCAGATAAGTGTGAGAACAGTTATAGATAAGCTCCTGTTTATGCAAGCAACTGTCAGCTTTAACACAAACCCTTCACAGCTGTTAAGGTGGTACACAACACGAAGGCTCAAAATGGACAGAAGCCATTCATTCTCGGTTAAACCCGTATCTGTGTCTAGGCCTCGTCGTAAACAAGGCAGCAAAGCACCACTTGTGTTTCATTTTGCATGTAATTTGTCCTCTCCATTCACCTCCCCTGCACCGCACATAAAATACACCTGAACATGCTTGTTCCCACAGGGTTCCAGTTTCAGCACTTGGTAGCAAAGCACTTGTGGAAAGACACTCCAAGGCACTGCCCTCCTCCCCCCGCCCGCCTCCCCACACACACCCCCACCCTTTTCCCCTCACACACAATCCTGCCCTCTCTTCAATTAAGTCAAGCAGGAAAAACCTGACAAACCTCAAAGAGCTCTCTCGGCAGAAGAAAACGCATCAGGCATGAACAGATGCCTGAGTATGTATATATGTACATATATATATATATAAACAGGTACAATTGTTATTTGTCTTAATTTGACAGATCAGTGCCAGTGCCTCAATAATGTCACTCTACTAGCAGTGGTTATTGTGCTGTGCTGTTTTCTACAGCCTGACTGAAGTTGTGATCAAATACCCATTATGTCTTAAAATTCCTTGTTCACTAACAAACTTTAGCTAAAACACATACTTTTACAACTTAAGCATCTCCCTCCTCTTGGCAAATGGAGACCATAGGGAGATTTCCATGTATTAGGAATCCCATGGTCTTTTCTTGCTAAGTGATTGTCCAATGCTTCACAAACTGTATATTTTTATGCCCAAGTTCCAGATGATGAAAAGCCATGAAAAAAACATGTTTCCTCAGTCAAATGGACTGAATAGGTACGACGGAGTACTAATATATTAGTCATCCTAAAATTCCCCATTGGCTTCAATGTCACAGATGAGACTTTTTGTGTCTCGAGGTCCACATAATGCTCGAAATTCAAACAAAGTGCTGGCAACAATGGGAAGCATGCTGAAAGCACAAATCAACAACAAAGGCATACAGCGCATGGGGACTCTCTAATCCAAACCTCTTGGGAATGGAAGTATTTCAACCCAGTGAAATGTTCACTTGGATGAAACACTGAATAGTGGGGTAATTCATATTCAGAACATGAAACAAGTATCCACGCATATTCACAAGCTCCTTTTGCAGAGACGAAACTCCAGTTGGAGAAACATCAAGGAAATCTAAACAATTGTGAAGCATTTCTGGAACTCGTTTTCACATTTGATGAACTTGCTGATTGCAGGTTTAGGTTTTTTTCGATAAAATTCATATATTGAAACATGTCTCAAGTCTCCAATTTATACCTTCTTTATTGGCTAATCTGAAGATTGGTTTCAATTAAAATATTGATCATGCAGTTGCATAAAATGTCAGAAATGCCATCCCAGTTTGCCAGAGGCTGTCAACCCAGAAAATATTCAACGTTCAATATTCAATATTCACCGTAACATAAAATTGAGAATAGCAGCAAATTCACACATTTGAGAACATGCAACTAACAAATAATGAATTATTAAAAACAGCCGAAGATGAATTGTCTGTTCATCAACTATATGATGGATCAATTGCTTCAGCACTAATCAAATCAGGTTCGACTTGTTTTTTTTTTACCAAAATAAAAGATGCCAATCACATATACGTAACCTTTCGTCCATTACTACGCTGAGTATAAATTAGCAGACCGAAGACACAACAACTCAAGCTGCTCCATCAGGGAGGAGACGTTGCAAGGTTAATGCCGCTCATGTGTTTTCTACAATGTTAACACGGCGTTTGAAGGTAAAGCCGTTACCTTGCGAGCTCTGCTAGAGGCCGTCGACCACAACCGGGGACGGCGGCCAGATGTCTACGGAGGAAAGGCTTTTAACCCCAGATGGGCAGTTGTTCCACATCAACTACAGGCTAAATTTACCCTTAAGGCCAGGCTATTGTACAGCTCATACAGCAGCCGAGCAGACCTGGCCCGCCTGGACTGTCGGAGGCCTATGTTCCTCTGAGCGTGTACACACTTTTATTGTATCATCCCTTGAAGACAGAGGATGAGATGGGTCTACTACACGATTTCGGCAGCACTCTTCAAAGACAGATACAGCCTTCCCATAGGCTGCTGAATAAAACATGAGGCGTGTGCGGCAGGGTGGGTTGTGTGTGTGTGTGATGGGTGGGAGGGGGGGCTGAGTCGGGGAGTGGGAAGAGGGAAGGAGGATGGGGGGGGGTTCTTAAGACACCACTACTAGAGATACTGTAACAGATGATCCACGAATGCCTTTGATTTGACACACATCCTCACTGCCCTGCTGGGTGTCTGGAAATTTCCGTCTTCCCTGATTTTTATGTTTTTCTTTGTCCTCTTATTTTGTGTTGTTGTTTTTGTTCTTTTTTTTCAAAATGTGTGGTAGCACAGAACTTGTTAACAAAATCTAAATTAGTCCAGAAAAGAAGGAAAGTGTGCTCATTTCAGGAGGAGAAGGCAATGCAAATCTTGCCAGGTACGGAGATGTCCCAGATTCACAGAGCACTATTTCGAACACGTTGCTGCTGCTTCTGCATGACACCACATTTGCTGAGCCTTGTCTTTTTAAGACAGAACGTACTGGATTTACTTTTCTTCCTAACAAGATAACATTACATGTAATCATCCTATCAAAATGTTGCAATAATTCTACATTGATAATGTCAACTTACATTGATTTAGTAAAAAAAGGGTAGTTAAGCTTGATTAGTTTTAATAGTCAACTTTCAAGGTGTCTGATCATTGATTTTAAACTGCTTCACAAATGAGATGTACATAACTAAACTCTTTCCACCTCTCAGTGCTTAGATTTTCAATTGGCAATATCTGAAGCTGTGGTAAAAATGGAATAAAGCAATAGTAATGCAGGTCACACAAAAGGGAGTAGGATAAGGAGCCTATACTGGAGTCACAACAAGCAGCAACCTCTGGCTGAAAAAACATATTTACAGCCTGGTTCAAAACATGGCTCTAGTCTCATAAACTGTTTTTCTACTCCATGACAACTCTGTGGGGGGGGGAATATTTTTATAAGGCGTTCGTTTAAAATATACAGCAAACATCATTATGCACAATTCATAGCTGTCAATCTAAGTGGCGCCACTTTGATTGACAACTAGCCACTGACGGTGTAAAGGGCGTCACCCCGGCTAATTCTAGTCACTGAGTTTGGGAAAGAGATCGTCGTGGGGTTAGCCGGCTAGCAACGATATTTAGCATTTAACCTAGCTGGTTAGCCGTAGCTAGTTTGATTATTTCGAATAAAGTGGCTTTTTTCAGCGTTTTTTTTTCAGCCAATAGCGTTCATTCGACCCGCCTCAGCTCCGCCCTCACTCCACCTCTTTGTCCATATTTGGAGTAACCGGAGGTAGGCTACCAAGATGGCTACGCACTACGATTTGCTTCATTTTTGCTCTTCAGAAACCTATGGGTGACGTCACGGACACTACGTCCATATTTTATACAGTCTATAAGTCACACAGGGATGTTTTTATAAATTAATAAACTCTCAATAAAGGCTCATCTCTGCTCCAACTTTACTCTGTTTTGCTGACTAATACACCTGTGTCACATGGGCACATTTTTACCACAAGGCCTTTAAGTTATTTGACATTTTTAACTTACACTGAGCTCACAAAAAGCTTTTACTCTCCATGCACCCTGTGTCTCAAAGGTCTTTTCTGGGAAAAATCCAGTGGTGCACAGGAAGTGATACATGTTTTCTGGCATTAACAACCTTGTTTGGAGCTGGGTAGTGAGCAACAGCCACCACGACTGGACAGAGAAGGAAAAGAGAGCCATAAAAAAAACGCACAGTCTGATCTCCTGGAGGCAGAGAGAAACGGCACTGCAACAACTGCTTAGCTTTGGAGATGCCCTAAAAATAATAATGATTAAAAAAAGAAAAAAACAGAGCCTCTTGAACAACCACTTAAAATTTCATTTGACATACTCAGACATCATCAAACTAAAATGAATGTTTTGCTGAAGACTTATGCCATCATGACATTGACTAATATTAAAAGCTCCAGTTTATAAGATTGAAAACACAGCCTCTACAATATCTTTAGTAAATACAGTCATTAACTAAAAGGGATTGAAAAATAAAGCTCCTCTGAGAAATGTCAGTCATCAGTGAACTTTGTTTTGTTGCCACTTAAAAAATCTGGTCTCTGGGTTGTCTACCGATAGAGAAGCTTGTTGGAGCCTGAACCTCGCTCTCCCTCGAGGACATAGCAATCATGATCACAAAATTTATGTGTAGCTAAGTTGTTTAGAATGCATGTACGCTGATGTTATCATAAAACTGTGTTTACTGGGGAATAGAGACATTCATTTCATGCACGATTTAGCCAGAAGATGATACAGTAGCTATTAACTAAGTCAGAATCAACATACTGTCCAAACAAATGTCCTCCAGAGGCAGTAATTTCCTGGAAACTGACAAGCCACAACATTAGCCTTGTGTGTGATATTAACCTACCACTTCCCCCCCCCCGTCCTTAAAGACGAGCTGCGCTTACGCACATCTACTTGACGCTAAAAATTTATGAACTGCCCTCGGACATATCTCTGGAATGTCCAGAACATGATGTTACATGGCCCGAACTTTTATTACATAAGTCGGTAAATCTGGCTGATGTGTATCAGTGAAAAAGCCGCTGTCATGTTTCTCTCAGCAAAATGTAATGATGATTCCTTCTGTTTATGTGGTGTCAATCAGAAGGCTCCACGCAGGAATTTATGGATGGAGAAGTCATAACATACATCTCAGGAACATGTTACTGCCTGAGATGAAGCTGGAAATACATCCGCGAATGTCATTTAACGACTCCCAGCGTCAATCACATTCCACAGCGACTTTTACTATCATGCCAGTGGGTATCATTTTGTTAAATGAAATCCGTGGTGGATCGTAAATGAAGGATAATGTATTTATACTGGCACACAGTTTACAGCTATCAAATCTTTCAATCTAATAAGTTTGCAGCATTTGCACTAAGAGGATATACTCTCATCCCATTACGGTCCAGTCATGTGACCTTTCGACCAAACTATCCTGATAAACACAGCCTGAAAACATCATGAGACCAGTTCACTGTGACATATACTACAGTGTAAATTTAGGTGCTTTCTTGTTATAAAAACTCATTTTTAAATAACAGCGGACATTTTAAATACATATCCCACAGCAAAACGCATGAGCAGAATTGGACTGATTGTAGCTGTGTTAAAACCATATCTTGGAATGAGCACTAATCCCAAATAGAAGGAGGAGATTAACAGATGGCTCGACTACAGTATATGGAGGCCCATCTTAATGTCTTCTAATCAGAGCACTATGAGATGCTCGACTCATCTCTCAGCCACAGTCTACACAATGAGACAAGCTTAATCACATCAGGCTTACAGTGCAGTCGTGCTGTCAATAAACAGCACCCGCAGCGATTTCAGTCCTCACTGAAGGGGACTTAAAGTAATTCGGCATTCAGACCAACTAACAGCCAGCTACTGGTGAAAGAAAAACTTCAGCCTTCCCATGACAACATGGAAATGATCTGTGGGATGAACATGGATCCTTGCTGCATCCACAGGGCTGGTAAAGCTGTGGGCTTCACTGTGGGTGGCCCCCATGGACCTGGGCTAATTGTTTCACATCACAGCCGAGCCAGGCTGAGATCAGACCACCGGCAGCTCTGATTCAGGCAGTTCAACAACCAAAAGGGGCTATGCCAGGAAGCACTTACACACCCCGCCCCACACTCATGCACACACTACTCTTCATCCATCATACACATCCACAGGAGAGTGCAATGAGTTTCTGTTTCTCCCTGCTATTGGTGTAAGGCATCAATCCACTCTTCAGCTGGTGGTTGTTGTTACCTCAGTCACAATCAATTAAGAAGTGTGATTGTTTTGTTTCATAGTCAACAATCATGTAATGTTGGCTGAAAAAAATACACTTGAAATGTAAACGATTATACTATGAGAAGACAGCACTCTTCACCTTTAACGGCTCAATGTAATGATTGTTGTTGCAAACCATTAACTTAATTTTTATCAGTGTTGTATTTGACTCCTACAGGACAAAGAAGCATTTAGCTGTGAAATTGTCTGTTCTGATCTATGATAGAACACTGGCTGAAAACTGTTGTGTTACACAGGAAATGATGAATTAAGAAATCACTGTTACATATATATATATCTGCACATTTGTCTTGATCGACCATAATCTACATCTGTAGTGGTTTGTTCTTTTAACATGATGAACCCCCTTATTGCTTATCAGAGTTATTTTCCTACTTTTATTTTAATCATTTTGAAGGAAGATTAAAGTATCAAAGAACTCCATAAGGGCTAAATTTGGGCTACAGGCTGAAAAAGTGCATACAACTGAAGAAGAATTTTGTGTTTTTCTGGTGTCATATCCTGTTAATAATCTCTCCTCAGATTTATCTTGTGACCCTTTTGTGGTGGTCCTGAGCTCCAACTAACCTTTTGTTCAATGCGCTGCACCTTTGCCAACTTAACTCAAAGCTTACAGAGTATTTTGGTGCCTCTATCAGGCAGCTCACAGTTGATAGTGACAGGTAGCATTACAAGAGCGAAGACAACGACATGAAGACAAAGTTCTTCAGCCAGATTCAAACTATAGGGATGTTGAGGTTTTGCAGTGTTTTTACACCAGTAGATGACCAGGGTGCCTCACGCTCCAGCTTTTAAAAAAGAGCTGCTACCGTTTGTTGGACACAAAGAGTCGCAAGTGGGGCAAACACGACAGGCTAATACATCAGCATACAGATCACTTTCTCTACGAGCGCACGCTGCTCCAGGCCTGTAGTTCCCAGATCTGTCACTAGAACAAGACTGGGAAATAACAAAATCCTCCCAGCGCACACAGGACTGTTAATCACCAGGCATCCCTCGCTTACTGCTTTTTCAAGGCCTGTTTGACTTAAAGTAAACATGTGCAGGAAATGTATTCAGTGGCTCTAAACATTTATATGGGGGCCTTGTGCTTCAAACAGTTTCATGGCCAGCACATCTTTCAAGAAGGTGCTTAGTGAGCCATTTGTTAAACGCATGATAATAGGGCATGGCAATGCATGGCATGCTACGGGCAGCCATCACTGTTTGTTAAGCCTTTAGTTTGTGTACTCACTATCTGTGTCGTTGATAGACAATGTGAGATGGTTGCTCGATCCCGATCTGATGAAACTGAATGTCTGTACATTGTAATACAGGGCTAGTGTTTTGTAAGCTCTACTCTGACCTATTTCTGCGCTGAATGCATTTACTGATACAGGTATGAAGGGAAAGATTGAAAAAAAACTGGTTGTGGAAAAAAAAACGTTATCTAAAAGGTGAACATCCAAAAAGCTTTCGATGAGTTCGTGCAAGCATTATAGAAAATCATTTTCTGAGTCGTCGGATAAGTACCCTAAGCTCTCATCTCTTCTTCCCCATTTCTCCAATTTCATCTAAAAGAATATCCTT
The DNA here is from genome assembly GCA_037975185.1 of Centropyge bicolor. NCBI lineage: Eukaryota > Metazoa > Chordata > Actinopteri > Pomacanthidae > Centropyge > Centropyge bicolor. Next base: position 2,624,074 of record JBBMOC010000039.1, on the reverse strand, counting down.
TGTTAATCTGGTCTCAATGAGCACTGTTGTTAAGTGCTGCTCACTCTGCACTCCCAGCCAGTCATAATCCATTGTGTTGTTTGCCCCTCGCTTGGTGTACATTTCCATCGCAAATTCCAATGTGAACAGTCAATAACATGCACAGATGTGGCCATTGTAGAAGCCTCACTTTTTAATTCAGAAGAATGCACTATGGTGAACTAGTGCTGCACCCCAGGAAATATTTGAAACACAAGTTGTCCTCTCTTTATAGCCAAAGATTATTCAAGAAATACATCTTTTGATTTGATGATTGGAAGAGTTATTCTACACTTTACTCATTTTGAATAAATCCAAGAAAACCCTCTGTAGTATTCATGCTGGATAGATGCAGTGCAAATGCATTAAGGGGGGATTTCTGCAATTGTAGCTGTTCTGCTTCATCCAATCATCATGAGTTGTGAAAAACATATTAACCTCAGGGTTGATAAAAACATGTGCGCCAGGACTTCATTTCCTCCTCACCATTTTGCTGCACTCATCAGTTTTATGTAGAACATGCTACTCCAGAGTCAACATCAGTAAAAATGAAAGAGTACATGATAATGATGTTCCCTGGCCTCTTTCAGACCGTCAGTATAATCCCTGATGTTGTTGTATCTTGCCTCCCATCATGCACTTTATATTAGCACTATAAATCATGGAAAATCCACTTTTCTTGTGCGTGAAACTCTTGATGAAGGCATGAGCTAATACAATGGCACGACATGTAGTGGAGGCTATCCTGTGCCCCGATTCCACTGATGACAATAAATGAACAGACAGAACAATCATCGCTCCCCTTTTATGGCTTTACTGGAAAAAAAAAATATCGCATTGTTTATTTTTCCATCCAGCATCTCGAGCAAATCTCCAGCAGGAACATCTGCAAGCTTTCACCCTGTTGACGTTATATTGAAACGCTGCTTGGGAAATAATTCATAGTCGAGATGCTGAACTCCCTGATGCCCAGTGAAAGAAAACAACACAATAAATCTCACATCTCACTGGCTGTGCCCTTAACAGATGCCATACAGGAAGTCGGTCCTATCAGCACTAGCAGGCACGCAGAAAGCCCTGCTGTGTTTTACAGCTAAGTTTCCCTGCACTGTGCTCTTTGTTGTTTAGGGAGAAACTATACTGTCCTTAAAATCCTTGACTATGAAGATTCTCAAAATAAGCTCATACAGTCGTCACTAAACACAGGATCCATCAGACACAAACCAACAAAAACACTCTGTTGTTAAAAAGAAGAATCAGTTGTACATACTTCTTCTTATATAGATATATTATATATATATATTCATTAGGCCGTTATCTTACCTCTCAGGTTGCAATATTACATTTGGCTGCTTTACTGACATAACTATGCTGCATTATCTACCTCATATTCTCATTTGCTGCTGTTTTGTTATATGATGTTGTCACTTTATCTTCACTAAGCCACTTTAGGTTCCACGTGTACTTTTTTATATAGTTATTCTTATAGTTTTTTTTTTGTATACTTTATACTTCTATCTGATTATATGCTTGTGTTGCTGCAACACCCGAATTTCCCCTATTGGGGATCAATAAAGAATTATCTTATCTAACCACTTGTTCACCGACAGGTAGCGTCCTCTTGAGAATTTCTAACTTCATGCAACACGTAAAGCGAAATGAGATAACGGTGCATATTAAATGGGTTAAACAAGCCACAGACAGAATGCATCTGCATCCCTCTGTTTGGATCAGCTGCACAGTAGAGATGCTGACATGGTTTTGCAGTAAATGCAAAACATCCCCATGGCCCAATGACCCCGAAAGCATTTCCTCTGAATGGATTGCTTTGCAAACAAGCTTTGTGATCCTGTATCATTCCATCTACTTCAAGGGCTCCTTTAATCAGCAAAAATCAGGAACCTAGAGTTTATTACTCTTGTTTTAAAAACATTTCCTGACTGTTGTGCCATTTGGTCTGGATTTGGTTGCCCTGGAAGGTTGGAGGGAGCCTGAAACTGTTTGCTCAACAAGAGTCACAGCGGCAGTAAACAAATAAACACATAGCTCAAATACTATGTAATTTCTCATGGTCTGAATTTTGTTGTTCTGTAAGTTTTTGTGCAGAGGCTTTAACTGTTTGCTCGCCACCACAGCCACATCATCATCATCATCATCATCATCATCACCACAACATCACGACATGATCACCAGCTGGGACTCACCGCTATCCGTGTGGAGATCTTCTGCTCGCCCTCTGCTCCCTTCTGCTCCCCATTGGCTCTGCTGTACTCAGGAGGTTGCTGGTTCGATCCCCGGCTGCCCTTCGTCTTCCGGGTCCCCGGTCCCTGGTGGACTATGTTGAGCAGGTGGAGGGTGTTCTCGTGCTCCCGGTCCGAGCTCTCGGCCTGGCCCCTCTGGTAGCGGTTCTCGCAGGTGGAGTGGTGCCTCCTGCACAGCTCGATGCGGGCGCGCAGACGCTCCACGATGGCGTTGTGCAGCTGTGGCACCGCGGAGCCTCTGGAGGGGGCCACCCCCGGCCCGCTGCCCACCGAGCCGGGCAGGGCTCCTAAACCGACCCCCAGCATGGGTACGAAAGCCCCTGCAGCAGACTGGGCAGGGGTCGCCTCTCCCATGCCCGCAAGTCCCCGATAAGTTTCTGGAGGTCCACTGAGCTTATAATGGACCAGAGTGGGGGCATGGAAGCCAGAAGAGGAGTGGGCTCAGCTGTGATCCATGTGGACAGAGACAGACTGCACTGCACAGAGATATGTGTGGAAATATATATATTTTTTGCGCAATTATCTCTGATTGGAAATTTTTTTTAAAAAGTCAGATAAGGTCAACTATGATCCACAGAGGTTTTACAAAGTCCAGATTTTATTAGTGATTCCTCCTCAGGGGTGTTTCTGTGTCAGCTTATAATTAAAAACTGAGTTGATTTACAAACACTGGATTCACAGCTGCTCTTATTTCAAGGCTCTGCTCGCACACACGTTATATTCAATATGAATCCTTTTTGGATGATTCAAAACCAAAGCACGCACAACTTCTCTCCCATCGACGGGCACATCCTCTGGCACACTTCACCTCCAATGTGCCACACTTATTCAAACAGTGCCCGGAAACAAGAGCGAGATTAACAACTGTAAATTCAAAGTGGGCGATTTTCTAGGAGGGAGGTGAAAATATGAGAATCCAGCGCACACACACACACAAAAGCCACTAAACTTCAAGACTCACGGCATTTTTTTGTTTGACTCCCGTTTCTCTCTGTCTGTCTGTCTCTTTCCATCCGGATTTTAAAAAAGGATCTGGTTGCAAATTAGAAGTCAAAAAACACGCAGGAAGCCGCTGCACGAACCGATTGAGATCCGACTCACACAGTCCATTGACAGTCGTTTGTCCGTGTGGCGCACAGAGGCAACAGCGGAACTACAATACACAGAGGCTCATTGTATGAACATTCCTCCTTTGACATGATCCACTCGTGTGCACGCAGCTGGGTCCAAATGCACACTCTAGTGGACTGAAGGGTGAACTGTCCTGCGGGGGCCTGGACTGTGGCGGGAGAGGGGTCTCAATCATGCCTGTGAAATATGACTCTGATGTTGCAGAAGATCTTCTTATGATGGGATATGATCAGCTTTATTGATCCTCCATATGGGAAATTTAGGGGTTACATCAACTCCAAAAGAGGCTAATTAAATAAGATGCTCAAGTAATAAAACTACAGGTGACAAAATATGCAACAAAAATAATAGTAATTAGAAAGACTATTTTTACTATGTCAAGTTTTCCTTGTCAAACCAGAATGATATAGAAAAAATTGCACAGTGCAGCAGAAAAAGTTGCATATAATTATTGCACAATGGGATGAACGATGACAGTGTTTGAGATTTCTTAATAAATGGTGCATCAGTTTTACACTTTACTGCAAGGCTACACTTTATTTTTTGTGTAAATGTGTTTTATAGAATGACAGTGATATCACAATAATTAACTGGAATAATACACATAAAACAAACTTAAATTAGTTGCATTGAAAATCCCATGAAACTTTGGCCACAAGGTGTCAATACAACACCAGAGTGGACAGCCAAACTAAAGAAGCTTACAATTGGCTGTAGTAAAGTGTTGACTTATTAATTAAGATTAGGAAATAAACAAATATATACTAATACAAACTTACAATGAGAGCTATTATGTCTTAAGTTGCAGGTCAATAAACCTCTTACTATCACTGTCGGCCAGTCAAGTCACACATTTAAACATTCACTCATTTACAACAAGGGCACAAATATAAAGCAGGCTGACATATTAACTGATGCACACAACCTCCTTTACAGCCGGAAAGATGAGTCAAGTGTGTCCCTCGAATGCTATGGAGGGAGAAGGAGGTCAACTAAACCAGCCAATGTGCCAATTAACCATTTGAAAGAGCTGGTTCTGTATATAGACCTGTCCAAATGAGGTCTCCCTTTCTGGACAGTGAGAGGGGGCTGCTCTACCTGAATGTGAACTGTAAGCTATCTTAACATTCACTTCTAATTTACAAATGGAATAAAGAGAATTCCTTTGGTTTTTGTCTCACTTACACACCCTGCCATGATAACTCACTGAAGGCTAACAGGCTCGTCACCTGCTAATTGAAGCTGAGGTGTTTGTTGACTTACCCACTGTATAGTTGATGAAGAGCATACTGGATGCCAGCACGCTTGAGGGTTACAACCACAGACAGACAATCGCACCGACATTCGCAGAGACAGGATGTATGTTTTTTTGTAAAGCAGAAGGAAACTGAAGCACCCAGAAGAAAACCACACAAACACGGGGAGAAAAGTCCACACAGACAGAGGCAAAGAAGAGAGCAACCCCGTGAAACACTGACATGTCATGCCGCCCTTTAAAAAGGTAAATACAAAGTGTAATGATAAAATCAATACATGTAGAAAAGGCTTTGGCAGTGAAGAAGCCAAGTAATCACCAAATGCAACAGCAGCCCCGTCAGGCTCCCCAAAGGTCACTTTAAGAGGCCTGTTAAACTAAAAAGAGATGAAAGCATGGTGGCAGACTGTTAAGACTATAAGCAATTGAGTCTGTGTACCTGATATTAAACCTTTAAGCAAAGTTTTTTCAATCCAAATTCAGTCTTCGTGTCCTGATCCGACAGCCCCTGTTGGTAAAAACACTTGAGTGAGATAAATCCTTCAGTATAATAATAATAATAATAAGTCATTAGACCGCTCCTCCTTGGCTACTGATAGTCTTGAAGCAGCCTGGCTCTAACTACAGCTTAGGTTTTAATTTAGTCTTGGTTGTTTGGGCCCCCCCTTGCTTAGTCCAAAAGAGTCATAAGATTATTATTATCATGAACACATGGGCATAACAACAGATGTTGCTCTAAAGACAGTCAGCAGAAACACACAACATTTCAAATTCATTTTTAACAGCAGGGCTACTGCAGAAAAATCTGCTGCTAAATAACTGAGTGAAAAACTATTCATGTGTAACACTTGCTTTCAAAACTGCTACTTCACAAAGTCACACATTCCGTAAGAACCCATACAAATGAATTTTGGAAGGATGTCCTTTTGGACCATGAAAAGTCATAATGAGAGATAATCCATTTGTTATCAATATTATGTTCATAGTCAGAGAAGATCAATACATGAGGGTCAATATTGGGTTTTTTAAAGTGTCAGTTTTGCTGGCGGTGAGAGAGAAGAAATATTCTTTGCATTGCACCTTTTTTTGCTGCCCCTCTTATTCAGTTAGTCATCTAATTTGTCATTATGGCTGGTTTGACTAAGACATTTTTAGCCGATTGGTCAGATTTATGTTCTTTTTTGGGGGAAATGGCATATTAGTCACTGGTCATTACTGGAAAATGACAGTCATATCACAAAGCACAATAACATTCGTTTAACAAGTACATGATTTTAAAGATTATGGGGAAACAAATTCTTATATTTCTAAGCAATATATCAATTTTTTATTTAAGTGAAAATGCAACTTTAGTCACGTTTTCTGTGTGTAAAAATAAAATAATGGAAGAGGAGCTGCATATTTGTACGTTTTTGATATGAGAAGACTTTTCAAAATAAGACAAGATACTGACTCAAAGCACTGGTATGTGCATCAGTTTTTTTTTTAAAACTCATATGGGTTGAAACCCCAAATCAAGCAACAGTAAACACTCATCTAATATTTCATCAATGCCAATGGATGCAGTTGCTGTTCTTTTCAACAGGGGGCAGCAGACATCCAACTTTGTGCATTACAGCATCAATTAAGAATGTGTGAGTGAGGGATGAGTAAGAGTGTCATGGCTGCCAGAAAACAGTGTCTTCATTTATATTTAAAGAGGAGCCTTGGCACCAAACTTTCACTTCTTGATTTATTCTATGTCCACAGTTTAAGTCTACCATAATACAGGAATAACATGTATTCTTGTGTATCCCAAATGAACTGTACCACATTACCATCACACTGGCATCGTTTGTCATATTGCTTCACAAAATCAAGACAGTTTGCATACATCAATGTTAGTAGAGAGAAGGTTTCCTTGTTTGGTTGTTGTTGTTGTTTTGTTTTTTCCTTTTTACAATTATCAACTGCAAAATGCACAATAAATTAATAAATTAACACACAAGCAATCTGCAAATGCTTTACAGTAGTAGCAATAACAGTGGTTAAAAAAATGATCTCTACTAGTACAGTACGTCAACCCAGTGACAGTCTGACAGTAGATCTGAGCAGTGTTTTCAATCTTGCCCAGTCACGCTGTCATTTAACATACTACGACTCACAATCTACCACAACACATACACAGCTCTTCTGCTTACGACGGGTCTCTCTAGATAATAAATTACACATCCATTTCACTTCAGAGACCGACAGGGAGACAGGCTTTTTCTTCAGTCTTTGCGCTCCTCTCTCCGCTCTTGCTCTTTGTGAATCACAGTTCACCCGGGAAGGGCTTCGCCAGTGCAACTCAAACTGCCAGCCTCCCCATTTCATATGACAGATCATAAAATTTTGGGAATTTAAAAACGAATAAAACACACACTGTAACAAACGTAGCTTAATTGAGCCTGACCCCATCCTTGTGAATGTCACTTGCTTACACTTATCAGTAGAAAATAATGTTAAAAAGAATACAAAAAGCAGTAAAAATGGTAGAAAAACATTAAGAAGTAAATCTTAATGAAATAATCAATAACACCATCTAGCACTGCACGGCCACACGATTCATATTAAGCTCAAATAGGGGTTCACCCTTCAGTGGTTCCAGCCCACAATGAAATACTGGACTTAAGTTGAACTAGAAACTGATCGCTCAGTTGTCCTAAATACAATATGGCTCTTACTTGAATAATATTGCGAATAATGAAATTTCTCCAAGGCAAAAATTTTTTACACTGAAACGAAAATATAAGGCAAATTAAACAAATAGAGTTTAGGAAATTAAGAAAACATTCTTTCCTCAACTATTTTAAGGGACCACGATCACTGGCAAATCTTCATTGTGGCAGGTCGCCTTTGCAAGAAAAGCACACTGTTACATTTCTGTAGTGCAGTTTTTGTCTCAGACAAGTGCATCAAATTTCTAACAGTCAACAAGATGCACTGCAAATATGTCATTCTATTAATAATTTACATACAAGGAAACAATTACTCTTCAGAGACATCGCTGTAGTGTGTGGCATATCAAAGACCCAAGACATACATCAGTGAATGGTTGAATTCCAGAAAACAGAAAAATGCTATTCTCCTTCTGCTCAGCTTGTATTTATGGTCTCTGGAGAGATAAAAACAGGGAGGGAGACAGAAGAGAGAGGATGTCTGAACTCCTTGGAAACTACACCTTCCGCTTTGTTTCTCCTTCCTCTAAATCAATCATATTCTTGGTCAGTGCATGTTTACAATGAAATGTATTAGAATATTACCTGAAGTGAGTTGACCACAAAAGTCTAACCTACAAAAGATACAAGGTGTTTCTTCTTCTTCTTCTTCTTCTTCTTGCCTGTCTTGTTTTCTTCATTCTGTACATTTTGGACGTTACTGACTTTGTACCTGCATTGAAATAATTGGCCTGCCAAACAGCCTGACAGCTTTTTAAATATAGTCCGGGCTCATACTTAATTGAAACTGAGGCAACAGTCATGTATAGTTATCATTAGGGTTTCTGACACAGGCCTTCACGTATTTGTAAGGCTGTATTTTTTCCCCCCTCCTCTCTTACCAGACATGCACTGCTAAGCTGAAATGATTGCCCGCAGTGAAAATAATCTCTTCGCTGCTTCTGCAAGACTCAGCACAAATGATAGATTGAAGTGAAGTTGAAAAGAGAGAGTCTGCCTGCATGCCAAAATTGGAGTGCATCTTGGCATTCCTGAGATCAGTAAGCATACTCTTACAGTATATTAATATGGTTATCGACCAGTTAGCCTCTGCTACTCTTTTAAATGGAAGAAATTGGTAAAAAAAAATTACCTGCTAGATGCAAAAAAAAGTGTTTGACTGATTTTGATGAAATATTTGCAATTTATAAAGGATGGGTCGATGAGCGAGGATGATATTTTCATACATATTATAAACTGTCCATAAACTGTTTTAACAGTCTGCATGAAGAGCTTTGGCAGGGCGCTCCACCTGTGTGGCCTGATATCCTGCATGTTAGCAGTGCGCTGCAGTAAAAATCATCACAGAGAACAGGCTTAGGATAAGTAATGGCTTACTGTCCAAGTATTTCAGTCTTAAACCAGCCCAGCCAGTATTCATAGCAATGATAGAAACATGATACTGGAGATGCTTGGTTTAAGATTGGAATTTTGCTTTGATGTTTTTTTTTTTTTATTGTTGTGTTGTTGTACAGGTCAGTGTCAGGACTTGACCCCCTTGGCAGGTTCAGTAGACTGCCGCACATCGGTCCACTCCTGCATGGTGCTTTGCAGCGCCTGGGTCTTCTCCTTGTCCACTTGAACGTAGTCCACCTTCTCATCAGAGGTCACAGAGGATGTGGAGGGCTGTCGAACAACAAATAAGGCAGGAGGTGAGATTCTGGCCTGAGGGTGGTTGGCATAAGAACAAATGCTATTAAAAGTCTGCAAAATCATCTGCTTACTTTTCGGTGTGGGCTGGGTGATCCAGGTTGGAAGTCCAGTGCTAGGTAGTCCACGTTGCCACACTTCCTCGGGGCTGGGCTGCTGGTGCCACTCACGGCTGGGGAGGTAGACGCTGGGTTCTGCTAATGGGGACAGGAGGGAGGTTTCACTCACACAGGGTGCAGTGAGTACGCACTGCACGCAAACAAGTGGATCATTAAAACAAAGAACACAATGTGCTCTCCTGATCTCCCCTCCAGCTATTGGGACTCACCATAGCCACATAATTCTCCTCACTGTCTGCAGAGTCGGTGCTGGTGATGCTTTGTGTAGAAATGGGTCGACAATGCTGGGAGGACATGGAGTTCATAGCGGGCCTGAAGCAAAGCAGACAGGACTGTGAGTGCTTCTACCTTCTGACCTCGGGCGGAAACAAAATACAGCACCAATCTGTACCATCAAGCTGTGTGTGTGCGCGAGTGGCCTTGAGTAACCTAGCTCCAACGATTTATATGGGACTCACATGGGCCGTGTCCAGGACATGGTGACTGGGCTCTTAAATGGCAGCTCATCAATGATCCCATTGTTCTTCAAATCAAGAGGTGTTGGCTTCGCTGTGGAAAACAAGACCAGACACTGTCAACAAAAGTCATTGTCTTTGCAAAAACAATTAACAATGCAGACTCTGTGGCTGATCGGAAGCCAGAAATAGCAATTAAAAGAAATGAAAAACCATGTTTGTGGATAAGTGAGAACTCTGCTGTCCAAAACTCACATTTCCTGTTAGGTTTGAGGTTGCGGTTGATGGGTGGCGGTGTGACATCACTGAGGCGGCTGGGCCGGTGGCACAGGGAGGCGCTGCTCCCCTTGCGGGCAGGTAATGTTGCAGAGAATCCTGGGAAATCAAAGTGATGGGGCCCAGGGCTCATAGGGATGTAGATATTCTTAGGACTGTCAGCCTGGGCAGCGCTGAGTGGCGAGGAGCCAGGATTCATGGGCACATAGTTGTCATCCGAGTTTCCGCTGTCTGAGCGAGTCAGAGGGGCTTTGGTTCTCTGGTGACAAAAGAGACAGAGGGCACATGACTCTCTTAAACTCGCTGGGGCTCAATACTGCAGGAAAACTGCACCACTCACTTGAAGTAAATATAGTAGAAATGCATTTTCCGCCTCTGTCGCTTATGATTTCACACTGACAGTATCTGTCTGAGGAGCGAGTGGAGTTAAATGGAGAGAGTGACTCACCAGGTAGGAGCTGAACCCATCATTGACAGACTCCACAGACTGGCCTGAGTTGTTGAAATGGATGGGACGGTGATGGCTGTTAGTTTCAAAGGAGGAGCCTGTGAAGAGAGACGAGGGGAGAAATCAATATTTACCACTGCCATAAACTCTGAAAGCAAAAAAGTGCTCCTCTGGAGAGTCCAATGCCAAACATATATGAGTCAAACACTGTACAATAATGTCTGCAATAGAGGCCAATTAAGATAAAACTGCCTGAAATTTCAAGGAGTAAACTCTTGTTTCTAATGAAACCAACTGAACTCAAGTGACATTTCATTAAATGCTTCACTGGGTTATAATTAGTCTTTGCAGCACAGGTGTATGAACAGCCTGTAGCCACACTAACAAGGGTCACAGGTCAATTCTTGTCACTGGCTATACGAGGCCCGAGCATGGGCTTTGCAAAGCAGAGAACACAGCATAATAAGAGGCAGTGCATTGTGTCTGCAAGAGTTTTTTTTTTCACTGCTTATCAGCCTGGAACAAGGCATTCTGGAGCAGGCTGTATGGCTTGAATTTCATTAGCGTCTCAACAGAACAGTGTCTGCTAGACTGGGCCGTTTGTTTCTGCTCAGCTGCTAGCGTTAAATCAGTAAAATGAGAGATAGAGGAAGAGGGAAAGAGTGAGAGAAAGGGGGGAGGAAGAGGAAGCACAAAGTCATTTACCACAAGAGAATGGACTGATCAAGTCAGACTTGCATTTGAAAAACAGGAAACAGGTGAAATGCACGATTTCAAAAGATCTGTATGAGTCAACTGTGTTTAAAGAAACAAGCATAGTTTGGGGGGGGGACATAGTCGGAAAGCAATTAAAGCACCAGTTGTATTCATCGTACCTCTGTGCAGCCTGATGTTCTCGACAGCAGGGAGAGTATTCCTACGTGGGATGACTGACACTGCAGACGTCATCTCGCCGTTCTGGCTCCCTACTGACTGGGGACTCCCCCACTGCCCCTCTGACCCCTGGCTCGGTTTAGGGGGCCTGGGAGGAGGTGCACAGGAAGACTCAGAGCTGGAGGGTGTCAAGGCATTGTGATTCTTATCAAACGTCCGAGGAATCTGGTAGAAGGAGCCAGGTGGCGTGGGAAGGTCGTAATTGTCAGGCGGGCGCTCGTTGCTGTGCATGGTGGCGAGGGCGTTGCAGGGCGTTTTGAAGGTGTAAACCTCTTCGTTCTCCAGCTCAGGCTCTCCGAGAGCGCTGTGAGGTGGTGCCTCCGAGCTGTAACCCCGCGGAAGCACGTAACAGGCCTCCTGGGGGGAGTCATCATGCACTGGCAACTGGTGTTTTCCTGATTTGGGAAGGCTGTAGAAGCCGTGCAACTGAGCACCCATGCCGTCCAGACAGTGGGAAAAGCCATGGGAGAGCTTCTGCACCGCAGAGTCGCTCCCCACAAACAGATTGCTTCGTGTGGTCTGGGAGAAACTGGCACTTCTGCAACATGGAGAAAGATATGGACACATGTTAAGTCTTTATTGTGGCCACTTTCCACAGTGTCTAAATGCTACCTCGAAGACAGACACCTGTCTCAGACCTCAATGCCATTCCAGCAAAAAGAATAATTTTACAGTAGCATTTCATGCAAATTTCAATGTAATTACCAAAATAGCCACTAGATGGCAATGTAGCTCTTTTGAGGAAGCTCTATAGGACTCAGCACGCATTTAAAGACGCATCTCGCCAACAGTGCCTGAGTGTCTTTAAGCAGCAATACAACATTAAATGCTGGTATTTTTTTAACATTTCCTTGAAAAGCTGATCTGCTTACATGTTTTCAGCCTGTTGACAGAGAGACGACATCCATGTTAAGAGGGAGTGTGCTATGACTTTCCCACAGTTCCTCGGCCTCGGTTAGGCACCCTGGGGACATGCCTCATTTATTCTGGCTCCTTTGTTGGGCTTGACCTTGAGTGCCAACTAGAGCAGCCATACAGCTTAGACATTTCTAGCCAGTTAGCTGGCCAATGGTCCGAATTAGTTGTCCAATGCAAAGATAAGATATCCTCAATGAGTCGTTTCCTTATGTCTGTGCTAATCTCTGACAGGACTCTTTCCGTTTCTGTGAGCTCCACTGCAGGTTTCTAATGGTCCTGTTCAATCTTGATTATAAATGTAAAAAATTTAAACGAGTAATGCATCAAAGTAATACAATTAATATTGACATAGCATTTTGCTCTCTCTGTCGCCATTTCTTTTTCATGTTAGATGGCACGCTGTGTCTAATCAATTCTTCGTCTTCTGTCTCCTCAGGATTTCAATCATCAATCAATAATTTTGTTCATCACTCGGCCTTCCATCACTGCGGCTGCATGTGGGGCTTTTTACATAGATTAATTTATACCATTGGTCATCAGACCAGTGGAGTTTTCTTTCTGACATGAATCATACCCCACCACCAGACGCCTGTCTTAATTAGCAGACCCACGGAGCAGGAGCTGGTGAGCGAGCGACAGAAATCTCTGCATAAAGCTGATGAGATGGATTGTGAGGTTTGATTTCCTGGGTTTCACAGAGGTCCAACACAGCAGATTTATGTGCAAATCGTGTGGCTGAGAGGGCAGTTCTACCCCGCGCGAGTCTAAACCTATAGGAGTGATGAATTGCAGCCTCCACCTCATTGATCATCTACTGTGCCGGCTATCTGCTGAATGGCATCATTATTAAAGCTGCCTTTTGATTCTTGGAAGCAGGCATGATGGCAGCAGGAGGTGAGGTGAATGTTAATGGAAAAGTCAGGAGTACATTTAATGTAAACACTTGGTCCTTTTGTTCTACGGCTTAGCATATAGCAGAGGCAGGCGTGTGTGTCCATATGCATACATACAGTTGCTCAAGTGCTCACACCACATATATTTTGTTGTTTCAGTGTTTAAAAGATTGATTGATTAAAGGTTTTAACGGTCATTATAAGAATTTTACTTTGATGAATATCTTCTGGTATTTGATACACTGGATTAACTAAAAACAGACATTTCCATCTGATTATTTTATCTTTAAATATTTATAGTATTATTAAATAAATTACATACTCTGAGCCAGAAATTTTAATCCATATTTCTTACAAGCACTTACTCTATGGCATCATATTATTTCAAATTAAAGGAAAGTTAAAAATAATAATTTGAGTAAACAACTAATTTTTGTCTATAGATTTTCTCAGGCTTCTGGATTTAGATGTATCTGCTATACTTGCGAAAGTATTTCCTCAAGATTATCCGTTACTCATTTTAGATTGTTTTTAGTTCAGAATATTCACCTCAATTTAATTTCACTATTAATTATTTGCACTTCCTCAATCAGAGCACTTGTAAAATACATCAGGATCTCTCTGCAATGCTTGATCGCACACAAACACACACACACAAAGCCGTTGGACAATTTTCCCCCCGCAACAGTAGTTTTAACCCTCGGGGACTTCTAAACTGAGGAAACGCCGTAAACCTGTATGTTGACCTGCATTAACAGATAACAGGAAACTGACACAGGACGCCTGAGGGTCGTGACCTTTACCGTGCACTCTCTGTCTTCCTGCTCATGCACTGGTGGAGGAGGAGGTAGTCCTGGGGTGCACTGTTGGACAGGGAGCCGTGGTGTGTGTGGCGCACAGGCACATCAAAGGTGAAGAGGACTGGCTGGCTGGAGTGGATGGGGGCAGAGGACTTGCGTTCTCCGGTCAGAGGAGCCATTGAGCCGGTGACATCTGCTCCGACAGAACGGGGCATATGGTGTAACCTGCCATCTGCAGACAGGAGAAACTGGAGTTATTGATTGTTTAACCCACAAAATGTTTTTTTTACAGAACCCATTTCAGGCTTGTCTTGAGAATTTAAAAGCAGAAAATAACAATCCGCCAATAATGATCTCTCTAACATTTTCTTTTTGTTGTCACAATCCTTAAAGTCAAAGGGCAGTGTCCAATTCATTTGAGGGTTTTTGCATGACCTTGTCTTGCATGGAGTCTTGTATTCACTAGCTTTCTGTCTGCTCTCTAATCAATACAGAAGAGGGATCTGTCTCAAGGGAGGAGAGAAAACAGTATCCTTCTGCTTTTTGGGGGGCTGCAGGCCGAGTGGCTCGACAGTACACGATCCAAGTTACCAGGGTCAGTGTGCTTTGTTTGATTTTATCGAGCTGACCATTGTTTTGCACAGTGGGACTGTGTGGACAACACGCTCTTACAGTCTTATTGGCTCTGTGTGACATCCCTGATATCTGCATTGAAAGGCTACAAAGAGAAGACCAATCTGAGATGGGGATGCTGCAAATAGACCAGGCAGGAGGCCAAAATGAGGAGGCGCACACTGTGCTGTAGGAGTAGAGAGTGGGCGGCCCACTGATCCATCGACCCATGGTGCTGTGTGCAACACTAGCTGATGGGAGAGAGGGAAAAAAAAAAACCCTTCTCCACCAATCATCTTTAGCTGATATTAATCTTTCAGTGTAGAGAACATGCAAGGGTTTTCATGAGCTTCTTTACACAAGAAAAACGAGATAAAACTAATTCAAACTGAGGAGGCAAATAATTAGCTATTTAATTGTGGTGTAATGTATGTATTGTTGTATTACTGTTTATCATGTATTACCATTAAATAATACTTTGGTCTCTATAATGTGGACAAGCAAATCTTCTCATCTTTGAAGCTGGAACCAGGATATGTTTTATATGAATTTAGTAATGAATAAACGAGCTGAGCACTTAATCAATCAACTGCTTAAGCTCTAATTTAAATCTGAAAAGTAACTTCTTGCTTTTCACATTTTTCGCCTTTCCTCCACATTCTCCTCCTTTGTCATGAGACCTTTACAAAGCACGTTATGGATCAAGCTGCCCTTTAAGAAGAGGGCAACGTTCTGTGAGTCACGATGTGAGCTGACCATACAGACGGACCACAGCCACTGCGAAAAACAGAAAACACATAAATGTGGTGTGTGAGCATGTGTATATGCATGTGGGCTGGTTGGAGTATTCTGGAGCCCAGCTCGCTGAATGAGGTCACATTATGCCTGAGGGAGAAAAGGCCTCTGCTGTGGGGTCTCCAGGCCAGTGGACATCAGTGAGACGCTCATGCCCACAGCCACACAGGCAGGGACTCCCCCCCCCAACGATCCTCAATTACACCATTGTTTGAGCCATTCCACTCTCCCTATACTGGTTAGGCATCATCTCCTTTCTCCACAAAAAGCTTTGTAAAAGCTTTCATCCAGTGCGGTGAGTAGTAGGCCCACTAACATGGGTAGATATATTGATTTGTTGTAGAAAGATGGTTCCTCCCCCCGTCAGAGAGGAGAGCTGCATTGGAAAAACACATGCAACCCTGATGACTACAATACTGAGGACACAACAAAACTTCAAGAGTAAAAAGTTAAATCTAATTTTGTCAATGTGTTACGCGTGAGCGTGTGTGTAGAGCAGCTTGTTTTTCTGCGTAACCCTGAATGATTTTTGATTAACTGCTGCCCATGACTGTCAGAATCAGAAGGAGAAGAAGGACGACTGGTTCAGTCTGCTGATGGAATAGCCTACATGGCTCATCGCTGACACTAATGGGTCTGATGATGTATGTTACCACTGAGAGGCAATTCCATCAAGTCAGTAGAACCACAACACAGAAATAGAGAGAAGAGCAGAAAATAAAAAAAAACAAAACAACTGAAACTTTCCCCAAGGTGCTTCTAGCAATATTCCCTCCACTGGCTAATGTACTGTGACACTCAATGCGAGGTGGTAAAATGTTTATTAATAAAAGTGAGGTGTAATTTATTATACCACATCTTACAAATGGAAGCGACTGGCAGAAGTGAAATAAAGGCTACTTGCGTTTGAGTTACAAGCCCAATGTCATTACCAGGAACAGCTCTCATTTAGACTAAACTCAACATCAAACAAGACAGTTAAAAGAGACATAGAGCTCTTCCCACGACATTCTCGGGTTTGAAGCAAACATCAGACTATCAACAGCAATGCATTAAGAGACCCTTTGGGTTGGTGAATGACATATGGCTATTCTGGGTCAAAGAGCTCCTGAGTTCATGAGCAATTTTCCAATTACGCTCTATAATACATCACCTACTGTCTCATCTGCTCTGCGGATATAATCTAATAGAAGCCGGCTGCTGGTCTCAGGGGGCCAAAATTAGAACCCTGCTGGATCACTAAGGACAAGAACGTCTTTGTAGGGTGCTCATTTCCTCTCAGTCCGGCCAGAATTAGACGAGGACATATGATAATCTAATCCGAAATGAGATATAAAAATAGAAAATACCACTGACCTATTGAATTGAAAGGGCGTCTGATGGAGAGGAACAGGAAGTGTCTGAATTTTCTCAATACAGCAGTCGCAGGCTTTTAATCAGGACTGCAATCGTCCCTTAAATATTCCTATAAGATACTCATCTAAGATAAACGCCGTCCACCTGCCTTCAATTTGAGTACAAGCAAAATGCAATTTCCTTAATGGTTTCATATGAGATTGGACTTAAAAAATATAGCCTCTGGACTGTGACAGCTACAGTGAGTGTTGCAAATTAACCTCAGATATGTCACGGCTGTGCAGGGTGGCCGGGTGCTGGAGGAGGCCATCTTGTGACAGGCAATAGGTCTAATCCCCTCATCGGTCCTGACAACGTGCCCTTGAAAAAAGGCCTCTACCTGCTCACTCAGTGTTAGTCAACCTGGAAAAAAGACTCAAGTTTTAAGCTGCTTTTTTCCCCACTACAGTATATAGATACATTATTTGTTGTCCTTCATGATTTGTCTGACCAGCGGCTCTTAAAAGCAACACCGGGTCCCAGGGGATCACAGAGTGGGGTCCATTTGCATGTGTGGTTAGCGGGGGGGTTGGGAGCTTTCTGTGAGAATGATATAAGTGGATAAAGAAGACGCTCGCTGCAGCAGAGACAGGTTAGGTGGCTGTTAGCACTGAGAGACTGTGACACCCAACAGGAACAGGGTAAAATGGCGTCCTCGCTCTGCTAGTTAGTCTGAAGTGAACCAAGTGACATGGCTGTTTCATTCTCCCTTGAAAGCAGCTCGGAAGACTATTAAGCCGAGCAGACACACAGGAGCATTCCCTGATCACATTACTCCCCCGTTGCCTGCCCGCTCCGCAGCATCATGTGAGCACCGCCCCCTCGACCACACTGCGACATCAATTTGCCTCCAAACAACAGACTGATCAATCACCTAAAAAGCACCAGGCACGTCGGGGCCAATGAATTAGAGTTCGCTTTCGTCTTAAACAGCAGCTCATTCTCAACGCTCTGACCTCATTTCTGCAAGGCGATGGGTGGATACTACTGTACAATGTGCAACAGCAGGGTGGACACTGATGATAAGTTGAGACAATTTGTGGTGGAGGTTGAGTGTTGATTTTCATTCTCTCACTGGAAAGAAATGCAAGACGTACCTGGAAAGGGCTGTGCTGAAAAACCAAGCCAAAGACTAAAGGATAATTTGCTCTGACAATACAGAGCATTACAGAATGGGAACACACTCGGATGTGAAAACACAGAAGTCATGATGAATGGAGAATGTGATACTTGTATGTTCTCAACTACAATATACACTGTAGTAATTTAGTTAGGACGCTAAATACAATTACTACAACAAACCTAAGGGTGTTTTAATAAATCAAATACATTTGATTCTGGGATAATTCTATTCCCATTAATTGTGTTTATATGCTGCCTCTTCACTTGTTAACAGTGTTGTTTTTGGCCTGTATAAATGTTGAACTGAATCAGACAACAATCAGTTAACTAACTAACCCAGTTTATTGATTATCAGCTGTAATCCATCCACGAAATGTATGCTGTTAAAAAATTCCAATATAAATAAGTTGACTGAAAAATAAAGAAGTATTGAATTTCCAGTGCTATTCTGTATTATGAGAACATTTCATACGGGCAGATTGGAGTAAAAAAAAAAAATTAACACAAAGACAAATTTTCATTAATATAGTGATATAGCATGTTTAAGGCTGATCCCAAGAGAATGAAAGAAGCAGCAGTACTGTCTTTATTGATAAAAAACAGACTTTCCTCCACTGCAGACATGAAGCCATGCTGTAGATCT
This sequence comes from Centropyge bicolor, assembly GCA_037975185.1. Taxonomy (NCBI): domain Eukaryota; kingdom Metazoa; phylum Chordata; class Actinopteri; family Pomacanthidae; genus Centropyge; species Centropyge bicolor. The sequence goes on along the minus strand of JBBMOC010000039.1, from coordinate 2,605,612 downwards.
GCTGCCCACATAAGCGCCCTTGCAACTAAACAGGTACATCTGTGTACACTTGTACACATGAGGAAGCTGTGCACTTATACTACCAGCCTACATATTATGTTAAACATATTATAGTGTGACAGAAGAGGGAGGCCTATGTGCATGACAGAAAGCAGACTGTACTCCAAATTGCTGATTACAAGATGAAGACAGGTATAAACATCTACCTACACCAGTTGAAATGCATATAAACAGTTAGCCAAAAGAAAAATCCCATCATCCACTTGCAGCTTCCATATGACCATAGGCTGGGTGGCAGACGCCAATTAGAGAGATTGGCTTTGCCACAGGCCGATACTAAACCTGTCATTGGACAATTGAGCTGGTGCCAACTTGAAGATGAAAAATGTCTACACATACAACCAGAATCTGTACACATAAATCCACTGAGATTATTATCCAAATGAACAGAGGACGGCCGACGTTCTAGGATGAACAAGGATTGAGAGAAAAGAAAACGTAGAGATGTGATGATCAGTGTATGAGTCGTTATGTACGTGGCATGAAATCATCCAAACCAGACGCTGATCTTCACTTTGAAGCAGTTTCATTTTGATTCAAACAACACACTTTTGTTTTCACATTACACAACTGCTTTGGCGCTATTGGTTTGTCGCACTTAATAAAATTCCTGTCTCGTAAAGGGAGGTTTATGTGTCGCCAACACCAGTCACATTTTAACTGACTTTTCTAGGGCTCAGCCACCACTGAAGAGAAAAACAAACAACGACCATGACTTAACTGTCTTTCAAGTAGGTTCCTCTTCAATCATTGTCGGTAAGTACAAATCTCTGCCTTTCTTATGTAAGAACGAGCGAATGGGGAAGTTTGGAGTGGGTTACAATATTTCCTCAACAGTAACGTTGGCAGTTTTTTTAGAAACTGGCAACCTTGTTGGCAAGGTCACGGTCACCATGAGGCCGATTAATTTCACGGAGACACATTTTCATATCACGCTGAGACGTACATCTGCAGTCAACAAATCATCAATCTGGTGCCACATAGAGGTTTTAATGAGAACCCACTGTGAAAGACTTGAATAAATCTCATCTCTTTTCAATGCCTATTTAACAAAAACTGCTGAGGCTGCTGTCGGAAATGCTGATTTAGTAGTAATTTTTTTCCCCTCCATTCCTCATCTTCTTAAGGGCAAGAGTCGAAAAACAATACAGATTTTTTTTTCCAAGGGACAGCCAGGGAAACGAAATGAAGAGTTGGAGCCATCATGCAAAACAGGGAACAAAAAAAAAAAAAAAAAGCAAAGGACAAGAGGACTGCTGACAAGTGAAAACCTCATCCCTTCGTTGAGATTATCCTCATCTCGGAGTTCAAACAGCTGGGAGAGGGCAGAACAAAGCCCATGATTGACGAGATGATGTTCCATTCATTAGATTGTGCTCGGGGGTGGGTCTCCCTGGGTGCAGACACACGCCACACACCCAGTCGTCAGTATCTGATAACAACAGCACCAACACGCCGGTTACTAATACACACCGCTGTGTACAATGTAAACACGACAGAATGATTTTTGCTTTACATACACTCATATGAAAACAGCACAAAGACCTCATCAGCTTCATTGATTTTTGTAAATATCTGCTTATTCTGAATTTCATGGCAGCAACATGTTTCGAACAAGTCAGGACAGGAGCAACAACAAATCCATCCAAAAACACCTGTTTGGATCAGTCCACAGGTAAACAGGTTCAATGGTAACAGGTTATGGGGATGAAAGGTTCATCCTGGAAAGACTCAGTCGTTCACAAGTGAGGATGGAGAGAGGTTCAACACTTGATTAGTTGAAACACATGACTGTATAACGGAGATTACTACATGGGTTCGGGAACACCTTATAAAACTGTTGTCACATGATTAATTTCATTTCTTTTTTTTCTTTTTTTTTTTTTACAGGCTGAAATTTCTCTTCTTCTTTGGTGATTTTGATGATGGGGTTTGTACACTGTATTCTTAAGTCTCTGGTCTCCAGCAAAGGCTTCAGACGCTGCCAATGGTAGGAGTGTGGGATGCACAGCAGTGGCAGCAACAGCCGACCGTTCTTAGACAGCTCTGTGGCAGCAGAAACCTGACCTTCCAGTGCCATGGAGTCTCATTATTTCAACAAAAATCAATGCGGGCGAAGGGCACTTTGGGAGGGGAAAAGGCGAGTGTTCATGTGGAGAGGGAGAGAGAAGGCAAAGGAGAGGGAATGTGTATATTTGGATGTGCATCTGCATGTGTGTATGTAAAGAATTTTCTACTTGGCTCTTGTATTGAAATTTCTTTAAGATGTCAGTACAGGAAGTGAATGAATTGCATGTGTGCTGCTCAAAATACTGTAAATAAATCTGAGTATTTTTCTGTTTGTGCTTACTGACGAAACTACAAACTGTCAATAGTGTGTTGCAATAATTGCAATAATTCAACTTGCTGCTACTTGATCTGTGCAATAACCTGTATATAACTCTTGTTCATTTACATAGGTCTATACATAGCTCATAGCACCGTATTTATATATAGTATATATTTATATCTCTTTTTCATATTTTTATATTTCCAACGACTGACACTATTGTTGCTGACTCTTTGTTGGAAGCCATTGCATCGAAATTTCATTACCCAACTTGCACTGCCGTGTATATTGTGTAATGACAATAAAGAAAGCCTAAGTCTAAGTCTAAGAAAGTCTAAGTTCTTTGGATTATCCAGAGTAGTGTGTATTAGTAGTAGTAGTAGTGTGTATCCAGTGTGTGTGAGAGAGATAAACAGAGGCTAAATGAGATGTAGCCAAAGACAGAAAGAGAGACAGTTGTTTTAAGAGTTGTGTAACAATGAGCTGCTGTCATGTGCTGCCCTTGGCCAACCTTCCTCGCGGTCCCAAGAGGCAGCTCACTACTGGCAGCAGGGGCCAACTCTGACAGACAAAAGGTAAGTTCACATCAAGGTTCTTATATAAGTGATGCTGCCTAAGTCTCCACACAATCCTCTAAGAGACACAAACACTTCTACACTCCTTAAGACGGACCATTGTCTAGCTAAGCCTGGTTAATCCCCTTTATAATAAAGCTAGACTTCCAATTGGCACCGCAGCTGTATTAGAACAACAAATATGACATAGTGTACAATATCCAACACCACAACTACTACGAATCTCAGACATGCTGATGTGTCTTGAGTCTGGTCAACACCTTCTGTTAAGCTCTCTACATAACTTGATACTTGCTTCTGTTTGTCTCTGCAGACTTACGTAATTTGCATAAGAGGAACTAACTTTTCAGGCTTTTTTTGTTTTCTTTCAGAGAGGGAATTCCCAGTCTGTTAAAGTGATACACTGGCTCAGACCCGCAGCTGTTTGCCAAGAGGAAAACCCACAAAATATCATTTAAGGCCATAAGATGTTTGTTAACAGTTATCCTCTGTTAGCTCCCATCACCATCTGTATATCTGAGTCACACCATCCAACTATAATCACAAAACCCGCAAGTACAAGTTTCTGTTTTCGTCTGATGAGAGCTCAGCGATAAACAGCAGTAGATGCATGTTGCTGGTGTGAAACCGTGGCTCAGCTCCATGAGCACTATGCGTTCATGAGCTTAAAGATCAAGATCAGAGATGTTGCAGGAGGAAGACTGAAGCAGGCAGGAAGCGAACCCCTCTCACACACTCCATTTCTCTTTCTAACACTCACACACACACACACTCGCTGACATAAACCGCAACATCAATACACCTTTTTTTTAGGGACAGGTAGTTTCTGCCGGTCTGATTGAGCAAAAGCACTTTTCCAAATGTAGCTGAGAATTTCCACATGACAAGAGCGTGTTGTTGAAAATGGAACTTGTTGCCATGTGACTGCAGGAACCAGGAAGCTTTCTCTGTTTTTCTCACAAATGTGCACTGCTGTGATGAATTCCTTTGGGGTGACACACTCACAAGTAGTGCCATTATGATCAGTTGATTATTAAAAAAAGATCAACAACAGTTTTGGTCGTCAGCTATTCATTCATTCATACAGCAGTGAAACATTCTAAAGGCAATAGAGACTTGAGTATTTTGTAATAATCACTATGTATTTTCACATTATTATACAACAGGTGGTTTCAAGCAAACTGTCTGATTAGTTTTCCAAGTCTGCAAAAAATATCTATAAAGCTCTTGCTAACTCAACACTTGGCCAATGTTGATGAAAACAGTTGAGAGGAGGTGAGTATTTCTTTCCACCAGCACACTGACAACAACCTGATACCTCACAAGGGAGCAGGCTGGAGTCATACAGAGGGATGGATCATCATAAAAGTCAGCAACATATTCCTTGGAAAAGGATGGTACGTGTTGTGTGGACTGATCTGATGATTTGCATGTGTGTTTGTGTGTGTTTAAGAGAGAGAGGAGAAAATTAAACAGACACGAGGAAGAAGATCTTTCTGAGCACAGAAGTGAACAAACACAATCAGCTGATGGAGCAGTCATTTCAGAGCAGCAGTGGGTCAGACAGTCTTATTGACCCACCTTCTCCAAATACATTTCTTTGCTTTTCCACAAACTTAAGACGGCAGTAATGACGCAACAGGGAAAGCGGCGGTAAATCAGCTTTGCCCTTGAGGAACAGATAACATCTACACTACTGAGTACAAGTTTCTCCAGGATGTTTAGTTCACCATTTAAACACGCACACATGGAAACTTTAAAACTATGACTACAACTACTACTAGTACTACTTAAGCACTTGAAAATATTGAGCACAATAAGAATATGAGAGGCTTCTATCTTTTAACTTTTTTTAAGAAGTAAGAGTTGCATAACATTTTCATGTCTGTCTAAAGCAATAAAACACAGCCCTGTAGCATGAATAAAAAAATACAGTCATGATTTTACTTGGAAAAAGCTTCATGTGGTTTTTCAGAGAATAAGCTCGGGCACAGAGGGGTTCCTTACAAATTCTCACATCTTCTCATAATTTGTCACCTACTGAAATAGAGTATGGAGAATGCATTTGGAGAGACGGTTTCTAACGATGCTTCTCAGAAACAGGAACTTAATATTACAGAGAAAACAGACTTCCATGACCAAAAAAGCCTGATGTGGTGTTTACACTAAAAGGACTGCAATCACTAATGCAGCTGTTATGACATAAACTCTCTCACTACCCCAACCCATTCTCCCAGCCACACCCCGGCTACAGTGGATACAGTGAGATTCAGAACAGGACCTCCTTAATTACTGAACTAGGACAAGGGGGATCCCCTCATGATGGGAGCATTATTACATTCTCCACAGCTGCTTTTTATTCCAACACCTGGACATGTTGCATGTTACAGATGATCAACCATGTGCGCAAAGATTAACGTCCACCAGCTGCCAGATGGTGGGAAAACAACAGCATGAGTCCAATCTGGATGGGCAGGAGTACGAATATGAAAGGAGGGTATGTTTCACAAACTCTCGTGACAAATTGGCTTTAATGAATATATGTGATTAATTTGTCGTGTATGGCAGAGAGATGAATTGATGCTACGAGCACTCAGACCTAAGATATCATTAGTTTATGATCTCATAAACAAAACAAAAAGAAATAGCGAGTTCACCCATAAGACTTAGAAGGAGAAGTTAAGAGGTGTTTGTTTTACTATCTCTAATTCTGAGTCATCACTTTGTAGCCACAGTAGTTTTTAATGGCAAGAGATCACACATATAATTATCTGATTAAGGCCAATCTGGCTTAAAGGTGAAAGAATTGCTCTTCTCTGTGTCAGATAGAATCTGTTTTACATAAGAACATCACTGCTTAAAATGCTATCATTAGCATATCTTGTCCATTCATTCATTTTTCATCATTGGTAGCCCTAAAGTGAAACAAACTATTCTCATGCACAAACACACACAACTGAGTCTCTGTATCTGCTACTAAACATATAAAAATGGGCCATATCCAGAATAAGAATTTCCATTATTCTGAGTACTGGAAACCTTTCTTTAACAAAACAAATGGAGAGAAAAATCCATAACACTCTCAGACGCTGCGCCCATTTATTTGGCAGGGATGTTCCTATTTCACTCTCACTCTCACAAAACACGATTGCCAATGATATCATGTGGCTGGACCTCTACTGCTGATTTTTGTAAAAAACTAAGAGGCAGGCTGTTCCAAAATAACATGAGACAGTACAGCGGGAGATTAATAAACGGGAGGTGATTTTTGTTGTACTTCTTATACGCCTTAAACATCAAAACACAATCTATGAATTCAGGAGATGTCGGGACATTGTGAAAAATCACCATTTTCCAAAGCTTAATGCGACATCTTTAAACAGCCTGTTTCCTCTGATAAACAGTCCAGAACCTATAAGTATTCAACTTCACATAAAACAGAAAAAAACAGATAATCACTCATTCATACATTTTGTTTGATAATTGACTTGAATCATTTATAGATTATCAAATTTGTTGATTGTTCTCTGTTGATCAATGAGTCCATTAATTGACTATAATCATTTCAGCAAATATTATGATACCAGAGTGATTGTGATTATGATTTTCTACTGTTGCAACTAATGGTTTGAAATTTTGAGATAGTGAATTTTGATTTGGAAATTTTTTGGATTTTGGAAAGTTGGATAGAAATCAAATATAAAAAATATTATTGAAGTGACTAGTTAGGGAGCTTCAGGCCATTTGAGATGTTTTTATTGTTAAATCATTGAAAACTTTGGCCTAACTGACCAATCACAAAGCTACTAACCTGGGTCAAGATAAAATTGAGATTTGTGGAGAGACGAACAGAAACAATGGCAGACGAAAAGAGAGCAGCAAGGACACCTACCATGGTTGTCGTCTGACTGGTTGAACCCACACAGCTGGCAGATGGAGCGCACCCACTTGTTCATCTCCTCCTCGGTCTCAGCTACGAGATAAAAAGTGCGATCTGAGGTCTTGATGTCAAACACGAAGCTGTCCTGGAACTCCTTCCTCTTGAAGGTCAGGCCGGCGTCCACCTGCTCGCAGCAGTGCAGGTTGATGACCCGGATGGGTTTCTTGGAGTGGTCGTTCTTGTAGTACTCCAGAACATCGGGGTCACCGCTCATGCGTCCGCTGCGAAGGATGAACCAGCGTTTCTTCCATGCCTGGGAAACGAAATTGAAAGGTAAGAATATGACCTCAATATGCAAGAAATCATATACGTGTGCTGATAGACTATGATAACTTTACATTTTGAAAAGCAGCAATTATACAGATTCAGCTTGATTTCTTACTGTGTGTGATGCAGAATTTAACCTTGGCAGTGAGCTCAACAGGTGGACTTTGGCTGTGATGTTAACTGTTGATCAAACAGACTTCAGAGAAACTGAAGTCTGCTTACTGGAGCAGGTTACTGAGCTTTAGCACGCATGTGGTTGTGTGTGGTTTGCGTGTGTGTCGGAGGCTGCAGGGGGGGGCGGGGTGGGGGAGGCAGCAGGTGTTTACTCCCTGCCAACGTATTTCCTGTGCTGATATCCCTCTGTGAGCTAAGAGAGAAACACAGCTCCTCCATGACAACTTTATCACAAGACCACAGGCTCCTCCCGCTTCAAGAACCGGAGAATGACACAGCTTTGGTCCAATCAAAATCAACCTGCATCTGCATACAATCGTGTCACTGGAGCTGGAGTTTCCTCGGAGCGTGTAAATAAACATCCCTTGTCATAACCACATGAAAGGCAGCACAAGTACACGCTCCAACAATGCAAGCAGTCATGATGCAAGAGCAAGAAACCTGCAACGCAACGTGTTGATTTCACACCAAAAACACCATTGTAGTGTTTGTCAAATGGAAAAGCATGAAGGAAGAACAGTGGCCTTGATTACAACAGCTCCATATGTGTTTTCCAGTGGCTGTCTTAAAGGGCCTCTGTGTTCTCTGTGCTCAGAGACAAAAGAGGAAGATAGACCAGGAAGGGAAAGGGGGAGTAAAGCGGGGGTTGAGGGGGGGGATTTTGGACATCTGCCAGGGATGCACTTCCGCTAGGCAATGTCTCTCACATGCAGGCTGCTGACACACAGGATCCTGCAGGCCCCCTCTCTCTCCATCAACACAGACACTGCCGCAAGGCTAACTGCCCCACACACCCCCCCTCAAACCAGACTAACACCACACAAACACACACACACAGGGCTGAGAATGGATTGTGTTGCATCGCTCCTTTTCATAGGGCTATTTCCAATCTTCCCTGGAAATATGCATGTTGCATTTTCTTATAGGCTATTACCTGTGAGATGAATCTCAGAGGTAAAATTAATGATGGCTGAATAAATGACTGTGGATTCAGTCCCCTGGTACTGTATTGTGCATGCTGGCGGTCTGTCACACTGTTATAGCTTACTGGGACACACAGAAGATCATTATCAAGACCATCTCTAATGTTACACCTGTGTCTTTCCTACTGCAACAGGTCAAAATGTTTCCCACAAAAAAGGCCTATTCTGACCTCTGTCTGACTTTACATAAAGCTGTAATGTGCTCAGTGGTCACTGCTGCGTGTCAATCAAATCAATATAAGAGTGTGTAGGATGACTCTTCCTGTCATACTCATCATGCTTGTTATCACTGCTGATGTTTAGTACAAGGATTCTTCCCAGAAAAAATGCTGTCAAATTTTCTCACAGAAATTCATTTTTTCCTTGACATTGTGATAATTTCATTTCTTATGCCAAAGTGAACATACAATGTGATCGATCAATCTCGTCTCACAATCAAATTAGCTGCTAATGCTGTCAACAGTAGTTGCTCTTGTTAAATACACAGCTTCTTGCAATGTGAATCAGTGCCTCTGTACTTTCCCCATGATGGTAAATGTTAAGTTTCAAGGCAAATGGAATAATTTCCTCTAGCGGACAATATTCAAAATGAGACATCCTACTTCTGCTATGATATGCAGTGATAAATCCACAGATGTGGTGAATGGAAAAATCTCGAGGTACAGGTTGAAAGTCCAACAGTTTCAACACTTTATATAATAATTTAAAGTGTTGCTGTATTTTTCCAACCACGCTATATTGAAGAAAATGCTAATAAGGTGTTTTAAAATAGTGGTTGATTATGGAACACAGTGACTAACACAGTTTCAGATGAGATGTATCATTCCTCATGAAAAATGCTGCTGAAGTGTTATTTTGACATGTTGACAACAGGTAGCAACACGTTGTCTTTCATTTCTTTCCAGGAAGTGCAGATTGTGACCTTATCTCCAGTGTGTAGCTGAAGTACTCCAGAGGTATTGAGGTATAAGCCTTTTTCATTTCATTTTCTGTCAGACCGATACACCGATAAAAGCTCGAAGCAGTATGACCTTAATGATGTTGATGGTGCGACTGAGCTGCTCGTGGTGAGATGCACACAGCAGCAGAGTCGTACTATCAACGTCAGTAGGGTCGTACTGTTTTTCTGCTTCCTGTACGGTTGTAGAGGAAGCAAGAAAAGAAATGCATGAACAAAAAGAATCAGCATTATTGGATGAGTTGCAGCATGAGTATTAGGTCATTTCTCAATAAGTCAAAGTCAACTGGAAGGCTGCACTGGTAAATGATGTGGATTCCAAGGAAGTCAACTGTGTTACCCAAGTTTCCTTCTGAATACTCATTTCTATTTTGAACTTCCTTATTTCATAAACGTACATTACAGTCATCATACTGGTCCTGAAGAACAAACACAGAGCACTGCATGCATTTTTTTTTTCTCTCTCCAGGTCTATGAAGTTCTTTGGTTCAGCGCCATTACACCCGTCAGAGAGAAATCGCTTATAACTCTTGCAAGGCCCATTTAAATATTATTGCCTTTTCTGGAAAGAGACAGCATCACTTAATTGAGACCTGGAGTGCTGCCCAGTTTGGAGAGGTCAGTGCGACCCAGCTGGGTTATTCCTGGCATCCTTCAGCTGTGGCCAGAATATTAACCCAGGACAGCAACAGCTCTCAACCACAGAGGAAACACAACTCATTTAGGAGGCCTTATCATACTAAAAATAGAGTGAGTATTTTCCACAGGAAAAGCAGTTGCTGCCTAATTCAAGAACAAAATAATTTACAGCCTGGTCTGAATGAGAGGACTGAATAATATTTCCTCGTCACACTTTCTGCTATATGCTCCTCGCAGAAATCCTGCATGGAAAATGAAGGAAAAGATCTTAAAGCAACATTATGTAAATACTTTACCTTTAAAATAACAGCTTCATTTGGATGATACATGGCCCTGAATGCCTGCCCTTGTACTATGTAACTTGGATGCATCACACTGCATCATACATGACCAACTATCTGTCAATGAAACTGTGTCATATTTTTCGGAGAAAATGGTTCCTGGTGCTAAAGTAACTGTTATTTAAACGTTGGACAATTAGCTCAGTTAGTTGTGAGTGTTTGACGGCTGAGGAGGAGGAGGAGTGATGGTGGGGAGCCGGAATGGGAACCAGAACTGAAGCCTGGCGAGCGAGCAATAAAACCGGGATTCAACAGCCTCGACAGACATCATGACAGAGGCAAAATAGCCCGAAGAGGACGTCGATGGTGGAAGCTAAAAAGAGAGCGTGACCGAGCAAGAGGCCGTAAATCTGACATTAAGTCGTTGGCGAGAACTTCGCAAAATGAAAGGCTGCAAGACAGACACAGAGTCGGCCTTCTTCAGTTGGACCAAGATTTATTAACTGGCTTGCTGTGTCTTGTGTTGCTTGATGTTTGAATGTGTTAGCAAATTATCAACTGGTTTTTAATGATCTGTAATGTAATCATAACAAATGCACATGTACAACTGTCCATATAGAGGTGAAATACCAATACTTGCATAATGTTGCTTTAAGTGCATTCAGTTTTGAATCAGTCTTCAAAAACACATCTGTCAGTGCAGCTTTTCCTCTGTCTCTCTCTCTCTCTCGCTCTCATGCACTCTTTCAAATTTGAGCAAACTTCCCTGGCAAAGTAAATCATGGGGGAGGAGGACACAAGCAAATGAGCTAACCCACCCACCGCCTGTCCTGCAGAGCATGTCTAAGCCCATCGATCACTGTTGAAGCGCTGGGAAGTGAGGGCTGAAGCTGTAAAACTAGGCTGAACTCTCCCAGCTCTCTAACTTTCCCCTCCCCCTCATGGCTTCGCCGTAAGCTGCATCGCTGTTCAGAGAAAAAAACAGGGCTCTGCCGAGACACACTGCCCTTGTTAACAACTGGACTGGACAGAGCACCGGACCGCTGAGCGAGCTGTGAGCCAGGCCACTAATCACACCCTAAACTAACATGATATCAAAGACTTACATTATCGTCCAATAAACAACAAATCACACGGGACATGTTGTAACTCCCATAAACCGCCATTGGTTCATCATGTTCTCTCTCCACATAAAAACATCAAACAAGTCGAATAAATGTCAAATATGAGCAGAAAAAAAGAACAACATGACCACATAAAGTCCGAAACAAAAATTCTACTGTTAATGAGAAAACAGTGAACAAGAGAAATTTGTGAAAACATTCTAAGATTCAAGATCAAAAAGCTGTCTATTTGGATTTTAAGGGTCTCGACTCTACACTGTAAAAAATGGATTGCCTTCCAGCGCTAAACTCTCCAAGAAGAAGAGCAGCCATCCGTATCAATGAACCTACAGCGATTAGTCCCTTCAGTCTTATTCAATCATCCCATAAAGGCTTGATCTTACCTTGTTCCAACATAGTCTCATTTGTCCTGTGCTGATGGCAGCCAGCGACACACACACACACACACAGACTACAGCGGAGTACAAAGGATAACACGTCTGCATCTATTTTAGCTGACTGGGAAGGAAAACATCTAATAACAAAACTGTGCAAAACAATCTTTTGAGCAAGTTTACAGCTAAAAATAGGATCAAAACTGGCTTGTCTTGCCAATTCCTTTTGTTTCTTTGCATGTTGATAAGTAGACATGCTTTGCTCTATTTTTGGCAAATTGCAAAACAATAATACTGTGGGAAAACAAACAAATTCATACAAAAGCTCCCCGCTCACGAAAATAAAAGGGATACAATTGTCTGGTATGTGTTGATAGTTCTCTGAGGTTTTCTTGTTACCGCATTTTAGGAGCTGATAAGTCACATCAATCATGTGTATTCGCAAACTGTATTTGCACATATCTCATCCAACAGTGTGAAAACAAGCCCACGCTCATGTCTTTGAATCCAACTCATCACTCTGCTGTCCTAGTAACACCAGCTAATGAAGACAGGGGTGGTTGTGGCCTAAACAATTATTCAAGGTGTGCCCTCAACAGCAATAGGGTGTGTGTGTGTGTATGTGTGTGTGTGTGTGTGTAGTAGTAGTAGTAGTAGGCTGTGTCAACAGACTGGCTGATAGGCATCAGTCCACATGTTTTTAAATGTACATGAGCAAACATCCAAAATCAACACGTATGTTATCCAAGTTAAAGGTTAGAATAGTCTTGTTTACCTCTCATCCTATTAAAGCAGGAGAGGAGGAGACGGCGGCGGCTTGTTGTCTCTCACTCTGCCTCCTGTGCTTTACCTGCTGCTGCAGTACACACAGCACACAGCTGCACAAACACCGGCACTGTGGAGCTGCCGCAGAGTAACCACCTTGCTTGTGTACATTTTCTCATCTGTTACCAGCTTTTGTAAAGGTCATGTGTTGAGGTAGGGAGATTTACCTCTTGTGACTCAGAATGCTTGGTTACAGTTGGACAGTTGATCTGAGCGATGGCACATCAGCGAGCTCACACACACACACTAACAACATCGTGATGAAATTGCATTAAAATGCACTGGAGCCATTACTGCTTAATTATAGTAGAAGGTGAGTCGAGAGGGATCCCATCAGGTTTCTCTGGTCGGCTTCTGAGGGATGGGACAGAGTATGGGGAAAATTAAGAGGGGGAGGAAAAGTGGTCGGGGGGGATCTTTAGTATCCAATTTCAGCCAATAAGGACTCCCAGCAGCCCAGCCCAGCTTTCACAGGCTCGATGAAAAGAGAAAATAAAATATTCTTTGATTCTGTTCTTTTATTCACATTCTTGTTTGGCTCCTTTATTCCGACAATATTGAACATTTGAGAAGTGCCTTGTTTTAAAAGGTTATATATTAAACTTCATAATAAATTATTCTAGGAGTCGACCAACTGCTCATCTATACGCAGCTTTTCATTTCTTTCAATAGACACTAGTTCTGCATAAGGACAGCAACATAGTAGTCTATTTTGTGTGAGTGCTGTTTACTAGCTCCTCAACGTTAGTGAAGAACAATAGAGGAATATTTAGCACATCAGCCACTTTGTTTCTTGTCCCGTCTGGTGCCTGAATAAGGCTTGAATTTCATCTTTCCAGAAAACACCTCTCGACAAAAGAACAGCAGCGAGGAGCACTTTGGAATGCATTAATTAAAAGGTGGCAGTGATATAATGGCCACGATTGTGTGAGCGAATGGCTAAACACTTGTGATTCTGGCTAATGTGGTTACGGGGGACAAAGCTGGACGGGATGCGGCAGACAGTGACGACAGAGGCCCTGATTATCTGCTCCTAATCAATAGCAGGTCACACGTCAGCCCACATTCCAGGAACAGATGGGAGTTTCAGCAAGTGAGGGAATGCAATACATTTGAAGAATATCGCCTGGCTGTTCACACAGACACAAAAACACCTTTCAAATTTGCACTGCTTTCCAAGCTTCCTTTGAGAAATCCTATAAAGTAGAACGTGAAGAAGTGTTTCTCTAACCCGTGACGTCAGAGCTGGATATTCCACTAAAAATATGTTTGTCTTCTTTTCAGTGCTTGACAGGTGTCACGTATCTGTATTTACTTATGTGACATCCGTTTATGTAACAGTGAGCTTAAATAAACCACGAATGGACTCGAGAGAGCGCGGGGAAGTTCCTCGGAGTTCTTACAGTTTACACAGGGCTCCGCGTCTCAGCTCCCAGCGTGAGATGTTAAGCAGACAGCTGCCCCAGACAAAGTTTATAACACACCTTTCTGGAGCCTTTCCAATAAATTCAGGTGGCAAAGAAAACCGGAGTCAAACGGTGTGCCAACAATGTGTGGCCATGTTGCACTTTCAGCAGCTCCTGCCCATTATCTGTCTGGAGCTGTAAAGAGATCCAGATGCTCCCGGGTCGGACCTGTCCCGGCCGTGTACCCGGAGAAAGTAAACACGCAAAGATGTTGAACAGGATTGAAGAGAGAATGAAACTGCTGGCATTTAAGTCCAACGGATGCATTAGAGCACCGCTGCAATTTAAATCAAACTGCTCAGGTTTCCCAATAGTCAAAACAGTGACCTCGGAAGGCCGGCAGCTGCAAGACATAACACACGCAGATAAGACCCAAACAGTGCCATAAATTCTTGTGTGTTAATGAAGAAGGTGGGAGGTTAGCCGCGGAGAGATAGACAGGGTCCTCCCGAGGGTAGCAACTCTCAACTCCTGATATTTCCCTTATGTGAGGAATGCCATATTTTAAGCAAAGACGTCAGCTTTGAAACATCTTTAGTGCACGCGGAGAAGGGCCTGACGTGATCCAGCTTTCATGACATTATATGAAGTATGAATGTGGGGCTATGACTGTGATGGAAAGCGCCGTCCTACAGGTGTGACGATGATGAAGAGGGATGCTGCATTCGGTACCTAGAGTCCTCATTCAGTGGCTTCGCGGGAGCAATGATCTGTGAAATCTGTGGCACATCCTATGAAAAACAACCTCTCAAAAGCTCTCAGTGGATATAATGAGCCTCAATTTGCAGTTGAACACTTCCATCATTAGGAAAATGAGTAATCTCTCGCCACGTCTCCGTATCAGCAAAAAGGCTGGGCTTATTTAGCGTGAGCCCGCCTTGACAGTTTGACTAACGGGGGGGCTTTATCTTTAATCAGAACTCTTTGTGTCACTTCCCCTGCCTCCGCCATCTGCTGCGGCTCATGCACGTCTGTGTACGGAGGGCGTGCTGCGAGCATCTCCTGGTCGCTCTGACTCTGCACCGCAGAGGAGAAACATTTACATACAAGGGGAAAGTCTGACCTCAGCACTTTAAACTGTCACGCCATCACTCCGGCTCGAACGTCACAAGCTCCTGTGAGGCTGCTGTCCTCACCCACCAGTGTGCACCATGACAGCCAGCCACCTGAGTAACACCACTTCATAAACAAATACACATTTTTAATGGCTGACAGTAACCAATCATTGATGTAGGCATTTTAAAGCAATTCATGAAGTTAGTCATTATGCTCATGTTTCAAAGAATGCTTTTCATGACAACTATAAAAAAATTCATTTAATGATAATTACGAAAATTTTGCTTTGAAAGGCCTTTAATTTTATTTTTAATTTGGCTTTTTGGACACAATTCACATCGCAATTCATTTGTCTCTTGCCTTAATGTTAAACTGTTTTGTGACCGCTCTAATTTCAAGAATGTCTCTGTATAATTTAAAGACTTGCACATGCCATGCTCCTCCTTTTATTTTTACTGTGGCACAGCGGTTGTATGTTTTTAAATGAAAAGAGAGAGAGAGACAGAGAAGAGCATCATCCTTAAATGAAAGACGGGACAAAACAGAACATTCAAATGTTAAAGCAGAAGACAATTTGTGAGATGGAATATGACATAAAGACTCTCACAGGTGCTATCATCACAGTAAAAGTGTTGTCTTTTACTGTATCACTTGTCATGTTGTCATTTGTGTTTAGCTGATCTGATCATTTATCATGAGTGAAAGTGTCACGTTGATGTATTGACATATCTCCTGAAGGAATGCACTAATGAGTTTAAATCAGACTCTAACATTTAGATGACTTCATGTCCAAAGCCTGTACTGTCTCCAGCGGGTACAGTATAACACCTGAAAACCTTGGACTGACACGAGATCTAGTACAAAATAGACAAAACATGTTTATTCTTATCTGATCTTCAGTTGTAGGAAATTTCAGTTCCTGCACTGCAATGACTCATCACTGTCTGGATCTTCAGGAGAAAAAAAAAAACTCCATAGTAAGCAGAGGTGAAAAGAACTTGGGAAGTTTAACATTATCAAAAAATATATAGTCAAATTACAGCGATGCAATTCACTTTGATCATCTTGTCTATATATGTCTGATGCTTTTACAATTACATGAAATACTGATGTAAATATAGTCCGCAACACTTTTTCTACTGAATCACTGTTTCCTACGTCAAATTATTTATCATTGCATTGCACAGAAACCTGTGTGTGCGTGCAGCTGTTTTCATCGACCTGCGCCACAACAACCTCAGCCGAACGGCGCTTTGCTTACACATTTCCAACTCCTACAAACTATTGCAGCAAGACGAAGTGTTACACATGAGTCAGAGGGACAACTCATCACATCGGCCTATTTTTAGCATATTTACAGCTGGTAGTGTTACAATTATGTTTCACAATGCAACTCCTCCACAGGTCATATAGTATCCTTTAGCTGGTTCAAACGAAGCCCAAAGTAACAGTGAACTCCCACTTCACTTCGGAACAAAGCGGCTGAGGGTTGGTTGTGAGAAAGTTTCAATAGAAGGACCATTTTCAAAGTGTTTTTTTAAGGGATGTACACTATCGAAAACTTTATTAATATCCAAAGTTGCATAATAATTTTGCAACTGTTCAATGCAACTGTTCTTTGTGTCAGAAAAATACAAGTCTTAATGATTATTAAAACAGAAAATCTGTTCCTCTCATTGTTCTATACCACACGTTAAATTGATCCATTTTAAATCTCTTGTTATTTTCTCATTTAAACTGGTTAATGATCAATAGTTCTCTAAAATAAATTTTCCCAGAATAAATACATTTCCCTTTTTTCATTTATATATATAGTTTTTTTTAGCTGCTACATCCTATTACAGAGAAAGACTCCAGAAATAATCTACTTCCACCTTTGAGGACATCTGTGTGATAGACTTCAGACACAGCGAACTGTTGATGACACAGCAAGACAATTTTCATGTTTTCTCAAAGGCCTACTTCACAAAGAAAACATTAACATGTTGCCAGGAAGAAAGAAGTCACCACTTAAGGTTCCACCGGCTGGACCACATGTATAAATATCACGACCTTTGAATGTGCTGTGCTGAGAAAACAACACAATCTCCTTCCTATTCCAAGATAGTTCACTGAACATCTCTATGATCATGTTGTGTTCACAGTACATTCACCACTAAAGTATCTTAACTGTATTTCTGAGGCTATGTTAGCTGTAAAAATGTGTAATTTAGGAACAAGTAAAAGTAAACAAATGATGACAATCTTGTAAATGTATAAAGAAATTTACACATCTATACCTACAACTACTCTAATAAAGTAAGCAGGCGTATGATCGGAAGGTTACTAGCTCTCTGGAAGTAGTGAACAAGTGAGACTTTTCCGTCCCCCACCATCTATTATCATGGTGCATCTAAGCTGAACCTGCTCAAACGGAGCTGCTCAGGGGGCGTCAGAAAGGAAATGGAAGCTCTCAGGTGTGAGCAACTGCTTGTGTAATGTAGGGTGTCGGTCAAGAGGGGTAAACGTGCTAAGCCAACCGACCCTGGGCAAATAAATGGTAAAAAAAAAAAGAAAAGAAAATTCCTTTGGGCACATGTTACAACGCCAAAGCAAACATCCAACTGATCTCTGATGGCTGCACAGGAATTCAGATTTTGAACAAAAAATCAGTCAAATTACTTTTTTATATCATGCTTAGTTTGAGATCTTTGAACGTGGCCGAGTAGCAGGGCAGAAGGCATCCATTACTGCAAAGCCCATTTGCTTCAGAAGGCCAGTCTAATGACAGTCATATGACATGTAAGCTACAAGCACATATAAGAGCTGGTGGAGTGATACCTGTAGATCACTTTGTGTTTGAACCTAATCAACCAGGTAGGAACTGGATTTCTATTTATGTATAAGACACCATCCTACAATCTAACAGTACTGAAACACACCATATACTTTATCTATGATCAGAGTCAGAATATCATCAAACCACAGCTTATAAACTCCAACTATTTGTTAATGGTCTTTTTTCCTGAGGTGTGATAATTTATGCGCTCTGGATCAGTAAAGGGGTCGAAAATAAAAGCGGATTAATCCCAGAAGTTGTTTCGGTCAGCTGTTTATGATCCCTGTTCTTGTAGTCTGACTCATTTTGTTTTTTTTGTTTTTATTTGAAGCACCATTAAATGAAACCATCAGTGCTGTAATTGTGTACTTTCTGAGAGTTCAGCAAGTAAGTAAAAACATTCTCACTGCTGGCCCCAAATCACAAGAGAAAAATCAATGGGATCTAATTTCCTTCAGAACGGCAGTATTTTAAGCTCAGCTGATACAGTCTTGATAGATGGAAATACATTTATATACTCACAGACCAATTTAATCTCTCTCCCTGTCATGGGACCTCTGTCACAACACTTCCTGTAGGTACCATCCAAAGGAAGTCTGGCATCTGCTATTGGTGCAATAATTAAGTTTTGGACAAGAAAACACAGAGGCCAAACCAGAGTTCATGGCAAAGGACAGGATATTATGACAAAGGTTCAAACAAGGCCACCATGGGAAGAATAGATGAAAGGATGTACTTGGGGTTGCAGAAGGAAAAGTTGAGAAAGCAGCATTTTGCGACAAACAATTGCAACTTTTATGCGCTAATTTCTTTCGAATGTCAATTAAGTATACTTGGACGATATACTGTAATGTTCTGCTGAAAGGAACACTACATTTAACTACTGAAACCTTGACAATTTTGACAAGATATTTATAGTTAAGATGAAGAAAACTGCCAAATATGAACTATTTTCACCTTCTTAATACATGTATATATTTTAAAGATAAAGATAAAGAACAATTAATTAATCAAATTAAAAGAGATGTTTAAGCTTAGTAAAACACTTTGGAGGTTAGATGAGGTTGAAAAGGACCTGTTTCAGCAAACATATCTCACAATGATAAACTAATCTGACTTTGATACTGCTGCCACATAAAGCCACCCCAGTTTTGTAGCTTCTGGGGAAAAGGCCGATTGGAGGGCCCACGGATAAAGTGGAACAAGGAAAATGTCTGTGTGAGTGCTGGGTGTCTGTCAAAGCAGGAACTGGGAGGCGTTCTCCGTTGACCTCTGAGGGCAAGGACTTCCCAAAGCCCCTCTGCAAAACAACAGCAGACCCGGCAGCTGACAGTGGGACACAGGCGGCCGCTGCTCCGCTCGGCCTGCCTTGAAAACTCACTGACTCCCACCCCCTCCCCCCGCCCCCCCGCCTCTCTTCCTCTCTCTTCTCATGTACCATCCACAAGGGCAAGACGGTGAAGTCCTTAAAAACTGGCAGCGGGAGAAAACAGAAGCAGGAGCTATCACCTTGCCGATATGATCTGTCTGGAATGTGGCAATGCTTTTACTGTATGTGAACAGACACGTTTGTGATGTCAGATACAACAACGGGCAGATGGGAGGGTTTAGCCAACAGCGGCTTGATCTCGACCTCAGAACAGGAATTCAGTTGTTTACACTATGACACGTCCCATGTATGATTCATATGGTGCGTGGAAAGTAGGATTCTTACGTGCATGATTTATTTAGATGACGTATCACTATGCATATGTCAACACCGGAGGTCACACAGAGATGTACCTGTCGAGGAAAAACCAGGTGAAGAAGCCTTAGCAGCAGCAAGCTGTGCAAAGGGTTAACGTAGCAGACATGATTAAGCATATTGTCTGACCACTCACTGATGAGTAGAATAACCTCAACAGAACTATGCAAGAGGACAAGTGCTGGATTAGTCAGTTGTTTTCATGTTCCTTTGGCTTATTCTGGACATTGTTCAACAAAAGCAACCAGGCCACTCCCACCCACCCTCAAAACACTGCCCACCTCTGGAGCCTGGACCGGGCCCGGAGATGAGATAAATCCAACCAGGCGCTTCATTCAGCAGCTCCGAGACTGTTTTTCCTCGCGGAGATGCAGCGCGTGTGAAAAGTGGCTACACACGTCTGCAGCGGTCACATGTTTTGGGGGTGGGATGGGGGTGGGGGGTGGGCAACAGAAAGTTTATGCTCATCATGTGTTTGTGCTGTTGTAGAGAGAGTGAGTCACATCGCATTTGTAAACAATTAGCAAACATTTAACGAGGACTAGTCCGTCTTCTTTCTGAGGTGACATGTTGTCTCCTGTCTGAACCACCGCTTACATACAGGCTTCAACTGCCACAAGTGTTTTGCTCCCAGACTTTGCATATGATTTGCATGCCAGACCTGTGGTGGTAGTACCAGTTTTTTACTCTCTCTCCCAGCGCTGCACTGGAGTCTGCAGCGCGTTCAACATGCATACTTGTGGGTTGCATTATCAGAAACCGTCTGTGGAAGGTCACAGGAGACTTCTTTTGAATACAATGAACAATCATTCCAACAGCGAACTACTGATTAACAACCACAGGCCTCGTCTGGCCTGAGGAGGACTTTGTGGTAGGAACGGGTGGAATATTGACAGGGAAAGTGTTGTTAAGGATTAAAACACCTTTTCATTCCTGCAAATAATCTCCAACGAGAGACACGACAGTAGGAACCGGTGTAGCATTTAACACATCAAGCTACTGCTCCAAAACAATACATTCCTCACACCTCCTCAACTCATTCCGATATAATGACCGATCAAACTTGCTACCGTGTTCTTTGAGCAGCGCAACACACCTTCAGGCTGGAATGTCTGCCAGTATGTGAAAGTAGTATCTGAAAATATCCCTCCACGTTAGGACATCAACTGTGTCAGATGACAGCAATACTGGTGAGTAAATGGCTCCGATTGTCCGTAGCCTGACTTTAAGTGGAAGGAATTTCAGATGGACAGATTATCGCATTCACAAGTCTGCCTGTTCTGGACACTCTATCTCATGACACTGTTTTCTGGCTGAAACGGCGTGTGTGTGCAGTTGTTTATAGGTTATTGCTCAGGGTGAGAAGCAGGGTGAGAAAGGCTGAGAGGCTGCTGTCTTTGCCTGAGGAAGGCCATTATGTTAGCTCCATTATGCCTTGTGAGGGTTTTTTCTCTTGTTGTTTATACAGTACTGCTATGAACCGAGCGAGTTTTTTCCTCTGCACCGTTGCAGCTGCTGTTCCATACTGACCACGGTGGTCTCTGTGTAAACATTCGCCAGCTTTAAGTGGAAGACAATGAGGAAATGACAGGACAAAGGGGGGGGTGCATTTGAAGACATTCAAGGATGGATTTCCAGATGAAACACAGGGATGACATCATGGCAAAGTCAGCTAGTAGGAACATGGAGAGGCCTGGTAATGCAACACCATACATAAACAGTGGACAGCTGTATTTATAGGAGATTGTCTCATGGTTCTATCTGCCTCCATAAATCCCATTATCTGATTTGCAACCATTCCCCTGCCCAGCACCCGGCGAGAGACTAGCAGCTTTGGCTTACAAAGCCTTATCAAGGCGCTCTAATGCTGTGGAGTTATCACCATTGTTGTGACATTAGTCGGCTTGGCCAAGATGAAAACTGGTCCCATCAATGCTTGATTAGACATTACCTCATCGTGATCGGATAAAGCCAAATGGCAGTTTGGGTTTGTGTCTGAGAGCTATTCAGTCAAATTCAGAGACAGATTACAAAGGCTTGCCTCCATGTTGTCATAGGACCCCACAATGGGAGGCCTTACACCTAAATGCATTTTCACATAACAAACATGTAATTCTGGATTGTAAAGCACAGAGGCTGGATCCTGTGTGGTGCCTCCTGTAGGGCAGAGAGGAGAGGGCTCCAGATGTTGGGATGCACCTGCTGCAGCTGGACTTTAAATGTGTGAGTGTGGCCCCAATCATCACATGAACCAAAACACAAAGAGAGCAGAAGAAAAAAAAAACTCTCAGTCAAACTCACAAACATAAAGAGTCATTTACTCACATATCTTCTGAGCTTCTTCTCCGGTGGTGACTTTCTCAGCCAGCCTTGGAAGAGGATCTCTCCCCCGCTCATGTTTGTCTCTGTGTGTTTCCTCTGCTCTACCAACACCGTCTGTCACTGGAACATGACGGCTCCTGACGGCTCTTCAAAGTGCTGTCGCTGTCTGGCTCTCTCTGCACCAGGCTCATCCCCCCATTGGAGATAAAATCAAAGTACAGCTGCTCGGTGATGGTGCCGGTCAAGTCGCTCCAGGAGGCTGCGGTGCGCAAATTGTGGAGCCCAAGAAGAAAAAAAAAAGGCGCAAGTCGACGCGTAATTACGCACAGCGAGCTGGCGAGGAGCCGCAGGGAAACTCAACTGATGCAGGCTGAGGAAGTACCGACGGGTGTCTGCAGTTTGTTTTCCCAACTCACACCACGCCCACCGAGCACAGGAGGGATGGGCTGCACTGGGATGGACAGGATGGAGAGCTGCATGCAACAAAGTAGCTTCAAGTTTCCAGAAGCGCTTCGTGAATTATTGGAGGAACTGATCGATTTGTAACAGAGTATTTTGTCAAAGTTGCCAGAAAACAGATGTCAGAAGTTATTTTATTTCAAATATACATTATTAAATCAAACATGAGGTGTTTGCTTCACCAAGTATCAGTAATAGCTGAGAGATTTCTTTAAAAAAAATATTTCTTGCTTTAACAAAAGTCAAATATAAAAATAAATAGTGAAAAGCTGCTGTTAAAGAGTCAAACCTTAGCATTTGCTCAGCTGGATGAAATGGGAAAAAAGCACCATCTTGTGGAAAGTTGAAATACATGACAGCTGCTCTGAAAAGCAACAGTTATTAAATCTATAGGTTAAAACAGTAAAAGAGATATAATTTGATTTAAAATACTTTCCTGACAAGCAATGAAAAATGTAAGTGTGGCTGAAGGAAAGTTGTGAGAGATAAAAATCAAATTCCACTTTGACAAAGTTCATCTCAAATATCAATGATCATTGTTTTCATATGAGACATATTTTAACATAGGATTACTGTCATTTAAAGACCAGCATACTAATAAAAATAAAAACAATGTTGAGTATATACATTTATTTGATGTTGACAGTTGACAGACTTTACTGGCTTAAAAAATATCTAGTTGGAGCAAACTGTGTTTTACAGAAGACAAGAATGTGAAAATCTAGGGAAAGGAATCACATCTTTTATGTTGTCAACACCAAGGATGCATTGCAAATATCGCTCAAATCCCAGTCCAAAGCCGCCATGAGGCACGGAGCCAAAACGCCTCAAATCCAGATACCTGCAGATAAATAAAAAATGTCAGTACAACTCTGTTGGTGTGTAAAAATGTTTCTTTTAAAATGTTGTTAATGGGGATGTTTTTATTACCAGCTGTAGGTGTCTTCTAATCCAACCCTGGAAAAGTATGATAATAAATGTAAGAACATTTGGTCAAAACATAAATAAATCCTCTCATATCACGTTCATATATGATCCATCCATGAGCAGGTCCAATGCAATGTACATATAAAGGTTGGACTTAGATAACTGTCGCTAACATCTGCAATAACATCTTATCTTACTTAGCACCATAAATGTATTATGTTGAGAGTTTGATTATGTACTTTTATATAAATGATAATAACCTAATAGGTAGTATAAATACATACCCGTTAATGTATATGGAAAATAAATGTTAAATGTATCCTGTCCTTTTCCTACCACTGAATGTGTGTGAGTGAGTCATGGGACAGTCAGTCTCTGTTTTTACAGCTTGTATCTCTAACCTTCTGCACATTGTTACCCTATGAGGTGGCAAGAGTACAGAAAATATGTTGTTGTGAAAGGTTGTATAGAACACTGATTTCTGTTTTAACCAGCTATTGCAACACTTGTAAAAGGTGCCTGTAATCCCAGAGTGACACAACTGGGATTATGCTTGATCTTAATGAATGAAAATACAAACAAATTCAAAACAACCGCAGTCTAAATATAAGTGTTATCATGGGCCTGGAGTATGTGTTCTTACTCCTCCAGTCGAGCCCTCAGCAGATCCAGCCTCTCCTCTCTCAGCGATCCCCCACAGAGCTCTCCAACTCCTGGCACTAGAAGGTCCACTGCAGCGACCTGCACACAGTTACGACAGCCGGCGTCAGTGCGGATATGCAAATCACTGCAATAACGCAACTGACATTAAAAGGAAGGAAGCGGGTGGTTAAATCATTGATTCGCTCAGTAATTTTAACAGTGTGACTGCGTCTTACTGTATGCTCCGGATGGTCCTTGTTGTCTCTTGCATAAAAAGGCTTGAGATCATAAGGATAATCAGTGACAAAGAGTGGAATGTTGCCGCAATGTTTCACCAGGTACTTCTCATGTTCTGTCTGAAGGTCACAACCCCACTGTGGAAAAGAGGAGCTGAAGTCAATATGGAGTGGTAGTGTTGGTATCAAACTTAGGGAAGAGGTGGATATCAAGTCGGAGAGAATATGAAACCATCGCCACTTACGTGTGTTGGGAAGGAAAATTTCTCAGAGCTGTGGTTTAGGATGTCTATAGCCTCCGTGTAGGTGATCCTAAAATTAGATTGGGCGAGTATTATTCACTCAAGGCCTTAAACATTTGACTTTATCCTTTATCTGATTGAATTTCATAGGCCATGTTTAGAAAAAACAGAGACTTACACGGGGAATTTCCTCTTCAGCATAGACTCTACTGTGTCCTTAGAGTGCATGGATGCAATAAGAAAAACATGTAAGCTGATATAATAATGAATTCAGATGCAGCTCTGGCTGAGTTGGTACAAGGAGTCAGGTTATGTATCAGAGTTAAGTAAGTGTCCTTCAGAACTCACCCTGTGTCCAGGAGTCACATGCTTGTGAAACAAATCCACATCCTCCACACAGTGAGTCAAGACATGCTCCGTGGCAGATCTGAACATGTCCTCCATGACCTACGGAGCGGGCCCAGTTTAATAATTAAAGCTTTCCTGGGCAACTGTGCACAAGGGCATCTTTTAAAAGTCACATACGCTAAGTGTAAAATTTGAACTTCAGTACATAGAAACTGATGTGACGTGAGACCAGTTCACTTCACCCAAGATGCTCATGTTTAAAGAATTAAACAGTCTGTGATAGCTGCTCTTTATCAAAGGCTATCAAACAACTCTAATGCTACTTTCTCTCTCCCCCTCTGGACAAAGTGATCCCCATACAGCAACTCAGAGAGAATAAAGATGACAAAATGATAAAGCCTTCTGCTCATATGCGAGGTTGTGAAAGGTTAGAAATCAGTTTACTGTTTGCATAGAAATAGGCAGATTGAAAAACAGTTAACTGGATAACATTTTAACCAATGTGCTACTTTGATTGATGTCTAGATCAAAACTACATTTGAGGACAATGACACAGTGTACCTTGGTGAGATCCTCTAAGGACTGTGTGAAGGAGACCTCGGCCTCCACCATGAAAAACTCAGCCAGGTGGCGTCTGCTTTGGGAGTTCTCTGCACGAAAAGTTGGCCCAAACGTGTAGACTCTAGAAATGGCCCTGGTCGAATATGAGTGACAAGGTATAATTAGAAATGTACCTCCGAGTCTGTGCATGTGTCCGTCTCTTACTCTGCAGGAGAAAATACAACGATCACTGGAGGATAAATTCATAGAGTTTATCTCACCCTGACATCACTTCCAAATGAAGCTGACCAGACACAGTCAGGAAAGCTGGGACGGAGAAAAAGTTCTCTCCTTCATTCTCTGGATTTGATGGCTGTGGTAAAAGTAGAAGTTTTGAGATTACAAACAATGTCATTAATCCTTCACATCAGAGCTTTGATTGACAAACACACACTGAAGGTGGCATCGCATATAAATCATCGACACATTGGATTCACAGAAAACTAAATAATGCTATGTTTCTAGCATAGGGCCTTAACTTTAGGAATATTTGTGAACACATGTGTAGATACTCACCTCAACCTGAAAGAGCTCCCCAGCCCCTTCACAGTCATTTGAGGTGATGATTGGAGTGTGAATCTGCACAAAGCCATTATCCTGGAAAAAAAATGGAATAAATAATGTAATAAACACAAGAAAAGTCTTGCTCTGCATTCTGTTAAAAAAGTCCTTTATTGATCTTCTCACCTTGAAATATGAGTGAATTGCTGTAGTGGCCTCACTTCGTATTCTCAAAAGGGAGCTGAAGGCATTTGTTCTACACCTGAGATGAGGAAGCTGGCGAATATACTCAAGGCTGTGTCTCTCTTTGATTTTAAAGGGAAAATCCTGACACAGAAAGACAAAGCAACAGTCTTATAATTTGAATCTAGCACAGTGAGTCAGTAAAACGTGAGTGGGATGTTTGAGGAGACTGTTTTCCTTACCACCGGGTTACATTCTCCGACTACATGGATTTGGTCTGCTTCCAGTTCAACGGACTGTTTTTGTTGTGGACTTTTCTTAAGAACACCTGTGACTTCAACAGCACTACCGAATGTGAGCAACCTTGATTTGAGAAAAAAGAAAAATAAAAGGACAGTCAGAGTTTAAGTATGTGCATCCTTCATACCTAAAACTGACTGGTAAAGGTTTATCTAAAGTGCTTACGGCTCATTCAGCTCTGAACTGGCGACGATCTGCAATGACTGCAAAGAGCTCCCATCATTCACGTGGAGGAAAAGATTTGCCTTCTGAGCTCTAATAGACCGAACCCATCCCTACAACAGAGAATCAAACTACAATTAGATGCTCCTACTGGTAACACAGATATATCCTCTTTTTGCTTGCATGTAATGTTCATAAACCGGGATGCCTGTCATTTAAGAATTACACTCCTAATTCTCAGTAAAAAATCAGCTAAATGTGTGGTAACAATAATGTTTGAAATCATCTGGAAACCAAAGTGTGAAAACGTCACTATAGCATTGTAATAGTTCTGGGCCCATAATGATTTGGATTCAGGTTAATAACTGTTTGATAAGAAATCTTTGGGAGACATTAGTTTAATGCACTTTTCTATGTACATGTGTAAGGTATAGTACATACATGTGCAGTTACGTGTATCCCTGGTTTAGTAGCAAGTGCTTGCAAGAATCCAGGTAAATACAATGTTAAGCTCAAGATATTTGCAGGAATTTTCTTGTGGTAATTTATTCTTAGAAAGGTTAAAAATTAAGGTTTAACATAAAATCATTGATTTATTTATCAAACTCTGAAATACAGGAAGCCTCATCATCTCAGAAAAAAACATTTTTCTTTAATTTACTTGCAGATATTTCATATTTGGATGTGAGTAAAAGTATAATTAAATGTATATGCTTTTATTTATTTAGTCACAATTCAGTTTGAGAAAAAAAAGTGTTGTTAGATTCTCTTTCTATATAAAGTTAGTACCCATGAATGAAGATATGAAGTTATCATATTTTTTACAATTAGCTGTGTTTTATCACCATTGAACTTTAGTACCATCTACTGGATTTTAAGATTTATGACATTTATTTTGAAAAGGCCAAATGTCCTCCCTGTATCACAATGGTAACCAAAGTGAGACATAATTCTTGTATCTGCCCTATGATTTGGATCATCTCCAAATTTTAATGGCTCCTTCCTCCATGCTACATCCTCAAACCACAAAAACCAGGGCAGTAATTTTTCCATAATCCTGCAGACAAACAGAACCGAAAGCATCACCAGAACATATCAAGTGATAAAATGAGGCTTAACGTTACCTGGACTTTGATATTTGCTCCCAGTTTAGCACCTGAAACCGCTTCAGATACTCGTAGTTTCGTAGGTGTCTTCTTACAATAATGTCGAATACTTAACAATATTCCTCGAGAAACTGAGCTGGATGATGCAGCAGGAAACATTTTAGCTGCAGCTCGAAACATCCTAACAACCACTTTGAGACACAAAAGCCGCTAAAAGTACAATATGTTCCCACAACTCGAAGATACAAACAAACATATTTAACCGTATTTTGCGACGTTATAACATTTTGCTTTGACTTTCACGTTGTCTCTTCTCTGACAGTAACACTTCCTGTTTCGGTCTTACACCATTTGCCCAGCTTAGTCACATGGGTTATGATGAACCAATCAGATGTCGGTATCTTCTAGCAGCACTATTATTGTTCAGGGGAGTTGTAGTTTTCTTATAAGCACGTGAAGCTCATTTTATTTATGAACTAATTTCAGTCCAAAGTGAGAAGTTTCGATTTACAATTTCACATTTCTTTGACCATTATTTTAAGATTATATTATGAAATGTTCTTTTATTGTAGAAACTACAGAAAAATATCTGCTAAAAAATAATTATAAGACTTATGAAGTGAAGAGCAGTATGCAGATAATTTCATCACTTTGAAAAGCCGGAAGAATAATAATATACATTTTCTTGCAAAAGGAGGAAAACATACAGTAACTGCAATAGATTAAGGTGGCTTACTCACTAATTAATTACTTTTAGCTGTTTACAATTGAAGGACTAATACAGAAAAAAACACTAAAATATAATTATTACAAATTCCTGTTCTCTGCTCTGTAAGAACAATTTAGTATTTTAATGTCACTGTCTGTCAGCAGTAAGTGAAAAATGAGTGGTTGACTAATTTCCTGAAGCACGCTCAGACCTCTCTTCAGAAAGGCCACCAAGAAGTGTAAAATATATTTTCCACAGTCAAGTGCAACACATATGGAGTGACTCAATAGTGTAATGAAGCAAACAGAACAGCTATCACAACCACATGGATATCCTCTTTAATCTTGCATGATGTATCTGCCGTCAGTGTGAGGTCCATTTGTGCATAAACCTCGTTAATCCAATACCCACAACGACACTGGGTCTATTCCCACCATTCGCTGCTGGAGTAAATCAGATCATGCCAGCAATGTAATAAGATGCCATAGACAATTATTCACCTGGTCTCGCCTGTCAGCTCTGGAGCCCCTGGTCTGGGTCTGCCAGCAAACACAGAGCTGGGTGTCTCCACCTCCGGCTGCTTATGACACATCATCATTAAACCCAACATGATGCATTTGAAAAGTCAGCGGGGTCATTGATATTAATTATCTCCAGCATGGAAAGGAGCAATTATGCACATGTTCTCATCTTAATGGGGAGCAGAACGATTCTATTTTCTGAATCACTGACAGAAAGTGCAAAATATAATGGGGAAGTTGTTAAGGTCATGTCTGTCTGTGTCATATGTTGCTGTGCCTTTAGAGAAAAGTTGAGACATGGTGTTTATTAGAACTATTGAAGCGACCAATCAGGAGAGGACTGCAGAGAAACAGCCAAGATTTGATGACAAAAATGAATAATGAAGGAAAATCCCTTTTAGGAAATGCACCAAAACAATTATTACTGGACTAATATACTGCTGGCATCTGCTTTCCCTCTCTCCCTGTATCATCATGTGCAATATCTTACTCTACCACAAGGTAGTACTGTAGCTCTATGACACTTTCCACTCCTCCTACCAAATCCCCACCTAACGTATTTATTCATTTACCCCTGAGTTACCTCGAATATATTATTCATTTGCAGCTCCAAGGTCTACTGAAATGGAAACAAGCTGGCATTGTTATGTTCTCTCTGCAGTTCTATCAACAATAATGCAAAGGACCTGCTGGCTTTCATTGGCAGCAGATAGTCCAGCTCAACAGTGATTTCAGGCTGCATCCAGGAACTGTTTTCTACGCATCAATAAGAACAGCAAGGCTGAGGTACCCCCAGCATTCAGCTATAACTTGATTTGTAATTTTCCCTTTTTTTTTTTTTTTTTGCAGGCTTGACACACTCTGTGACAACTTGCATGTGGGAGTGACGGCGTGTCGCATGTATTTATACATTTCCACAGACACACATCCACCCACACAAACCACAAGGCAATGTATGCATGAAACAAGGTGAAAACAGTACGCTGTGCACTGTCTGTATAAAAGTGTTGCACGGCTAAGAAAAACACTCCATTATCCAGTTTACATCCTCCATATAATAAATCAAGAAGGGAAGTCAAATGGTACTCCTAATGGGAGATACATAGCTCTCTGTTCCTGGAGCCTCTACAGGTAGAGGAGTTGTTTGGCAGTGGCCTGACAACCTTATTTGGGCTTAACAACCTGTTAAAATCAATACGCGATTAGTCAGCAAAACAAAGGATTTTGCTGTAAAAGCTTGGATCTCAGGAGAATCGCTGAACTTAGAGGGCAAGTGCATCGTCTGCTCTCAGCAGGTAATGCCTGTCCACCGACTGCAGCGTATCGACAGCGACTCCTGCCCCCTTGCACGGGCCTTCATCGGCTCCTCCAAATATTCTGCATTCTCAAATGGAAGGATGCATTGATTTTATGTAACATGGCTCGTTAAGTGCTGATTAGACCATTATAGTGATGTGATTCCAGGGAATGGGTTTGGGTGACAGGCGGCCAAACACAAATCAAAAGGAACTAACAACCCTGAAAGAAATTTGGACTGCTGCACTCCTTCACCTATGACTCCTCAGTAACTACCAGAACACTGTGTTTGTGACGGTCTGTAATGGACCAGCTGCAGAAGTCGGCAGTTCACAGAAAATATCCATTAACAGTGCTCAAGACATTCGCTGTGTGGAAGTGAAGATGTTCAGCCATCGCAGAATAATCAGTTTCATACTGTTTACTTGTGAAATAAAAATGAGTGTATATGTGCTAGAAATGCAATGATCTTTTAATTAATTAATCAGTCAGTCATTAGAGAAAATTAATAGTCAACAATTTGGGGAATGGATACAATAAAAAACAGTTTCTCAAAAGTTATAATTCCTGCCATTTCTAACCATAACTAAATATACTGAGGTTTTTGTTTGAGCGTTGATGAGACAGAGCAAACATTTTTCACATTGGGCTCTTGGAAATTTTCACTATTTTTAGTCATGTAAGAGCTTCAATTCATCAATTAATTGTAAAACTAACTGACTCCTTGTGATGGATGATAGTTTTTCTGATCCTGATTTCAAATTTAAATTGTTAACACCTTTATGTAATTTGGCTAACAGCTAAATTTGTTCAAAGTGCACATGCTCTAAAGTCTGTATTTTTTTAAAAAAGAAGCTCCTGCATTTCTGAAATTGCTGTTGCTAATTCTGAGTGAAACTTGACATGTTCCTGTGGAGTTAAGTGGGATCTTCACTCTGCACTAGAGGCTGCATATAGTTCAGTCTTTGGCTGGAGGTTGGTGAAGAAGAACATTATAGTTAAATCTCTAATCACATTGTTGTTCTAATAGTGAGTCACAGATCTGTTTCTTTTTGTGTGACTTACAACAATGCTTTCTATGATATATCATTGCACTGACTTACAGTTGCAGCTACCCAAAAGTCATGTTTTAGTACGTCTATTTCAGGAAGCATTAATCGTGCAGTAGTCAGTCAGATTATAATACTTTCTGATTTTAGTGATCACGAATTCAGGTTAAAACAAAGAAGAACACTTGCAGATTTGGTCGTGCCATTCGAAGCATTAACGGCGTCACATCTACAACCTTAAAAACATCACAGCAGTTTACCACTTGAACCTTTTCTTTTCTTCCACTGGAGGTAGTCAAAGCCAAGACTCTCCTGAGATGGCTAAGAATAGATGATGAAAAATAGAAAAGCAGAGAGGTAATATCAAAATTGCACCTCATCACACAGTGTTATTCTCATCTGCACGCACACAGGCCACAGTCAAATGAAACAATTCATTCTCATCCACACTTTGCTCCTCAGTCAGCGCCGGCTTTAGGAGGATACAGTGTGGGCTCTGCTTCATTTCCCCAGGTTCTTTAATTTAACTTCCAATAAGGATAGAGCTCCCTTATCCTCATTTACGGGATAATTTGCACAAATGATCCTAAATGTTAACTCTGGATTGCGATGCAGGAATTCCAGTTATATCTAGGTCAACCCAGATAAATGTGGAATTTATTTTCTTACCTCGTGAGAGTAGGAGAGCGCCTATGTGGGAATGCTAACACAGCACATCCAGGATTTCTTGACTATTTGTCTGATTACATGTTGTCATAATAAAATATTAAAACTACCCCGACTCTCTATGTAGAATACACCTTTAAAGAAACCTTGTCTTTGTCTGAGTCTGGACTACAACTTGGTTGCTTTGGGAAAAAATAGTGCACTTTATAATTTCCTCATCAGAATTTCCTCGTCATATATTTTCAGTCAGGTTTTTAAAAGGAAAATGCCTGCTGTGGAATTCCTATGATCTGTAGCTCCACTTGAAGATTTTACTCTTTTAGGACATTTTTAGCTGCATAACATTTCTGCTGTGAAGTTGGAGTTTACCTTATCTGCACCATATACATACTTATTACCTCCTCCAGTGCGGCTATGTATATGTATGTGTGTGTGAGTGTGTGTGCATATATATCCATATGTGTGTTTGTCTGTTTATCTGTGTGTCTCTTTGTGGTGAGAAACTGTATTTGTGAAACTAGTGGCCAAATTGCCAAGACATTCATTGAGCACATTTATTCTTCCAACACAAAAAAATACTTATGTTTGTACCCCCCCGACCTTTCATTTATTGCCACATCAAACATTATCTACCTCTTTGTAATTAACAGCTAACTCTGAGCATTATTAACCTTTTAGCCAACGTCTGCTCTCTACTCGTGCCTCCGTGTTCAACAAGCACTTTGTTTACAGGGAAGACACAGTGTCCTATTTCAAGAACACCAGTAAAATGGTCAACAATTCACTAACGGCAAACTACAAATGAGCAGTGAGAGCTGTGCTTTTCTGTTTGTGTGGGAGCAGTCCTCTACAGCCCTTTTATTAATGCGTCCTTCCCCGGCTGATTTATTCCATTTACCTCCTCTGTTGAAGCAGGAACGATCTCATGATAAGTGAATGATAACTGGTTTCATCCCTGATAAAAACACAAAACGTTTTTGTTTTTTGTTTTTGCCGTTGAACAAAAATAACTTTTAATTAGCCTGGACACACAGTGTAATTTGAACTGGGAGACTTCAGCAGGTCCAGTTTGACACCGACTCCTCTGTAGGCAAGAATATCCGAGACGTGTTCGTTTTAATCGCAAAGGTCAGGGAGCTGAAGAAACATGTGTGATACCCCTGGGCCAGCTCGGTGTCTTTGTCAAGGACAGTGGAAAAGTTAGATAATGTTCTACTGCGTTATAGCACTTCTCACACTGGAACACATCCGTCTGTCCTCGCAACTGCTGTCTCCGCAGACGTCCAACCATAAATCTATGACTAATTACTTTAGTTTATCCAGACACACCAACTACCCTCTAATTAGCCAAACAATGAATGGTAATGTCTTCGGTTTCCATGTGGGCTTCGCAGTTACACTCACTCACTGCATCACACTGAAGATGTGGTTATTCGACCAAAGTATTTTCTATTTTTCAGTGTATTTATGAAAACAAAGGCTCGCGCCCATATGCTGTTGTGTTAATTATAGAATAATTAAGACCTTCCTGAACTATCCCTCAAAATTACGAGACCGTCTTTGCGCGTCCGCAGTACAAAGGAGGTGTAATTTCCTGAAAATAATGACAAATGATCGCACTGAATTACAGCCAGAGAAAGGAATATTTTTAAAAAACAACATTATTTTAAAACTCTTTCCATTGTTACGGCCCAATGCTGTCTTTACAGCTGCATCTGATTTATTCATGGAGTCAATTCCCATTCAAACACCTTTGTTGTACAGCAACAGAGAGACTAAAATATATATATATTTTTTATTTGATAAAACATAACACATGCCATGTAAGCTGGGAGTTGGCACTGAAGCTTATGTCACAATGAAAAGAGCTGGTTTCCTGTGTGTTCAGCAAACATTGTTTTCTCATCGAGCTCGTTCTGTTGAAATGCCAATCCTTTGTTTATTTATTAACTGATTTCAAATTATGGTTCCCTTCTTTCTGTCAGATTGTTAATCTTCACCAGTCACAGGAAGTAAAGAGTCCAAACAGCTGTTGTAGCAGCCTACTCTTGATTTTCATCATCTTCCTGCCTTGTATGATTTTTTATGCAGATTATTATTTTTGACAGCGTCACCCTGCCCCAATGAAAGCTGTTTTTGCTGCACCTGGACATCACTTATAAAAACTGAGAGCTATTACTGATTTCTTTTCCACGGCTTAGCTGGTGCCAAAATCATTGTACAGCAGCATCTCGGAAAGATAAATATAGTGTTTTTCATGTTTGCAAGTGCAGCATAGCAGCCACGTCGAGGGTAGTGGTGAAAGCTGAAGAGTGTGCAGTCGAATTATAATCTAATTCTGCTCCGCTGCACGCACATGTACTCGTCTGAGGTTCCTTGCCAATAAACAATGAATTTGCACATGTAGAACAACAGTGTATAAAAAGTCCACATAAGCCAGCAGGGCTCATAGAAGTCTGAGTCATCCAATAAAAGGGTTTTTGTATGTATCTGTCTTTGTCTTTCTGTTTCAAATCTAAATGATGCTCAGTGGGTCACACAGAGGCTGAATTCAAGCTTTTCCAAAGAATATTCTTCAAATAGGAAGTGACTATGAAAACCTGAGGTTAAAAACATTTTTCCCTGACAGCAATAGTCATTGTGTTTTCATGCTTTGCCAGCGGTGTGGTGGTGTGTGTCAGCGAGTGTGTGTCTGCCATGTGGAAGAGGGGTGTCGCGGGGTCAGCGATGTTATCAGCTCTACATTTAAAGAAAATTTGGTCGGGGAAAAAAAAAATATGAAAGAAAACAAGTCTCTCAGTGAAATGTGCTAAAAATTTCTCCTTCACAACTTTAAAGCATTTGGACTGGCAGGCTTATTTGTATGGGTAAATGAAATGAGAGGCCAGGCGTGTCACAATCCAAATGCACAACGTGGAAATAAATTCCCCAAGGCTGATCTACATAATAGTATTCGTAATGGGCCCAAAGGTTCTGTAACAAAAATAATTCTGTCAGACTGACTTCAGGCTTTGTATTTCAAACTGAAAAGAGACACACACACACACACACATACACACACGCAGCAGCTGATTCAAAAGGAGGACAAAGGAAAGCAAAGTGTTGACTGTACTTGTGTGGTCGTTATAAGAGAAGCATCACTCGAACAAAATCACATGGATTTACATTCTCTGGGTGAAAGTAGAAAACATCAACCATCCATTATTTATCCCACCACTACCTCTAATATTTAAATATCTCTCCAGTATTACACATAGTTTATTTTATTCTTCGACGTGTTTGATCTGTATTTGGAGTTAGTACGTGTTGGATGGTTGCACCATCGAGCACGCCGTTCACACAAGTCACACTCAGGTCGGCGAGGCTGTTGTTAAACAGCTGTGTGACACCAGATAGATATCGTGTCGAAGTAGTGCCGATGGCAATAAGAACATGCCTGTGGCAAGGAGCACTTTGGGGATTTTGTCCTTCACCAAGAGGAGGGGGACCAACCTTCTCCATCTTTGTCTTGGGTGTACAAATGCCCTTTTACACATGTTCACACAGTTTTTTGTCGCTACATACTGTCAGTATCATCCGGCAGAGGAAGGACAGTTTGAGCTATAAAGACAGGTGACATGGCAGATTTATCAGGTGAGAGACTCAGCTCGTTTTGTCTGAGCACTTCACTGACACTGACAGTCACACATCCAAAATGTCCACCAGTGCAAGGATGCAAGTGAGTCAAGCTATTGCAAACCTATCTCAGCTATTCCTTCACCAAAGAGTTCGTGGAACAATTGTAGCCTTAAAAGCTTAAATAACCTCACTTGAACAATCGTGAGGCTCATTCTAAACAAGACATTAGTTTATAAGCTCTATAGGAGGAGGGCTCATAGTCAGAAAAAGGAGGGTTGGAACATCCTTACATCAATTTAACCTTTTGACCTAAAGAAAGCTGACTAATTCAAAGAATACACAACCTTTTCTACCACTTCATTTATTTTTAATGCGGCCTGCTGCTAAATACTTTGCTGCAGCTCGAGCCTATTAAATATACATCTGCCGTGTTTCAACCCTGACAACAGAGCATCTCCTCCGAGGACAAACCTTACCGTTAGGGTTCCTCTTCGCCTTCGTATATGATTAACGTCTTCTCTCTTTCGTCACACGTGATGGAGAGAGCTGGCTTTCAAAATAAAATGTGTATCATGATGAGAGGAGGGAAAACTTCTATATTTGATTAAAGTCTTTTCAAATCTTTCCCTATCTTTGTTATCACTTCTCTCGTGCTGAGCGTTGAAGACGGCAACTGACTGGCCACGACTGGTTCTCATGTCATAGACGGAAATCAATAACACCTATTTTTTCATGGACATAAAGTGCTACATGATAAGCTGTCCTAAGACATTAAGGATTAGCTAACCTTTCAGTCAACCCAAACACTTGCAGACACTTGGTTTGAATGGGTACTGATCCTTTGCTGTGAACAGAAATGACCTTAGGCGTAATTAGCCTAATAAAAGCATTAGATATGCTGTCAATATGATTTGCATAATGTGCAAAGGCAGTTTCATTCCTGAATGCAAGCGGTGTCCGAGTGACTTAAAAATGCTGCAGTGACATTTCTCTGGGTCCTTTGTTCACACCTGTCAGGGGAAATGTGATGGGAGACGGCAGCTGCAGCTGCGGCTTTCGCCTCCAGTGAGTCCACCAAGACCACCAAGACCCTGCTGGTACACATCAACCACACACACACACGCACAGTATGTATTTCTGAAAAAGCAAGAAGCAAAGAATTTCACCTTGTGCTGACAGGATTAATTTCTTACAGCGTCAATTCCAACATAATCCATGGAGATCAGAGCGAGAATGGATATGCAATTGTCATATTTCTCAGTCGCACAAGCTGAGGAGAAAAAAAACACACGAGTGAGTTATTTGAATTTATAGCTAAAAAAAAAAAAAGTTTTCTGTGTGAAATTGCCCTTTAAGGACATGCAATTAAATGTCTTTATAACACGTATTTTTGTAATACAAAACATATTTTAGTCACAGTCTACAGTTGCACCAAGTCTATGTAAGTGAATTACAGACTGTGGATTTGTGAAGCCAGATTTGATGTGACTCTCTTTTATAGATTATTAATTATCTCAGTGATGTTTTTTCAGTGGAATTGATTTCAACCTTAAAAGCCATGTAATGAGCCGCTCTCACACTAGTGCAGAGGTCAAAACTGTCAGGTTATGTTGCTCTACAATGGCGGCGTACAGGCTCTCACACGCACGGCTTTTAAGTCTCATTTTTGGAAAATAATGCCTCTCATATTACCAGCATGCAGCATTGTATTGTTTAAGGTGCTAGTACTGCACATTTTCCATTTTCCCTCTCGCAGGTCAGTGGTGTGAGAGGAAACGCTGGCCTTTGTATGACCCGCAGAAATATGACACGTTGGAAACCATCACCTCAGTTTCATTTCCGAAGCTTGCACTTTACTGAGTGCTTCTGTCGCCGCTGTGTTTTGTCATCATGGTGGGCATCCAAATGAGACCTAAACCTTGAGAAAAATTCAGCCTCACTTAGCTATGGCCAGTTGG
The DNA here is from genome assembly GCA_037975185.1 of Centropyge bicolor. Lineage (NCBI taxonomy): Eukaryota > Metazoa > Chordata > Actinopteri > Pomacanthidae > Centropyge > Centropyge bicolor. The sequence goes on along the minus strand of JBBMOC010000039.1, from coordinate 2,568,154 downwards.
TTTACCATTCCTCGCCCCATTAGCTTTTATGATTGGTCCATCATTTGCATAACTGGTACAGAGGGGAATGTGGACCTGAATGATTAAAGACAGACTCTGAGGCTGTCCTGTCCGTTCGGGCATATGGTGTTATAAGGCTACACAGCAGATGTGGACTGTCATATAATCCAGTTATTTTATGGCTGTTGGGAAAACTTGAACAAGTGTAGCCAGACTGGGGTGCTTACAATTCTTGGAAACGGCAAAACAGTGTGGCAGCGTGGCGCTTTAGGTCGGCTACATCGCTGACCCTCAGGAAAAGACATGCAGCTGACTGTCATGAAATTTCAGTACCTGAGAGTGACAGACAGAGAAAAACCAGAGACAACAGGTGTTTCGTTTTAGCCGTTATTTTCGGACTACATACAGGATTCATTGAGGGAACGGATGGCTGGGCCTCAGCAGGAATCAACCTTTTTGCAGATTTTAACAGCAAATACCTTTGCCAGTGTTTATCCAACACTTGGGCTCAGAGTGTTCAAATTATCAGTGAGAGGAAACAGATGGAGTGTGAAAGCAATGTGAAGATATCTCTTCGCATCAGACTCGGCGCAGGTAATGGGAAAATAGTTCACGCATGGTTTTTAGAGAAAAGTTTCACCTTCCGTTGCCTGTCGTAGTTGTGAAATCAGGCTGAAAGCAGGATTTTCTTCTTTCCTCTCACATAAATATCTGGAAGGGGTTAGTCAAATTTGAATGTAATGGTAGGTGTTAAGTGAATATGGGATCAAATTCAGAGTTCGGCTGCATTCACCACAAATGGTGAAGCTGTCAAACTCCCGACTGAACTCTGAAACCAACTCCTGCAATCCCAACTGTCTGGGGAAAAAAAGGAGAAAAGGCGAACATGCACAAGAGCAACACAAAAAGTAAGAGCTGGAAAATTATTTATAAATTTGTCAGATTCATGTGGCCTGAATATCTTTTGCACACCCAGTTTGAAACTGGTCGTGTTTGTGTGTTATGTGAATTACATTAGGATCAAAAGCTCATTTGTTATTTGTTGCCATCACGATGTGTTGGTTCAATCGATTAAAAGTGCAATTAGAAAGATTTTCACTGCCCCACAGCACAAATGACGGCGGCAAATTTGTGAGGTTTTGATAAGGTCGTTCATCAATAGCAGTGATTCAGCCATTACTTTCCGCACTTTCTGGCACAAACTGTTTTCCTCAGCCTCTCTGCGACGGAGCACAGCGTTTCATAATGTGAAAACTATCAGCATCACAGGACAGTTTGTTCTCAAGGCAACAAAGACCGATTGTACATGGTGATATAGTATTTAACCATGAACATAACATGTCAGTTGGATCTGATTAATTGGAAAACTTATTGGACACATTTGGCTTCACAGCGTATGTTAACAGATGCTCCATTGTTCCCAAAATGGATCAAATACCAAACACTTTTATTTCATCAGATCGGACTGTAATTACCAGTTACATATAAAAATAAAATTCCTTCTTTTATCGTCAGAGTGAACGGTGGTAACTTCCTTCCTGCAACAGGGGCTGAGGTGAAGTTATTGTTATTGTGATTCAAACCAAAAGGCTTCAGTCCTCCAGGCAAAAGGACATTTTGCCTCTCTGCACCAGAATTCATTCTGCACAGACTCTCTGCGAGCAGGACTTTCTGTTCCCTGTAAAGAAATCCTCTTTATAGGAGTCATGTGGGGCTCGAGGCTCAGGCTGTCTCAAGGAAGACGAGAGCCGCAGATTTGAAATTTACTTAGCAAAAAAAAAACTTGTGTAGTCAAACCAGCCACTGCAAACATTGGGATGTGATCGTTTCCTACGTCGCTTGTTCTTCATGCAGAGATATCAGCGGATTATTCCTCGCATTAATGGAAAGTGGAGAAGAACAAATGAGAGTGCTGCTGTCTGCTTAGGTAAAACAGGCCACGGCGCTTTCTTCTGGGCGCCGAGCTCAGCTCTGCCTGCAGTGAGTGTAAATGTTCCCGGCTCCCTTGCCGCCGCCACATACTGGCAGCTCAGTCCCGAGCCACCTCGACTGCTAACAGGATTAGCCCCTGAGCTCCACTTGTTTCAAAAACACATTCTCCTGGTGGCTTTTGTAACATCAAAGGATTGGTCCTCAACTTTGACAAGTTAATTAATAGTCAAGTTTTGCGCAGCGTCCCTCGCGGCTTGCTTGTCTTATGTGAAATACATTTAGTGGAGAGATGTTTTTATTAGTAAGTCTGTATTTTATGTGCTGGTGATGCAGCCACATGTTCACCCCATGTGAGCATTTAATTGATTCAAGGTCTAAACAGGTGGTAATGCATGTTTAACTAAATAACAACACGCGGTGCAATATTGCATTATGATACTGCATCAAATTAGCCTCATTAAAGTCTTAGGAAATATGTTGTAGGTTGAGCATTAATGTATGTATAATGTTGTAGAGGTGCAGATGAACAGTAAAATGTGTCCGTAATTTCTAAGCTGGAAAATATAGATGCTAAAATCGACACAATCAAGCTTGATAGTAAAGTGAATAGAAGATGATCTATCTGGTGTCCCAGCAATAAAAAACAATTTTCTGTATTTCCAGTATATAGAACAAAAAAGTATACACTGTATAACAAAACACAAAAAATAAACACAAAATATTCCCTTTATTTTTTTTCCTACCTTAAGACTACACAGGGTCACCGATGTAGCTCTAAGAGGTATCTACATTTGCATTTTATTTACAGCTTACTTTGATGTCTTCATATTTACATGGTCAAAGAGAAGCGCTAAAAACACAGTGTTGAGAACAAACCAAAACTCAAAATGAGTCCAGAACTTTAGAAAAAGATACAGTCTAATGACGCAACAGTTCTCAGTGCAATATTCCACAATGCAAATATCCTTCATTCATATAATGTTGAACATACATATTTTTTTTTTGGAAACAAAACGTCACTGAATCAACCAACAGCAGGAAAAAAAAAAAAAAATCTGTGTACTGTTTGCTTTAACGTTTGTACAGATTGAGACACTCAATCATGCTCCCACCACCTCTACACACACAAACAAGTTCATATTTTGATGGAAAAAATGATAAGAAAGTCAAGAGTGCGCAGTGGCTTGGCATAGTTCAAAAAGTAACAGAAGTCAAATCAATGTCACAAATTCCAAAATAGTCTTGACTCCTCTTGAGTTTTCACATAATGACATTTTCAAATGAGCGGAATTGTCCTTTGCGGTCTCCACTGAGGAGGACACGGACATATGGGAGCTAGAATGTGTCCACGAGGGTTATTTCCAAGGTTGACGCGTATAGACGACCTTTAGTTTGTAAACGGGAACTACTACACCTGCAGGTCTGATGCATTTCAGCCAGCCAGGGACCAAGTGGAGCCCGATTCTGGAGAATGAAAGCACTTTCGATACTGACCTGTGGGCAGCCCTTAGGGCAAAGGCAATTTGTATCTTTCATCTCAACCACAGCACAATGCGAAGCCTATCTATCTCAGCAGCCAATATGTTAATGGAGTGTGCATCACTGATGAGATTGGTGTCTTTAACCATCTTTGTAGTCTCACTTTAAAAAAAAAAAACATTTTCATCCCAAGCTTTGTTTGATTGAACATTGTGGTGAGGAATACTGACTTAAGCTCATTGATAAACAAACACTGCCTTTCATATGCAATTGAGATCAGTAAAACATAGTTTGTCTAATGAAAAACACAGTAACTGACTTAGCTAAACCACCTTTCATAGTTTTATTCCATGTGTTGAAACACCCTTAAGTATTGTTCAAGTACAACAATTAACAATAAAAGGGACAATAGTTCACATTTTTTTAATTCACATTTGTTATACTGTTAATTCATATAGCTATTTATAAAACAAAACTAAAATGTAATTCAAAACCATTCCTGTAAAATACCTTTTGTTGTTTAATACAGACATTAATTCCACAGTATTTTCTTACAGGGTTGGCTCGTCGCTATTTTCATAATCGAGTTGTTTGACCACAGTCAAATAAAAAGGAGCATAGAGCAATTGATTCTATGTTTTCATTTTCTTCTGTGTAAAAAAATCCCAGTTAAAAAATAAAATACACACAAAATAAAAAAAGTGACCTCATATCCCTTTGTTGGCTTTACCGTACAATTTAAGCTCGATTAAGCAGTTTTGCTAACGTTGTAGTTCGTAGAGAAGGCCGTCAACATGCACAGTCAGGGTGCACCGAAGCCTTCCACGCTAAGACCACAGATGAGTATCAATCCTCCTCTTAAAAAATTACAAGACATCACACAAATGAAGGTGCTTTGACAAGTTCAGCTGGGGTTTTGATGAAGGGCTCTACCGCCAACAGAAATCTCTCATTATTTATGGATGACTGGGGCTATGAGGGTTTCAAGTATAAAAAAGAAGTGATTAAAAGAGAAGGAATCTCCTTGGCTGAGGCGCAGAAAAGGCAGAATGGAGCAAGCTTGTGAATAACAATCTGCAAGTCTGGCAGCAGAGTGAGCCAGTGAACATAATGCATTACCAATACTCCTCTTGGATTCCTTTGAACAGAATCACCAAAAGGAACGAGGAAATGGAGTCACAAAAATAATTCACAGACATCGCAAATTTTCATCCTCTAGCAGCCGCACTTGGAGGGCAAAGACTGTTAAAGAATCTTCAAAAGGAGAAGGGCACTCTTCTATTAATACAGTGCAACTGATTGCAACCATGTTTTTTTTTTTCTTATTTTTTTTTTTTTTTTTTTACAGTATATTAAAAACCAAGTTGAGCACAGTCAAAGAAAAAAAAAAAGTGGTCATGTACACAACTGTCTTTGGCAAGAAGTCCCATGTCCTACATCTGAGTCTGTCACTCCAGAGCCTCGTGTTCATGTCACCTTCGGCCCATTTCGCTCTGTCTCATGAAATGAATGTTGTTGACACTGTCTGCCAGCTCGGGGTACTGGTCAACCGAAACCACGTAGTAGCCGTCGTAGCCCTGCACCTTCCCTGAGCCCAGGAGCTGCTGCTTCTCTCCCTCAGTCCAGGTTCGCGAGCCCTCCTCTCCGTCCCTCAGTCTCTGGCGCTCCCGGGCCCAAGCCTGGGCGACGGCTCTCTGCCGGGCCAGCTCCAACACGCGAGCTTTCTCCTCGTCCACACTGCTGCCGTAACGTGTATTCAGACACAGCGCGCCATATTGGAGCTGGATGTCAGTAATGCGCCTAGTCCTGCCATTGAGAACGGTGTTGACCTGAGACACCGTCACATTGACGCCGGTCTCCAGCGTGCGCCGGCCCACCGTCATGCCAATGAGCGACAGGTCTCCCTCCACCGAGCCCAGTTTGACAAAGTAGTGGGTGTCCATGCCGGCGATGGTGAAGTGGAGGTCTTCAAGGTAGAAGGCGTCGTTCAGAACTGCAGCCATGCGGCGCCCGTCCTCGTTGGCTAAGCTGATGATGTCGGTGCTGATGCGACCGTCTCGGATGGCGAATTTCACTCCCTTGCCGAAGATGGAGCCGACGGACGCAAACATCTTGTCGTCCTCCGTCTGAGGACATCCGGCACTTTTGGCTCTGTAGATCTGACCAAAACGCTCCAATTTCACAAAGGCCTTCAGCTGCCTCTGAACTTCACACTGAACGCCCAGCAAAGACTGCAAAACAAAGACAATACTGTTTAGTCACACAGCCCCCGCAGCATCGACATAGACAGTGAAATTCTTCCCGTCTCTGAGCAAGAAATGGATTTACACAATATCACTCAATTGCTTGTTTGAAGACTTACTTCTAGATATTTACCCAAAACCTCTTATTGTCTCACACATTGGCTTATAACCTTTATCCTCCTCTGCATGGGGACCAAGCAGCACCGTCTGCTTTCTCCTATTTTCAAACTGAGATTCGTACTGAATCATTAACACTTCAAACATTTCAAATTCAACGCCGTAACTGCAGAGTATCAGCTATTCTTTTTTATGTTAACGTGTGTGACTGAATGAGGATGATTTGACACCTTTGTAAAACGTTCACGTATTAATGTGATGGAACTCCAGACTTAAAGAACTTAAAAAAACATGATCTGGGTCTAACCTGCACTGTAAAAGCAGGGGGAAAAAGTATTCCTTAAATAGCTAGTTTATCAACGTGTACATTATTTCCTGGAGCTCTGCTGCCAGGGTCTGGAATTAGAGCGCCAGAGGTGTCATCAAATTAATTTCCTCAATAATTTGAAAGGTGTAAAAAATGAGAAAATGCCCCATTGATCCCACATTCTTATTAGATTAATCATCTTTATTGCATTACATATATAAATAATGATGTAATTGCTTCACATTCATTATCAATGGCAAACAGCGAATCCATGAATCTTTGAAGCAGTGAATGCATCACACATAGTCAAGGTAGGGGCAGAGGTGTTTGTCAGCAAATGCAAATCTCTCTGATCATTTGTGACAGGCATGATATTTTGAAAAAGGGTGAAATTACTGTCTTCTGACAACCATGCTGCGCCAAATATGAAACAGGAATCAGCTGGTAACTGGTGTATATATACTGTTCCTCAAGGGATCAAAGCCTTGTATAGATACCACGTTCCCTTCAGCCAAAATTAATACTTTGTCCTGATACTACTTGACAAGAGATGCTCCTCAGGAAGAACGAGAGATGTTAAAATGGGGACGGCGATATGAAATGGAAGCTGGCCAACACATAATGAGACAGTTGCCCGAACGCATCTGAGCAGCAACAAAAAGGCTCTCGAACGCTATGCCTTCTCGCCATCGCCCAAGATAAGAGGCTGTGAGCGTCCTGAGGATTTTTTTTTTGTCAACCAGTCACGTCCAAAGTTCTCCTGACAGTTTCTAATTCTGTCTCTCCGTGGCTCTGTTAGAGGGTGGCTACGGGGTGGTGGATCGGGTGGGGCTGAGGACCGAGGAGGCGGCTGGAGTGACCAGCAAATCTGCCTGCTCTTTGACACGACACCGCATCAGATCCCGCATGAAGAGGAAACACGCGAGGGGGAGGGGGGCAGCTGTGCTGTCGGGTCCCCGGGGTGAGGACGGCCTGAGGGGACACTTCACACCATGCCACTCCATGTTTGTTTACCGTGCCAACAGTGTGACCCGGTCAGCTGTCCCAGAGGCGGCGGGGGGAAAGGGGGCAATGTCCTCCACTTTACTGAAACAGCCTCCCGGGACACTCCTAGAGAGGCATCATTCACATAGCATGGGGTGCAATCAGCCTCCAGCACAACCCAGAATGAGAGATCAAGCCTTGTGCAGCACAAACCTCATCTGTCTGGCCCCTCACGGCATTTTTCAATCTGGGTGCGGATTCAGCAGCGTGGTGAAATAGCGGCTTAAATGAAAAGAGATAGAAAGGCAGGCATACTTCTCTCCTGTATAAAATAAAATAAAAGTGCACAGGACACACCGCATGTAGTTTGAAAGCTATATTTATGCTTCAAAGAACCCTACATTTAATTAGGCTGCTCTGGCCCTCTGCAGTGAGGACCAACATGGAGTTCACCAGCTCAGAGCAGCAGTTCTGAAGCAGGAATTCTAGATAGGAATATCATCTCCTGGTTTCGTACACAGAGCAAAGACTCATTATCTCAATCTTCCCTCACATCCTCACTTCATTTACAGTACATCCTCCAGAGGTGCGTAGTAGGAATGGCTCCCTCACAAAAACCAGTAAAACCTTCAAATCTAGGCTAACTTTTCTATTTAAAGCCCCAGTTACATGATTTCTAGAGATCTTGCAGTGTATCATGGGAATTCTTGGCTATATACTTGAAAGGCTTGGTATGTAGGTGAAAAATTAGCTTTCGATGATTTTATGGCTCAAATGGACCCTCTTCCATTTAGTGCTACTGAGTGAGTGAACGAATAAATGGCATCATGGAAGTCCTTCTATCAAGAGTGCTTAGGAGAAGAATGTAAGCTGCCTGATATCTTGGCTTGTGGGTTACGTTCTCGAAAATTATGGTTAAGGACTTTTGCTTAAAAAAAGTGAATCTTAACAAACTGAGTGATTTCCTTTGCAATTAAACATATTAAGTAATTCAAAAAAGGGTTAAAATTTAATTTGATGAATGGTTTTCTGGTAAAAATATTGATTAAATTGAGAGGATCGATGATTTAGTCAGACTTGCAAATGTAAGTCTGCTGATTAATTCTTCTTAATATACAACACTATTTCATCATACCATATACTCTCAGATATTTGAAATGGAAATAACTGGGTTGTCTTTGGATTCAATTAGATATTTCCTGTGTTGCAGCTCTTTGTAGATTGGTACCTTGGGGGAGCTGAGAAATTCTCAGTGGAGACACAAGCAGCATGCACGAGTCAGTCCCAGGGGACTCTGACAGTAACCCTCCCAAAGTGGTCTACGCTAGACGAGGGCATAACTGGGATTCCCGCTTTTATGGTTTTACACTTTGTTTATGACCTGTAAAATAACAGTGTGGATTCTTAAGTGTTTTATTTCCTGTGTAATTGACTGTAGTGCACTGGAATGCCTGGAGTAAGACCGAAATTCCTTTCATGCTTTAAATGCATGAAAACCACACTGGAGCATTTATTCACAAGCTATTTTTGTCAACAAACACTTGAATTAAATAATAGTAATGCCGGTTATACTGACAGTAAAACTGAACACACCCTCTAATTCAATGGTTTTTCTTTGTTTTTATTACTTTCTGTAATGTAGATTTATATTGAAGACATCAAAACTGTAAAATAACATATGGAATTTTATAGTATGAAAGTGTAAACAAAGCAAAACATGTTTTATATTTTAGATTCTTCACAGTAGCCACATTTTTCTTTGCAAAGAATTGACATTTTCCCTTTTTTTTGCTTACTCCAGAATTGCACATGTGTTATTTTATAGTTTTGATGTCATAATAAAAAAAAAACTCTTGACTGGTTCCATATTTATAATGAATTTCACAGGTAGAAAAAACGGGCAAAAAATACAGAAATTACTGGGGATATGAAATGGAAAACATGAGGTCTGTGTTTGTTTTGAATGTTTATTTCAAATGCTTTATATTTGCTTTATGAAATGAAACAGTATTACATATTCTGACCATCACTGTTTTCTCTGTTTATTGAGCCCTGTTGATGTGCCTGTCTGTTGTGGTTTGCTGGTCAGATCAGAGGTCACAGATCGACATGACCCTGCATTTTTATCATCCCAGTAGCTTTTAGGCTTACAAATATTTTATAGCAACAAATACCCACTGTGTTAAAGTGGCAGCCAGAGTGTCACTCAACAGGAACCTGGCCTCCTGATGGGTGGCATTCACTAGTCTGGCTGTAACCAAACCCAAGACAACAGTGGCCTCTTCAATAATTCAGGTGAGTTGGAGGCATCTTAAAAGGGCTGATAAACGCGGGAATCAGAGCATGTCTACTACTTCTCAGACCTTGGCTAAGGGTGTAAGACTGAGATGAAATCAATGGCCAGTGGTGGAGGGAATGGAGAGTGAATTTCCCTAATGGCAGGACAATTACAAGAGCTGTTTAGCCTGACCCCATTCCCCAAGATGAGGACTAGGGGCAGGGACCTGGCTCACTGGGCTGTGTTTTTGCCTGATAGCTGGCAGCTCCTCTGGGAGTCTGGCTACACAGAGCATGTCTATTTGCTAATGATGTCGGAGAGGACGGGAGCAGAGGTAAAGGAAGGTGATCTGCGACAAGGTGAAAGGTGGGATGGGTGAGAGCGACAGGTTTACCTTGGTGCTATCCCACTCCTGCGTCTTGATCTGGGTGCGGACCAGCTCGTAGGACGGCTCCATGGATTCCGTGCTGGGTTTGCGATAGCCGGGGATGACGTTGTACAGTTGGAAGCCGAAGGTCACCAACCAGCTGTTCACATCTGCAAAGGAGGGATCAAGGTGTTGAAACAGTGATTCACTGCTATTTTAATAGACACAATCATTTTAAACTTCAGATAAAAAAAACCCCGCTAAGAATTGATTTGTTTTAACAGTTGACATTCTGCGGTCAAGTGGCTGTCTCCTTGAAACACTCCTCACTCCATCTGAGCACTTGATTTGTTTGTGAAAGTGGACAAGCTATAATAAACACTTGAGATGGTGGCAATGATTCATGTCCACTCCTGCAGGTGCCACGCTAATGACACACAGCTGGGTCCCAGAAACGCCAAGTGACATCTGAGAGTGTCTGCCGCGCTGATAATTATATACTGTAATTTCATGTCATCTCAAAGCAGCCGAGACTTCAACACGAGATATTTTGAAGACTCAGTGGGTTCTTCTGCTATAATTTTTTTTCTAATGAGCTGCTGAAAAAGGGGGAAAAGTGACGTGTCTGGGATTCAAATCCGCGCAATCATGATAATGTGGTTCGTATAATGGCAGCCACCAGCGCTGTGGTTATAGGTGCTGCTGCCATTCCCCTGTGATAAGTTGTCATTAATTCTGAATATCACAGAGAAGGCTCGAGACATGAGTGAAAGCAAAGCCTGTTTAATCTGAGCCATTTGTTTCTTGCCCCTTTCAATGTGTTTGTTATGGACAGCAGAATCATTGCTGTGACACTTGGGGGGCAAGTTAGTCACAGATTGGCACTGCCACATTGTGGCACCTGACAAAGCTTTTTTAAATAAGAATTTGTTTGAGGACAATGAAAGGACCCTGATAATTTAGTGAAAGGAATGGAAATGTCAGCGCCATCAATCACAATTGAGGCAGACCCACTACAGTATATCTAACAGTCTGCTTAGCATTCAAATGCCAGTCAGCCCCTAATGGTGGACTGTGAAGCTGAACGCCTCTATGTTTGGCAGTCGGCTAAATGGCTTTGTTGAACAGAAAGAAATAGAAGCCCGGACTGCACCTGAACAAAAAGTGACTATTTTTCCACTTAGTATTGTCTATAGGGAAATGAATGAAGGATAAGCAGTATAAAATGGATTATATGATAGGCAGCATTCGCATTTCCAAGTAAATATAACGCAGAAAGAAACATAGAGAATTAAATCTCCCATTTGTGAAGGAAATCTGGTCTGAAGCCGATTGGTTTAACCACAGAGTATTCACTGAGTATCCTTAACAATGTTGTTTTCCTTCCAGCCAAAGAGGTTGATACAACCGACCCTGGCTAAGGTTTCTATGGATCCATTGTGCTCTCCTCCACTGGGGTGCTTTCACTGCCATTTACCTCTCCCTACCACAAAGCAACACAAAACGATGTGATATTTCTGGAAGGGACCCGAGTGTTCAACAACAGAGGGGGCTTTGCTGTACAGCATTGTTCCCTTTGAGCACTTTCAGAACGATAGCCACTGGACACACACACACACACACACACACACAAGCAGAAAAACAAACTCAGTGTCCCAGTGAGGAAGCTCTTAAAAGCCTCTGTAGCACACTGCTTTTCAATTTAATTTTGGCAGGGTCGGTTCTTCCATTTGTGGCTTGTTGTTTAGAATAAAAACATACCAGATTTCACAGAGGAACCTAAAATGAGTATTGTATTGCTTAACTGTAAGCCACTGTTGTTTCACAGGGTTAAGATATGGGGTCTTCACCTTCCCATCCGCACATGTAATTTTAGCATGATAAATAAGTTATATGCATCAGTGATTGCTCTAGTGGGACTCAATTAACATCAGCCAACAGCTATTCACATGGTTACTTACCTGCAAACAATTCAAATGATTGTTTTAATTATTTTGAGTTCACTTTCTACGAACTTTCATTAAAGCTTTTTTTGCATGTTAAACACACAATGCCTAAAGGCTTCAACTGCTTCAACAGTGAGGTTGCTAGTTTGCAGAGGATGGCAGTTGTGGTTTGAAAAGTTTCTATTGATTTTGCAATACTTTGGAATACACTTTTCCCTTTTCCTCTGCAGGAGAGAATGGAGACTTTCTTTCATCAAATCCTGTCACATCTGTAAAACATCAGTCTCTTAAGTGAACTTACCAGTCATGTAGCACTTTATCTCCTCATTGTTGCTGAGAGGATTGTTGTTCTTGAACATGTACAAGTTGAATGGCACGATGTGGTTGCTGTTGAGACGTTTCCAGATATCGTGGTTGGGTGTCGTCCAGCGGCCGGCAAGGACGTCATAGTCCCGTCGGCCCATGTGGACCAGTCGACTGAGAGGCTCGTACAGGCCTCCCTGGTAGCCGATGATGAGCTGGAAGCTGGGGTTGGTGTCGAGGTAAACCTCTCCGAATGCAGTGTGGAGGACCTGCTTGATCATGAGGCCGGAGCCGCTGAACACAGCCAGAGGGGTGCCTATGTTGTCACAGGCCACATAAAACTCATCCCCGCTGCTTAGCTCCATGGCGAACAAGTGTCCCTGCAGGTCGTAGTACAGCGAAGTGATCTCGGAGCTGGAGTGGTTGTACATGTGGGTGACCCGGGTGGGGCTGGAGAGGTCAGCATAGAAGAACTGCAGGTGGTGACCCGTGCTGCTTCTGCTGGACACCCTCCTACCGAGGCCGTCATAACGGTACTTGATGCTCCAGCCACTCACTTTGTTGTACACTTTAACCAGCAGGCCCGCTGAGTTGTACTCAAAGTAGTCATTCCCTCGCTGCTTGAGGAAACCATCCTCATCCATCCTGTACTGGACATCTCCCAAGCGGGTAATGCGGTCTCTGATATCATAGCGTAGTGGGGTGAGGCGTGCGCTGTTTCCAGGACTGAGAAGGTGCAAGTTGCCATTGAGGTCATAACTGTACCTCCACAGAGGCTTGTCGTTGATGGAGACCACCTGAAGTTGACCATCGGCGTCATACTCGTACTGGTAGCGTGTGGTGTTGGCATAAGGCCCAACCTTCAGCTCCTTGGCCACCACTCGCCCCATATTGTCATACTGCACCATCATCCAGTACATGAGTGAGCGAAAGATCTCATATTGGACCTCCTTCACCCGACCATAAGCGTCAAAGTGTTTGGTGTGGGTCATCACTGCCGTGGTGATAATTTGATTTATGTCATAATAGATTACTCCAAACTTGCCAAACTGCTCTGTTTTGCCGGACACGTCATCGTAACGATACAAGTCGATCGGCAGCGGCGTTTCATTGATGACGGCCTGCATGCTGGTGACTCTGAAGCTATTGTCATACACGTAGTCAAATCTGGCGTTGACCATGCCTTCTTCGCTAAATCTGAAGATCTGTCTGTCAATGAGTGGGCCGATCTGCCGGTAGCGGATGGTGCAGGTGAAGCCCTCACTCTGCAGGTTGACGGTCTTCAGCATGCCTGCCACCTCGTCATAGGAGAACCCGATGCGCGTGGTGTCATAGAGGATCTCCAGCAGCTTGGAAAGTTTGCCGTATTTGTAGATGACCCTGCGGCCCGTGCCCAGGTAGGTGGTCTGAAGCAACTGGCCGTCCTCGCTGTAGTCCTGGAGCACTGAGGCGTTACCTTCAGGAGGCCGGTAGGTGTTTCTGTAGTAGCCAATGGAGCGGGAGGTCTCTAGGGTCTGCCGTGCCACGTTGGGCATGGTCACAGAGGACAGTCGGTCGTTTTTGTCAAATTCAAAGATGTACTGCCTCTGGCTGTAGAGTAGCAGCACCATGGACTGTAAAGAGAACAGGAAACAGACTATTTGAGTCATTTAAATACAGTGTTAGATTCATTGTATTTTAAAAGTGTCACAAGATAATATAGTTGATATATATGCTCTTTGTGAAAAGCAGCAACTGGGAAAGAGCAGAAGAAAGAAGCTGATGTTAGATGTTGAAGGCGGCCATGTTTTTCAACTGACCGCAATGTTGGATACCCATTGTGGTGTAGGTACAGTCAAAATTAGTAATAATAATAATATTAATAGATGAAATAGGATATGAAAAACAGCCATTATGCTACGTCTAGCACCAGTAATAGAATTATATAACATTTAGACTATAAGAAAAATGCAAGAAAGAATTACATATACAGAACAAAAACGTTAATTTAAATATATACTAATCTATCCTCTTTATATTACCCACATGCTGTGACTATATACACTGTCATTTAAAAGACAAAACCTCAAAAGGAAAAGCAAAATGTCAAAAGCAATAATATTTCATACATGCAAGTCTATCTTCAGACTAAATTTCCATCTTGAAAGTGGAGTTGTTGATGTGGCTGTGACATTAAGATTTCCTTCAGAAATGATTTCACAAACAGGCTGCTTCTTGTTTCTTATTTGTGGGATCTTTTGATCCAAACAGTATGAGGGAACTGAATTTTTCACATCTCTGCAAATCGAAAATTTCCATTCGCACCCCTCTTGCACCAATAAATGATGTCTTTAAATCCGCTCTGAGGCTGTCACAACAGGCTGCCAGCAGCTCAGCACTTAGAGGTCGCTGAAAAACGGACGATAGACTATTAACAAGGTGACTGGCTGCCATTTTCATTACATGTCTAAGCTGCAGAATCACAGCTTTCCAAAAAAAATCTTGCTTTCAATTAGTGAGGAGAAAGTGACAATACACTCTGTTCTTCTCATCAGAGCTATTTCAGGTTGGGCTTTGCTGTCAGACCACGGTAACAAAGTATAACGTCTGCGGTGCACCAGACAGGTTTTAATTACATTTCTCCTGATATCTGTGCAAGAGCCTGATAATGCAGCACAAACACTGCTGCGGTATAACAAGTTAACTTTTAACTTTACTCTGAAATCTCCTGTCAAGGTTCTTACACAAACATACCTCCACAATTTATCTGCACAACATGACCCTGCAGTCTTATATAGTATTTATTCATCTTCACAACACCAACAGTTCGTACCTTCTCCAGGTAAGTGTAGCTCCACGATTTCCCATCAGCAAATATCTGGGAGGTGATTCTGCCATTCTGGTCATACTCCATCCGAACAGACATTGTACCTCTTTGGATACCTGCCACGTGCCCACCAGAGGAATAGGTGACATTGACTCCGTTCAGACGACTGCTTGGCGCCCACAGAGTAGGTCGCCCTGCATGGTCGTAGTGGATCCGTAACGTAAACTTCCTGTGGTCATCGTAGACCTTTTCCGTCCTGGTGATTCGATCAAAGTCCAGCGAGAGCAAGTTCCTGTTATGAACCTGCAGGAGAGGAAGCCGGGCGTTAGAAACATTTAATTTGACCACAGCAAAAACCATCGAGAGGGAATAAACATGTTTTGAAGTTTGAAATGATTGAGAGGAATGGGTGCACTGTTCTTCTGAGGTGGAACCTTATGAGGAGCGCTTTAATCACAAAGTGATTATTTTATATTCTTCCTTTCACAGTTTTTAATTACAACAGAGGAGCTGTATCTCAGGACTGCAGGAGCTACTGAAGTGATGAAATTATAAGAATTACCATATTTCTTTGTTTGTGTAAAAATTCAGCGGAGTCTTAGTGGGAGTATGCCTATTCATGCAAAAAACATTAAAGCCACATTGATCATTAAATTCATTTTCACTGCTTACTGAAAAGAATTACCAGGCGAAGATGACTCTCATTTTATTTAGCCATTTCCGTAAATTGGAAAAGAGGAGAAAAAAAAAATCAATTCTTCTCCTGTGTGACTCAGAACATTGTTGAAATGACACTTCACTTTTTTTTTTTTGCCTCTTTTTAATGCATGAGGCTGCACAAAATGACCCTTGGCTTCACCGCGATCAGAGCGGAAAGACACTGCTCTGAAGAGTGTAATCCTCAAGGCCATGTTCGGGTCAGCACGAGTCGAACCCACTTCCAGGATTTAACTTAGGAGGCAGCGTCTGAGCTTTAGCCAAAAAGATTAACATTATGATTCTCAGTCAGCAGCCTTTGTAAGCAGGAGCTACAGAGGGGGGAAAAAAAACACATCAAATCAAGAGGAGGAAAGGGCCTTAGGTTGCAGGTCAGAGCAAATCTCCATACAAAGCACGACTTTAACAGTTTGGAAGATTTTAGAAAATGAAGTCACAGAGGTCTCAGGCATTAATTAAAACTTCCTGATATTGTATTTTTTAACATATTTTTTTTTCTTATTGGGGTACCTACTTTCTCTTCAGACGTGCTACTATTTATCCTTGTAAAGGTTGGCAAGGCTTAAAAACATATTGGCTGAGAAAGCTGCTTCTGGTGACTTTCCAGACACATGCTGCAGGAGCTGATGGCAGGGGGCTCGCCGAGAAGCCGCACTCTTTCAATCTCACATTGAGAAAAGCATGCTTAGGTCTCTCATCTGTGAAGGGACAATTACACCAGAGGCAATTAATGTCACTGATACCTAATTGAGAGGATTACTTTACGCTAAAAGCAACAGATTCACGAGGAGCGTGATACCATGAAGGTTTGGAGTGGCACAAGCAATCTGAGCCCTAAGATTGATGGGAGGGGTCCTTCAGTGGATCTAGGAATAAAAACAGGGAGGTCGACATTAGTTGTCTCTGCAAGGCCTGGAGGAGATCATGTGTTTGCAGCTAATCTCACTACTACTCGACCAATCAGCGTCATATTTTTTGCCCACATTTATGACTTGACGTGTTTGCACATTTCAAACATGGACGTATTATAATTCAAAGTGTTGAGCAGCCAGACTTCCTGCGCAGTGTGCGGTGGGCAGCTTTCTCTGAGCCCGAGCAAGTGGTCTTAATTATTTTGTCTGCTAGATGATGATCTCCCATTAAACAATGTTTGCCTCTCATTATCCTATAGGCTCGGATAGAGTCTGAGAGAGGAGAGAAAGAAGAGAGGAATTATAGGAAACCAGGAGGACTGACAAACAGGCTCAGGTCTATAACCTAAAAATAATGAGTGTAGATGATGTCTATTATTGGCTATAATCAAATGAACCAACAGATGCTGAGAGTCTGTGGGAAGAGAAACCGGAGTGTGCTGCTGTCTAGGTTGTAAAATATAGATAAACATATTTATTCAGTGCTTTCTTATTGGACATTAACCTTGTGTTTACTCCCATATTGTCCAAAAAACAGACTTGAGGCATAAATAAACTTTTTTAAAATAAATGTTTTAGCATTTTCTGAAACACTGGATGCAATGTTTCAGACTCTTCAGACTCTTTGATAGGCCAGCTGTCTGTCCAAAAAGATTTTACTGAGACTGCTTCCAACAGGAAATAAGGTATAAGAGAGAGAGAAAGTTCCTCACGCCAGGATCTGGTTCGCCAAAGACTCAACAGGGTGGAAAAAACCTCTTACAGCAGCGATCCCAAGATCCCAGGAGAATGAAAACTCACTCAAGAGGAATATTCTATATTGGACACTGCCTCTAAAAGGAAATTCTCAGAGACAGAGGTGTAGAAACAGAAGAGAGACTATTATAGTACATTAGACCTTTCGATGTTAGATTCTAAACTGTCCTCAACATAAAACATTACAGCAACATCTGATCTCTCAATCAATATCAACGACGTTTGTACCAAATGACAGACTCAATCTGTCAAGTGAAAATGCTTTTCATCAGACCTCATGATTAATTCAACCATCACTCTGCTTTCTTCACTAACATCATTTATGTATCCTCACATTGTAATCAAAGAAAACAAATTCTATCTTTTTTTCATTTTTAACCTCTCTTTTGAACAAACAGTCCTACATTATAACACTATGATGATACTAAAATGCCAACACAGGGATGTCGGCTTTGTCTCTGTATTTAAATCCACACTAGAGTGGTGGAGTAGCCGTCACAAGGGCTCTCTCTTTACTGTACATTTACATGTTACTCGATGTAAGAGGAGGCTTTGGAAAGCAACAGACTCACTGCGCTTCCACAACATAAATCATGAACGTGGCTGGGAGGGGAGAGCCCACAGTTGCACGTGTCACTGTGGACGGGGTAAACTGAGGACCATCACTTACCAGTTTAGCCTCAGGACACGAAAAGCGCAATACAACAAACGCGTGCATGTGCCTCACGTACTTATGTCCGCAGTCTAACAACTGGAACACGGACAGCAACAACCCCAAACACCTTTGCTTTTCTCTGTCGTCTTTGCTCACTCCTAACACAAGAACGACATGAAGTCAGAGCCTTACAGATGCCTCTCTTGTTCTATTTCTCATGCATCCCTCTGTTATGTATGCAAGACCCCCTCCCCTTCCCGCCTCCCCCCCACCACTGCCACACACTCATCCAGCCACCCACGTAATATCACTTGACATGCCACTCAAGGTCGCTCAATGATTCCAGCTCTGTTCATCCCCTCTGTTCTTGCCATTAGGCTGCTCCCATTTCCCATCTCACCCCTGGGGCCATTGTCTGTAACATACATTAGAAGCTTTCACTTCCAGGGGGACGACAGGACCATTAAATGAACAGCCGATGACATACAAAGTGGCACCTCCCCATTAGCGGTGTCGCCTCCCAGAGAATGTGGAAGACAACTTAACCAAAGTTATTATTTGCCTTACAAAGCCCAGAAAAAAAACAACACAAGCCATTCAATCAGAACACACTGTCTTATTTGTGCTCGCTGTGTTAATCGTTTCTACTGGGTCAATCTTGATGCTTTATGGCCGAGGGTGTTTATTTCATTATAAAAAGGGACCTGTTGATATTCTCTGTGTAATTTTCATCTTCAGTGTAACTGTGTTATCTTTGCAGGCTCGCCGAGGTCTATCAGATCCAAAAACACTGCACAGCAATTTACAAGCTATGAGGCAACTCTGCAAAGTTATTACAGTGCCAATAATTTTCTGCTCTGTGTCAATGATTGCAGGATAAATAACAGCATTACACTGTTTGTGTTACAAGGTGTTCTACAAGGAAGTGATTAGCCCGTACAACACGCTGCCAGATGATGCTGCATTTTGCTGCATTTTGGATCCCGCTGTGCCAACGGATGGGTCCGGTCTCTGTGCTTTTTTTTGACACGCTGCCACTGTCGGACTGACTGTAACCCAAACAGACTTCCAATGAACAGGGCTGCTATCTGATAGCCTACGCCTCAGACTCTCACCGAGGGATGCAGAGGTCTGCTCAGTGAGTGCAGTCACATAAAGAAGGCAGCTAAGATCCAATGCCATTTTGAGCAAGATAGGGATTTTTCCTCACACCCATCCATCCTTTAACAGTCACTTCACTTTGCGGTGCTTTGCGAATGTTTATCCTTACCCTTAATCTGCGTCCATACACTGTGACCTGGCCACGTGCCTGCTCCTTCCTCTGCCTCCACTCCACCAGGTTCAGGCCGTTGTCGATGGCCAGGGTAACGTTCCTCTTGCTGACTGTGGGGATGACTGTGCCGGCCAGCAGGTGGGGCTCCGTGTGCAGGGACACCTCCATGCCATTGGCCAACACCAGCCGCAGCGAGCCATCCAGACCAATGAAATAGCTGTTCCGAACTTGATCTGAGGATGTAGAGGGGTCATGGGGGAAAACGACGATGATCAGGATTAGAAGAAGAAAAACAATCAGAGCGTCTTGTAGCTGATGTAAGAGGACCAAATCTAATATTCATCTCAGCGCGGCACAAACATAATGACCCAAAATGGCTGCTCAGCAAAAAGAAAGCCTTGAGCAGCAGTATTTAACCGAACCCCTGCGATAATGTTGGGTCTGTGACAACAAAGATCAATAGTGAGAGGTTTCACAGCGCCAGTAAAGTAAAGTTTTACAGCTGTTGCAGCAGCCTCCAGGATATGGGGGGAATGAAAACTATCAAAGCTGCTAGCTTGCCTGTGGCCAGAGAGAAGGCAGGGTGAGCAAGCACACCCACCCACGCACACACACACACACACACACACACACACACACGCTCACACACAGACAGACAAACACACACACACACACATGCTCACAAGGGATAAATCTGAGTCTGTCTGTTACTGTCCCTAGGTGACGACAGCCTGTGTTCCAGCTCCAGACCAGTGACTAATGTTTCCACTGAGCATCTCATGTACATTCATCAGAGAATGCCTCCTTCAGTAGACTGACAGGGACCGGGATGAATATTATTCTCATTAAGAACAGTGGAAAAATTAATGGCTTGTCAAACACTACATTAATTAGTTGACTTAATGTAACAGAAAAAAAAGAAAAAAAAATCAAACACATACACTGTAATTTCCTCATGTTAACACGTCACGTTAAAGTGCCTGTAATTTCTTTATTCCACCGAGAATAACAACAAAAATCACATGAGAAGACGGACATTAGTATGTTCATCTTTTGCACAGAGCGCCACAGGATGCATTGTGCTGCTGAGACAAGAGAAATGGGCAGAGGAGGCAGGGCTGACCTTGCACTGGCCCTTACCTCTCTCCATCATACAGACACTACAGGGGATGACCAGAGGCCTCTGGGGCAGAGCCCTANCTCTCCATCATACAGACACTACAGGGGATGACCAGAGGCCTCTGGGGCAGAGCCCTAGCAAAAGGAGGCCTCCGAGGCCAGATGAAGCTGGAAATACTGCTGAGCCGGAGAGTTCACGCTAATGCATGCACACAGTTCAGCAGGGCAGGTGTGAGCCTTGCGCTGACATTTACGTGGGCTGTGGTCTGCTTAAAATGAAACAAATAATCGAACAGTAAATGTGACCATCATATTCAGTCGGACAGTTAAATAAGATGGTTTCCTGCTTCAGGTCAGCAGGTGGAAAAAAAACTTTCTTACTTGTCTATTCTTCCAGGCTTAAGGTTAATGACTGTGTGGGTGTGTGTATATGTGTGTGTACTTGTAGTTGCTTCTCGCACAGTTTGTTCCATGTGCAGCTCTGTGATGGGTTTCTATTTTGGTTTCTATTATTTTCTGGATTTTCACTGCTGCGTTTGATGTACGCTTCATTCATCCAGTTTCCTCATTTTACTTGCTTATATTCCAATATTATGTTGCTTATGTTTCACATTATGTCTATATTCTTATATATATTTGTCTTTCAATGTAAAGCAAAATGACTTGTAATAAAATGTGCTACATAAATAAAATTGCCATTGCACTATCCTATGGAGTAAGTTACTACTCTACACTAAGTGCAATATGTTACTTATTAATTGCTTCACACTCGCATCTCTATTTTCATGAGAATATTTCAACTCACTATATTTAAATATGACTCATCTATACTTTGATATTTTCTATATTTCATTATCTCTTAATGACTGTGCACCTGATCTGAGTTACAACTACATCTTTGAAGACTATTACATTCTCCACCTTGCATAATGACAACATGATTAACAACCCTGAGGTGTGTCGAAGAGGACAAACACACCAGATGACCAGAAAGGAATGTTAAGGGCGGTGTTATGTGATCACCCAGCTGCAAGCTCACAAAGCTTACAAAGCAGACAATGGTGAATTAATTAACAGCCGAGTCAGTAGGGCCAGAGGGCGGAGGACACGTTCAATTCTGATGTGTGTGTGTGTGTGTGTGTGTGTGGGTGGGTGGGGGTGACAGTTCAAAGCTATCAGTGGGTGATCAATGAAGCAATTGTCAGGATATCAGAATGTCTAAATGTGTAAGACAAATCAGGTGGACTAAGCCACAACATCAGTCCGCCCACTGCCCTCATCTCGCTCACTGAATTTCCTTCACCTGGAGGATCTCGTCTATCCACCAGCACTGAGCTTTATAAATTATTTTTTCTGACAGAAAGTCAATACATCCTTTCATTCTGGTAAATCAGAGTTGCACTACACATTTTATTAAAACAACAAAGGACCGACACTACTGTGAGTAAGCTCTGTGCTCGAGTAGTGAGACATTACTTCTTCATTTAAAGGTCGGCTCACCCAAATCAAAATTTGATTTTGTTGCCACAGGTTTTAAGATCTCTGTATCTAAAACATTGGCCTCAACCTCTGCTCAGTGCAGTGAAAAATGAAATTTGAAGAAGTCAACAGCTTTGTATCTGTCCAGAAACTATGTCCTGCTTTTGCTGGCTTATTGTCTCGTCCCTCACCTGACACTTATTTGTCCTACAAGGAGCTATGGGGCTGTACTACACAGCTTCCAGAATCAGAAGGACACACAAAACCCTTTACCACAACAATGTTGGGATTCTGATCTTGTTTTCTTTCACAACTCTGACTGCTACATGCACCTGCACAGGCAATTGAATTGTTCATTAAAGGCAAATCTGTGAACCTAAGGCAATCCCTGAGACAAAGTCTTATCAAACGGTACAAAATGCAACGCTGGAAGATCCTAGTTATGATTTTTTAAAGCACCTGATCATAACTTTCATACTGCAGATAAGTACCAGAAACAAAAAAACTTTTTGTTATTGAAGCAAAGTTAAAGCTTTTGGCACATCCATCGACACATAATACCTTAAAAATCACACGCTCCACTTGTGAGCTACAGAAAAAGACACTCACCCTGCATGAGTGTGTAGAAGGTGCCAGAGGCTGACAGGTTGGTGGTGACGGTGATATCCTCTTTGTTGGAGCCCTCTGTCTGGATGCGGACTGAGCTGTCGGCGTCTGTACGGTAGCTGCTCACTCGGCCCGTGGGGTAAGTGACGTTAGTCAGACGCCCGTAACTGTCATACCTACAAAGAAATACATTGATGTGAGCCAAAGAAGGCAAAGAGGGGCATGTCATCTGAAACTGGATATAAACAGTAACTCTGGCGGAATCATAAACAGTGCCGTGGCAGGAAAAATATCCCGAGCCTTGCTGAGATTTGTTAAGTCACAAGGAAGCAATCACAATCATAAATGCAACTCAGGTTTGCATAAACGCATGCGGGTACATAAATGTGACTAATGAGTTGCACTGCCGTCTCAGATTCACTGTGATTATGAGTTGCTGTCCAGGATAAATTGTTCTAGCGGTAATTACAAGTAGGAATTGGGAGTTTTTTGTGGAGTCCGATATTTCCCTCTTGGTGTCACAAATTGTGGAAACGTGTCAACACCGGCAGTAAACACAGCAGCAAATCCATCGATGTTGGCAGCCTGAGGTAATAAAACTCAAAACTATCAGCTTTAATCATTGAAGCACAATCAACACAACGTCGACAAAGTAATGTAATGTCTGCTGCAGTTCGCTATTCATTAAGAGAGTGGGTGCACCAACGAGTTAAACAAGCTTGGACTTCTCCGGCTCTTCCAGGATGTGAGTGTGACATTAATATAAATTCTACTGTTTGTAAGTAACATTTCACTTGACAGAAGCACACAATAGAAAAAAAACCAACTTTTGACGAGGAAAAACTGTCACAGCCAAGGTGAGAAAGCTCACACCTTTTCACATTTGGAAAACTGCTTATTAGCTTAAAAGATTAGTGATATCACCTAATCTCATTACACAGTCTATGAAATAGGAGCACGGAGGTGCGACTCCTCCGAGAGATGCAGCATCTCCCTCGCCTACAAATCAGTCAGTTCATCACATACAGGAACATGAGTGGCCAGATTGTTTCATTTCGCTCACAGAGCACATCAGGATAGAACAATTTGAAATCTTTCAGATTGCCAGTGTTCCAGAATGGGAGTGAGTGAACGGTACATTACTTAGAATGAAGACTTTTATCTGCACACTGAATACAGATTGGAAAGACCTCTTCAGTGTTGCTGCCTGCCATAATAAAGCCTCTAATAAATGAGATGGCGGGTGCTGGTTTACGGATATTTCCTCAGCGCTGCCATCTCAAATATCCAATATGGAAAGGAAGAGTGGGAGAGGAATCATCTCCCAGAGATAAATGTTATCTGATCTCAACTGTACCAGGGACTGGGATTCGTAGATGTATTTCAACCCAAGTCTTTCACTTCAGGAAATACTAAATGGCAGAGTAATCTATATCTAAAGCATTTGATTTCTTTTGATACTGCTCATATTTTATCAGTAAGATATTCACCCTGTGTTCATCATACAATCAAAGTTTTTGCAGTGAAAGCACAAGAAGTTACACATAGTGACAGTACCGCTTTTAACTGTTCAATTCAATGGACAATAAGAGCCTTCCTGTTTGCCTTCACCTCTGCACAAAAGACCACAAGCCAGAAATCTCATTCTAGAGCGAAGCTGCATTCCCCAGCTTGATCACTGACCCAAACTCTCTCTGTCTCAATTAAGGCCTTGAGCTAGAGCCTTTCCTCGGGCTTCACCGCTGAGCTCTAATGGCCCTTGCCTGCTTCGACTCAGCTGCCTATTAGCTTTCTTTCTCTGGACAAGAGGGGCACGCAGGGGCAGGGTGCTCAGCAGAAGGAGAGGACTGTTTTCCCCCTGGATGGCCAAAAGTCTATTCGGATCGCATCACCTCTGTGTCACATGCTAGCTCCATGACCTTTCACGCTGTGGCCCAACAATAGGCCGGACACTTCGTATCAGCGTCCCCCTCCAGCATACCTAACCTCGGTTTTATGAGTTATTCTCATATTTTCCCTTCCTCTCGCTGCCTGAGAAATTTCAGACTGCATGTGACTGATGACTGTGGAGATGGTATAAACAGCCATGTCATTGCTTTAACTTCATTAACAGTTGTTGTACATGATTTAGCTGTTATTATTGATGTATTCAATCAACCTAATAACACTGGCTTGAACCCGGTGGCTAAGGCATATTTGTTACTAAATAGGATAATTACTGCCCTGTTAACTGGAGGATAAGAGAACAATTAGGCATCCTCCATGATGCCACATGATTGAATAGATTTACAGTAACCCTTGAGCATAAGCACTCATCAGTGGAGCAAAAACATTAGGGGGTTAGCGGAGCATCTGCGTATACAGTAAATGTCAGAGCAGATGAGGCTGCCAACAGAGAGGCCATATATGTAGATGTGTTTTGCTCTCAGTCACTCCTTTGAGTTTTATTTTTTGATTCATCTAATTAAATTCAACCTATAGGCTACAGGGTGTAAGTATGCATTAATTAATATGGTAAAAATGTTTATGAACAGAAATAAATGAAGGTTCCTTTTCAATTCTGATGGTGGCGAATTGTGGTTATGACCCTCAGGTGGTGGAGTGACCTTCAAAGGTAATTATGCGAGAAAAACAAACAAGTCTTTATTGGATCTAAATTAAACATGGATGATCCGACTTGCTTGTAGGTAAATATGAAGTTGTTGTTTCATTTGAAAGAGAAAAACAAAAAATGGAATAATTGAATTTTTTTTTTTCAATTCATCCCTGACATATTACATTATCATGTTTTGAAAAAAAAAGGATGGAGAGTGTTTTGTACTGTTTACAGAAATTCATGTTTTAAAAAGGAAATGAGCAGATAATGGCTCTACAACTTAGTTTGACATTTCATTTTTTGTTAGTGTTGGTAGCTACCAATACAGCTGTATAATTTCCTGCAGTAAATGATGGAATATACTCTGCAATATACTCTGTGTACTACAAGCTTAAACACTTCTTTCACACTTTGTCCCATTTACAACTATTCCTATATATATATATATAGTGTAGCTCCTTCATAACACCAGGCTTTGCTTATCGTCACTCACCACTTGTTTGCCTCGTTGTGGGCAACAATTCAAAACTATCTTTTGTTATGTTACGATACAATTTCATCCTCTTTAAAGATTCTTTAGTTAAATGAATGATTACAGACGTTTGTAATTGAAAAGAACAAAAATGAAGTATTGATTTCTTTTTTGTATTACAAGTGACATGAGTTTCATCAGATGTAATCACACAGTTCATTATATAAAAAAATCTATTTGATTATTCTATATGTTTGCATTAATTGTCAATCTAGCTGACGACAATAATCCAAGTCTAGAATAATAAGTGCCACAGTATTACCATTTCTTACATAATAACGTTTTGATGTTGTACTTATTTCAATGTTTTAAGGAAAGGTGGGCCTTCTGAGAAACTCATCCTGAACATCAATTGTTTTTATTTCATCTTTAAAAAGGCCCTTTGGATCACTGGTGCTATAATATCTCTGTCTTTTCTTTGCATAATAGGGGAGAGTATTCTCAATCCTGATTTTAACAGCAGCTACTTTACAGAAAATCAAAGAGAAATAATTCAGAATTCCAACCACCCGCTGGATTCGTTGAAGCCGTAGGCAATTCACTCTACCTTGAGAAAAGCCTATGCAACCGTCTCAGGTGACAACCAAATCAAACACAGGTGATAAATGTCTGCTCAGATTAAACAGAGCGTCTGATTATGTGTCAGAGTGTTATATTCCTCCAGCGAGGTGTAACAGATGTCTGACCAGCCAATCTGCTTAATCACACTTTTTGGAATGACATCCAGTTAACACAGTATCCCTTGGTACACTGTATTAAGCGAGGGGACAGATTGCACCATGGAAGTCACAAGAACACGAAATCCTAAGCATCAATACTGCAGCATCTGGGAGTGTTTTCAATTGTTCCTTCGAAATGTGTGGTTCACTCGGTCCATTGTGTAAGATACGCTTGCCAGCAAATATATGTTGTTTCTATATCTCACAACTCCAAACAAGAGATGGTCCTCAGTCTGTCACAGCCAGCAAGGGTACAGATGAGTAACATATCATCCAGTAATCCTATTTGGTTTGATAACAGCAAATAGGATTACACCCATACTTCAACAGGTCTTGTATTCTGAGTGACATCGAGGCATAAGCAGGTAGCTTGTGCCAACGTACTAAACTCAGATGTCAAAGATGTCATCGACTCTAAACATTCAGTAAAGCATCTTAGCATTTAGCGCTACGACGAATGCCGAGTTTACAGTTGAGTTATTTCAGAAATGACTTTAAAAAACTGTATATTGGATTGAAGAGATTTAACAGATCTATTTAGTTGCTCTCTGAGGTGAAGCAGTAATCTATAATCAGCTCAACTGGGATCCAGACTCTGGGTGTAAGGATTACAAATGTGTTTTGTAAATGTTTTTTTTTTGTTGATATTACTCACTCAAAGAAGGTCGTCCATCCATTTTCATTCGTCTTAGTTGCTAGAAGTCCTGAGCTTCCGTGATAGGTCATTACAGCCAGTTCTTGACCCTGGGCAGCAACAGTTTTAAGGGCGTTGTTGGTACCGATGGTGAACCAGAACGTCTGTCCATCGGGGACCATGAGCCACAGAGGCAGTCCTGTTGTGTCTCGTCGGATGATCACCGTGTTTTTGTTCTTGTCCGTGATGCTGCTCAGATCTCCGGCTCCTGTGTAGGTCAGATTGTAGAGGTGGTCTCCTGTCGTCAGGCTTTGCGTGAAAATGTGGCTCCCGTTGGAGTCAAACAGATAGAGTTCATCGTTAATGGGAGAGGACACCTCGTACATGCTGAGGGGATTCAGATAGGGCTTGTTTCTGCGCACATAGCGGATACGAATGTTGCCCAGATCTGCAATATAAAGCTCTCCATCTGGACACACTGCCAGAGAAGAGGGCGCATTCAGTTTAGCATCCTTGGCATAGCCTTCGTCTCCAGAGTAACAATCACAGTTGGCATCATTCTTGCAGTCACAGCCACTCGGCGCCCCTGCGACGAGGGAGATCTCTCCATTGGTGGACACCTGTCGTACTCTGTTTATTTTCTTTTCATCCGACTCAGCGATGTACAAAATGCCATTGTGGGACACAGCTAGGGCATTGGCCGACTCCAGGGTGGCATGGATGGCCACTTTGCTCATGAGGAAATGGTCGATCCCGGGCACTTGGCAGTGCATGGGTCGGCCCGCTACGATACGGACTTGATGGTTTTCTGAGATCTGGAGGACGACGTTGTTGTCCAAGACGTAGAGGGAGTTGTCCATGGGACTCACTGCCAGGTCTGTGGGCCACTCAAGACGCACCTAAGAGGGAAA
Source organism: Centropyge bicolor (assembly GCA_037975185.1). Lineage (NCBI taxonomy): Eukaryota > Metazoa > Chordata > Actinopteri > Pomacanthidae > Centropyge > Centropyge bicolor. Next base: position 2,540,484 of record JBBMOC010000039.1, on the reverse strand, counting down.
AAACACACCAAGAATATCAGCTTCAGGTCACAAAAAAAAACAGACCACACTCTTATTGATCCACACATTTTTCACTTTATCAGAGGGAAACAGTCCCTCAAGGGAATAATCATTGAAAACTGCTTACAAAAAAAAGATAGGCTGCTGCGAAAAAAGGTGAGCTATCTCATAGCTTCTGCTGGAAGCAAAAACATTTTTTGAAACGATTTATTATCTGATAAGACAGAAAATAGCAGCTGGTGTACTGTTAAAAGGGGAAACACAGAAACACGATTTCTGAGATCAAAGATGATAACAATAGTGGTGAAGAAGGGCAGAAGGAGGAGAGATCATTCAAATGATCAGATTAACCAGAAAAAGCACTGCACTGCAATTGATCATGAGAACTCTGGACACCTAAGGACTGAGCTTCTGCAGCCTTCGCCTCCACAGAGTCACTGTTTTTCACTGCTTTGGGTTATTAATTTTGTAATGACAGGAGATCGCATGAGTCCTTGAAAAGAAACTGGAGCACACTTAGCGAATGAAAGCCTAGCCTGCCTCTGGCCTCCTAAATTATGACTTATTGTTCTGCTAACAATGTATCAGGCTTTTAACAAATTGGAATGATTGGATTCATCCAATTTGCTGGTCTCTCTCTCACTTATGATCCCAGGGGGATCTCTTAGGAACATAATATGAAGTGCCATATTTCAATAGAAGCCCCGGAGCTCCGACAAAGGAGACTGATTAAAACCTGGACCAAAATACAAAGACAGGTTCAGGTTTAAGGCGACCTATTTTGGGAGAGCAGCCTTAAAATTGTTTTGGATACTTTGTCCTACAACTGGAAAAAGGAAAGGTGAATCAATTCATGTAGATGTTACTGTGGTTGACTAATGTGTCTTAATGACCTGGAAATGGCCCCTGAATAAACTTTTATCACAAGAATTGTCAAGGTAGAAATCATTTGTTCTGTAACATGAAATAATTTGTCACCTTGACCTTCATTTCATAGTCTTTTTGGAAAAGAAATCTAAATCAGATACAGAGCAAAGTGAGTGGACTAAACTAAACAGATTAATGCAACATGTTGAATTCATCGTGTGAGTGTGTATAACCGTAAAAAAGTGGACAACAGAGAGGCTATTTGTCCATGAAGTCCGTCTGTCTGTGGATAAACAATAAATTCACCAGAAACTTTAAAAAAAAAATGCAGGTTTCTGTCTCTTGAATGCAAAAATATGAAAAAGTCAAGGCTGACACAAAAGATTCAACTTCTTTTTACAGGCTTCTCTGCATTACAAAACAGTCCGGAAACACAAAATATGACACTCGATACAACACAGACGAGAAAAAAAAAAAATCAGAGAATCGTGATCTCAATTCTAGGCAAAAAAAAAAAATCGTGGTTCTTTTTTTTGCCAGAATCGTGCAGCCCTACTATTAGCACCTATTCCTAATTTAAAGGTCAACACTGATATAAAAATTAATCAGACAGTTTGACAGGTCATTCTCTGGAGACACTCGAATGTTTCCACACTCTCCTCATTGGTCATGTTCTTGAATCACAGCCACTTCTCACAAGCGCGGCACTTGTCCACCTTTGATTGAAAAACAGGTTTGAGCATCACACACAGCACACATCCCATAAACCTCTCATCATCCCAGCATCCCCCACAAAACAGAAGAGGTTTATATAATAGGACATATCTCGGGCCACACACAACAAACAGAGGACCGTCGGTGGATACATGTCGTCTTTCAGCGAGCAGAAAATGCATTTACTTGGGAAATGAAGGGGAGACTTTCAATTTCTTAAAACCTATTTCTTGTCAACACTGGTGGTTAAATATTTCATGAGCCAGAGTGTGGAGTGGCTCGGGGGAGCTGCCTGTAAGGAGGTTTTCACGCCACTCTGACTGATGAGGGGATATTTCCCGAGCTGCTGTCCCATATGCTGTAACCCGATCATACCCTCCTCTTTATGCAGTGGGGCAGCTGTCAGTAGCGCCGGCCTGACACAGCCGCCACCAGCGACAAACCCCCCAAAATGTGCCCATCAGCCAAGGAAGCGAGCCACGGATTTGCACCAACACAACACAAAACTATTTTCGATCGCATTTGAATTTGTATTAGAATTATAACGTCATTTTCCATTAGCAATCTCTTCACTATTTCCTTGCACCAGCATGATGCCTGTCTGAAGAAGAGGACTATGTTATTATTTGAAGTCCCTCTCAGAATTGAATTGAATGTCACAGTCAGAGTCTTGATAAGGCTTGAAGCTGCTAACATCCTTGAAATATGTTCAAGTGATCCATTTTTTTAATAACCCCACTTCAAAAAAAGTTGGGACTGTCTAAAACATAAATAAACAGACTGTAACAACTTCCTAATTCTTTTTAACACACACCCAATTGAAAACAGCACAGAGACAATATATTTAATGTTTGACCGCATCGCCTTCATTGATTTTTGTATTATCAACTTACTCTGAATTTAATGGCAGCAACATGTTTCAAACAAGTTGGCACAGGAGCAACAAAAGACTGTGAAAGTTGTGGACTGATTCAAAAACACCTGTTTGGATCAGTCCACAGGTAAAACAGGTTCATTGGTAACAGGTGATAGTAGCATGATTGGGTCTGAAAGGTTCAAAACAGTCATTCAAAACACGAAACACATGACTGTATAAATTACTACGTGGGCTCAGAAACATAAAAGTTGTCAGTAAATAAGTTTTTTTTTATGCAAATGATTGAATTTTGTTTTCATTTACATTTTACATAATGTCCCAACTTTTTTGAAATCATTGTAGGACATGGTTTCTGCCTATTTAAGCTCGAACTCGGCGGGGGATGCAGAAAAGATTTTCAAGACTTGAAACAGAAAATGGAACAGATTTCGGAAACAGCGAGGACCTAAGGCCTTTGTATAAACAAATTTAATGCATTCTTGAACGAGGTCGAACTCTTGTCCTTTTTTGCATGATAATAAAGTTAAAAGAAGGAAAGGTTACAGAGCTGCACGCTGCATTAAGATTGGACAGCACAGATGGCATGGCAAGATAACACTGACCTCATCAGAGCAGGGAGGAATTTGACATTATTTTTTTTGCATAGATCAGGTGAGGTGCGGCAAAAGCAAAATGACCACTGTGATGAGCCTCCTCCAGAGAAGCTCAGCTCCTAAGTGAGGGGTTGGGGAGTGTTTGAAGTAGGAAGCTATGTGCCCTGGATGAATTTTTAATGGATGCTTTTTACTGTCTGAGTGTCTCTGGCAGAGCTTGTGCGATTTGTCATCGTTGTCGAGCTGCAGTCAGTCTGCCCGTGTCCTCGCTGCCGTGGAGCTGGAATAGTGAGCATCTATAGGCGCTTGTGTTTGTGTGCTAGGTGGGGGTGGGGGTGGGAGGGTAAGGGAGCAGCAAGCACGGGTCAGGAGGGGGATGGAGTTACCCCGGGGCTGGAAATGGGCAGCTGGAGGCTTTGCTCTCTCCACTGAATACATCATTTGAACACACAGAAAGCTTCTCTCCGCTGGCATCAGAGGCCCCCTCAGGACCTGTTTGCTAGTCGTACCCGATAACATACACGATGGGGCAAGTAAAAAAACATAGTGCATGCACATGAAGCAGGGGTTAGGCATCAATCAAATCTTATCTTTACAGCCCAGGAATGTTCTTTTCATGGGAGCAACACTGAAACAATTCTAGATACTGTGGGCAATGCACACAATACTTAATTGCCTTTTTTTGTATTATAAATGATTATTATGGCAGGCATGGACTTTGGAGTCAGGGAGTGTCATGGAGGGAAAAAACAAACTAATTTGTCCTCCCAATTTAATAATTTGTGCTGTTGAATTAGTAATTTGTGCTCTTGATTTAACAATTTGTATTCTCAAATTAGTAATTCCTGCTCTCTGTTTAATAATTTGTGCCCTCAATTTAATAATTCCTGTGCATTCGGGCCTCTGATTTAATAGCCTATTGTTTTACACTGAGACGCCCACTTTAAAGATCTGTCTCTGGCTCTGCCCAAACAAAACCACCCCTTGATGAAAAAAATGTAGATGCACTTTTAAGTATGTATCGTCCTGCGTGAGGAGGCAAAAGCCACAATGTGTTTGACTTGAGGTGGTGGAGGCGCGCACGTACAGAGACCTCTCCAAAATTACAAAACACCTTCTGGTAACTTCTAAATAAACAGTTATTACAGTCACGGAATGAGTGAACACAGCCAAGGCTCCAGCTCTGCGGCTGCTGAAGGGCTTGAATATTTTTCACTGAATCTCGGTTTACAAATAATAATAATAGCCGAAAAATAACAATATATTATATGAAAACACAAATCTGACGTGAATTAAAACAAATCTAACCAGTCCTGCCCCCTGCACACGAGAGGCTCTCCTCTGCTTTAATCTAAAGCAGGGTCCAGGTACCAGCTGTGGCCTCTGAGGGGCTTCAACGTTTACGCCCACCTGAGGTTTCCAAATAGTAAAACTGAGCATGAATTAGATCTGATGGTGCCTCCTGAGATAAGTTACCTGACTGTCCATCATAATTAAACTAATTAGTCTTCATGGTGCTGAGCCTATAACCTGGTTATGCAGGAACATTAACCCGGTGTGTTTTGGAGCAGCTGAAGCCTCACAGGGAACTGTTTCCTCTGGATAGCCGAGCCAGAGAAGAGAATAATATCAAAACACAAGTTTATCGCTGTCAGTAAATAGTATGTCACTTCTCACCCCCACACAGAGAGGAAGAAAGCTGTAGGCGGTATAGCACGTGCTCTCAGACCGCGCCACCTGTAAGCTCTTGTTTTTCACACAAGGTGATTCGGTTTTATGCACAAGGTGATAGATGTAAACGGAGCTCTCGGTGTCTTAGCTGCTGCTCGGCTAACTGCGGAAAAGAAGGTGACAAAGCGCGTGTGCTGTGATCACCTGCACATGCAGAGCTTATCATATCAGCAATGGTTCAAACTAGCCACAGTCAACATGTTTCATTTGACTGATTAGTGGAACATGGACATGGAACGTGCGACATGCAGAATCTGAGCTTCAACCAACACTAGAATAAAAATGCCCTGGCAGATTTGATGGAGCTCACAGTTGCTTTATTACAAAAGACATGGCTGGATAAACTGGGAATCTCTGTGTTACAGCTCATCTATCTGATGTTTAGAAAAGTATAAAAAGTCTTTTACCGTTAGATTGTGACCGATCCTGTCGCACTGATAATTAATAACTACAATAATTAATGAAGTTACGCTGCTGTACCACCAAGCATAAAAATGCCCACTTTTACATTGTTCCTGGTGCAATGTGATTTAATAATTATAAAATAAATTGACAATTTGTCACAGTTTTGCACCCAGGTCTTGGTTTAGCCTTTGGTTTTGTTCTACCTTAGTTGTTTTGTCACGTTCCTGCTGGCCATCACTCTGTTTTTTCTTCTCAGTTTAGTCTCGTTTTTGCCACAGTCCTGTTCATATCTTGTATTTGTCTTACTCTGTTCTGTCTTAGTTTTGTCTTTGTTCTGTGTCTTAGTTTTCTGCCTGTGTTTTGTTATAATTCTTTCAGTTCAGTCCTGTCATGTTGTTGTCCTGCCCTGCATTCATCCAGCCTCGTTATATGTTATGTTTAGTTCTGTCTGTTGTAGTTCTATGTTTTGGTTTCCGTTCTGTCCATCATTTTTCTATGTCCAGTGTCTTGTCTCAGATTCATGTCGCCTACCAGCCACACCCACCTCATCATGTCACCTGTGTTTTCTGTTGATGCTAATCACCACCAGGACACTATTTAAGTGAGTTGTTTTCTGTTTACTTTTGCCGGATTGTCTTTCTTCACGTTACTCCTCATGTTCACGTCCTCGCTTCATGTCCATGTCCATGTTTTTCCCTTGTCATGCCTTCTGCCGTATTTTGAGTTTGGATTTTCGTCATTCCTGAGTCGGACCTTGATGTGAGTTTTTGTTGAAGATTTAATTTGATTCCATTAAAGACTATTGAAGCAGCAAATTTGTCTGAGTATTCACCCGCCCGCCATGACATAATTAAGTGACATAATCAGTACGATTTATTGATCTGATGCATTACAGACTGTGAAAGTGTGGAGCGTATATGAAAGGTATATAATGAATTAGAGAGTGACTTTTACATTGAGGAGTGGCTTTGTGGCTTTGTTTGGGCAGAGACAGGTTGAAAGTTGCCAAAAATAGTAGGCCAATAAGAGCATAAATTAAAGGGAATGAATTATCAAATTAAGAGCACAAATGTGTTTTTTATCCTCCATGACACCCTCCGGGCATCAAACAAAACAACCCCTAACTACCTGGGTTGAAAATTATACTGTCATGAAAAACCAGGCATGCACAGGATGCTATAGTATGCAAAAAGTCTGTGTCGTCACCTCTAAAGGAAAGTCACTGAGCTGGAGAGCGATGCGACCTCAGCGCAGTGTCCTTGCCTGGGGGGGGTTTGTTCTGTCTGGTGTAGTGGTCTGGTACATATGTGTGCATGTGTGTGTGCGTGCGTGCGTGTACATGTGTGCATCAGTGAACATGTGAGAGCCAGCGAAGGTTATAGGTCACTCTCATCACCCCCCTACAGCTATAGGTCAAAGACCCTGTGCGCTTGGGGGTGCATGGCCACTTGACATAGACATGGCAGCACCCACGACCAAGGTGCCACCTCTGGTTTCAACATGGCTCAGTAACCAGGTTCTGTGTTCCTGTGGGTTCCCTTTAACTGCTCTTTTTCATTTGCTATTTGTGTTTGTTAACCACGAGATGATTTAAATTCTGTAATTCACCAGGCTGGCACAGCTGTGTTTGAGGCTCCTTTCCCTTAATTCATAATCATCTGGACCAATGAGATCCATCCCAGCGAATCCAGACCATCCTTGGTTTAATGGATTTAACATTCTCCTCTCTGGTCAGACGGGCAGGTTTGGTAACATCCCAAACTGCCTCTTGGTGAACCACCCTGTCCAACAATTTATCTGCTCCTTATTCTTATTTTTCACTTTGTCATATTGTGTTTATAGTTCTTTCGCTGCCTTGCTGTAAAACAAACCGCCTCTTGTTGAGTAATAAAGATCTGGCCCGACCTGAACTCTTTCTGTCAGCAGCCTTCATTCGTGACCAATATCAGCTTCAGAAACTTTACTGACGTGGGCTTAAGCGAACACAGGAAAGCAGTATTCAGAAAGCTGGCAGTGGAGTACCAACAGAATGCTAAATGCTGGCATCACGCAGCCAATAAAGACATGTGGATAAAACTAGACCAAGGACTACTAGATCCAGGCTAAGAGCTTCCAGCTACAGAAACAAAGGCTCACATGGACGCAAGCAACCCAGAGACCAGGGTCATTCAAGGAGATGGGTGTAGGTGGAGAGACAGGAAGACAGATGCCGGCTGCCCGGGTCAGAGAGGTCGTACCTGAGAGATGTCCATCACAGCATCGCAGCTGAGAGGTCGGGCAGAGGTCAGGTCATTGAAGCCCAGAAGAGTAGAGATGATACCATTCTGATCAATCCTGCGAATCATGGTCCCATCCACAAAGAAGATTACGCCGTACTTATCCACCGTAATGCCTGCAGATAAAAAGTCACCCAATGGACAGAGGAGGAAAATATCCATCGGTTATTTTGTTTATCTGTGACTTAATGTGAGGACAGAGCACCGCTTAATGACAATTAAACACTATTCACTGCAATAAAAATTAAAGACTAATCACGGCAATGAAAGCTAATGTGAGGATTGATTTTTTTAAATCAATAATGAAGAACAATAGAAACATCAACATAGATGAAGAGTACGGTATGTATCGATTCAATTACAGCAAAAATTTCATCAATGTCGTCTCTTGCTCTCTCAGCCTCAACCAACAATGCAACTGAGAACCTTAGCAATGCACAGATTTATATGTGCACAATATATCTATATATGTATATTACTCCAAGGTCGGTCAAACAATATTTAAGCAGCTATGAAGTCTGTTGCATTTTCAACGTGCTGGACAATGCAAATACAGGCTGCACATCTCAGTAAGACTTGAGTGTTATTTCGGTACGTGTGATTCACAATGTCATCCCAGTGGAGGACAGAAAGTGAGCATGTGATCTAATGACTAATGCATCATCCAAATATGGAAGCAACAAGAAAAAGAAGATCCCTGGAAGCACAGGAAAGGCATGCTATAAAAAAAAAAATACACTGAATTTAAAACAACTAAAGCTTGAGAGTTACATGCACACAGTGAGTGATGGAGGGAAGAGAAGAGAATTTAATGCATGAAAACTGAAGAGTATTGATCTCGCCTCTGGGCCTACTGTCTTCAACTCTCCAGCAATCTAGACTACTTGAGATGAAGAGAGAAAACAAGACCCCCAACTGACTTGAAACTGCACACTATATTGATTATAATAGCATCCATACAATACCTCTCGGGTTAGTGAGAGTGGCCTCAACGGCCTTTCCTCCGTCCCCGCAGCGAGTGTCATCATATGGGAGACACTGGTCACCGGTTCCTGCCACCAGCTCCAGATTCTTGGCCACATCTTTTACAACATTCAGCGATTTCACCTTGAACACCTTCCTGCTGCTGGTGTCCGAAAGGTACACGGCGCCGTTCACCGGACTGGTGGCCAGGTAGTACTTATGAGCTGGGCTGTTGCTGCGAGAAGGGAAAAAGAGAGGAAGAAGCCAAAGTCAATAAAGCTGGAAGGGCTACAGTGCTTTCAATAAGAAACATTGTGTAATACAATTAAAATGGATTCAAAAGCCATTTAGAGAGTCAATTGGGCACAATTACAGTTTAAACCAAGGACATGGAAAAAGAAAAATAGAATGAGATTAAACATGGCAAAATAGAATGAGATTAAACATGACATAATGGTGGAGCTTAGAACCCATCTACAATACAGTCAGCTTAGTTAGAAATCCCTGTTGTCAAAGAGAGTGGAAAGTCCTCTAGTCTGAGTATATGTGTACAGACATACTATACGCAGCAGACATATGTGAACATACTGTATGTATAGATACGCATACAGATGTCATGATATAGCTTCTTTCAATTAATGAAACACTAGCAACTTTGGAGGGGATCCAGAGGACGATGAGAAACGAAGGTCTAGAGGGACTCAGTGGGGTGCATTGCATCCTTTGACAGAAATCCTAATTACTCCCCCACTCCCGACCCAAGAACTCTCAATGATATCATCTAAAAACAACATGAAACCACAGCATCTGTACAGCAGCAGTAGCCCAGTTAACACCAGAAGAATTGCAAACAACTATGTTTTCCGTTTCCCTTGGGACTATTTTTTTTTTTTAGAGAAATACAAATGCTATAGCTGAAGCAGCAATCCAAACACATCTATATGCATCCATCAAGGAGAGATTCCAGCACAGGAAAAATATCCTATTAAAACTTCCAACAAAGTCAACAGTGTAATCCTTCATATCCACAGGAGGTTGCCCAACCTGGCAGACAGACAACAGAACCAAATATAACCAGTCGTGCTGCGGTGAGAAGCATGCAATCTACCGACATACTCCACACAGAACAGGTGTCAGAGAAGAATAACTCTTCATGAATCCATAGTATAAATAACATGACAGAGAGGATTGTTTCCATTTTAAAAATTCTGTAGCTAAAATCACCTCAGCTCAATGGCACTGTACATTACTGGATGGTGGAGACTAAAGGCACGACTGGTCTTATTTTAAAAGTGTTGGATTTGATTGACAGATTTGACAGACTTGTCTATCAAAGCGTTCTTCCATAAATACAGCACATGGCACAGATGGTACTTGGATAAGAGGCCCTTTCTCTACAGGTGCCACCAACGTGAAAGACAGGCTGACTGGTCCCTTTCAGCTACTTCTATTAGTTGATGAAGTGATTGCAAGAAAAATTATCGAAAACAATCTCTTGGAGTGATAAAACTTTAAAACCTTTATCAGGCAAAAATGTAAAACATTCATTGGTTCCTGCTTTATAAATGTGCTAATTTGCTGCTGTTAATTGAAGCAAATCATTGTAAATTGAGCATCTGTGGGTTTTTCACTGTTGGTCAGAGAAAACTTAGTAACCAGTTTCGCAGTGTTAGCACCACCTTAAAGATGGCCAGAGTTATCAGGGCAGGATACAGCACAGTTCTGCCAGACCTGATAAGCATTATGGAGAAACCTGTCAGCGAGGCATCATTCAAAGTGGATTAAGACAGAATTTCAACTATAACCTTGAGGGTTCTTTTAGGGCTTATGGTCGGCCTGACAGTGCCAAAGCTTATATTTTTTATAATACAACAAGAAGAAAGACCAGTGGCTCTGTGGAATTGTCAACTCCAGTACATAATATTAAATGACAATTGACCTTCAATGAATCAGTGATGACAGGACACTGCAGCAAACCTCAGGCGCACATGTCACAATCAGCCCACTGACCAAGTTGACTGATATGTTTGTCTACAGTATGTTCCAGGTACAGAGAGACGACTGCTGTCTTAGAGTAGGTCAGTGGCAAGCCTCAATAACCGGATTCCACTTTGCATTCTATCTGCCATGTGCAATCGGCTGATACCTTATCAGCTCCCAGTTGCATGTAGAACAGTGTTGGTCCCCCACCGCGTTTGAAACTATGAGGCGCTATTCCCTGACCTTGAGCTATGGCCACATACTCCATCTATATTCACTGACAACATCTAGTTTGTAGAAGATAATTGGATTTTGCTGCATGCTGGCACGCCAATGGAGGGAGCATGGTTGGAGTGGATGGGGACATCCTTAGTAGGGGGTCAATGAACACTGTAGTGAGATCACCCACCTCCCAGCCCTATCGCCAGCTCACACATGAACACACGCCCCTTTTTATGGAGACACATGCTGTGTTTTCTGGATAAATCTCCTCTTAATATGCAAATGCATTTGGAGTGTTGAGAGCAAAGGGGCAGCGCTCTGACGTTTCTTTAGTTTTCTAAGTGAGTGCATGTAAGCATATTGACATTCTGTTCTGCACAAAGACGTTTGAGATGTTAAGACTGTGAAAAGATAGCGGCAGACAGGCAGAAAGAGAAATAGAGAGCTTCTGAGTGTTTTGTTAATGTGGTCATTCTGGAAAATAGAGGCCAGTGACCGGCATCACTTGCCTTTTCATCCTCACTTTGACTACATGTTCCCCAGCCGAAGTCATGACCCTCTGATAGAAAATCAATCAATAGCCCTTTGCCTGGGACATGGTATCTAAAGACGGCAAACAGAGATTTCCCTCCCTGCCACCTGCCAAGGAAAATTAGTTTTTTGTATCTTAAGCCACTGATAAAATCTTGTCTGACCTGACTATTTTTTGGCTCGCCGAGCTACACAAATAAAACCTGAAAACTTTTCATATTCAGCCTTTCTATTGAGACTGTCAGAAAGGTGTTGATTCAGATGTGTGTTTCTTTCCTAAACTGTAGCATGCAGCACAGTGGATCTGTATTTTATTACATGGAAAAGTGTTGGACAAATACAGATTGAAATCATTTTTTTTTTCTGTTCAAAAATGCCATAAACGTCACTACTTCTAATGAATGCAGACTGAACACTTCATCTCTCTTCAAGAAAAAGAAAGTGAATACGATGTGTTTCCTAAAGATTTCTGGCAGTGTGGTCGTGTTAGATTGGATGTAGAAAGGTGTCCATAATAAAACTGGCAATGCAATGTATGTTCTATAACCCACTCTGAAACGTTGACAGATGGCGATCCACAACCAGTTAATTAAAGAGACACATTAAAAATAAAACTAGATTACTCGATGCTTCACACATGTGTCAGGGAAATCAACTGTACTATATATATGTATATGTATATTGGAGTGTAATTTGACCTCCATTTTCAATCCTATGGAAACGTGTAGCCTCAGCTGCGTTCCCTCTTTGCAATCACGCATCCAGATGCAAACACACTGCCGTGAACAAGACACTGAATCCAGAGATTAAGGAAGCACAGGGGACCAAGTTAAGCCACTAAATCCACAGCTTTATGAAAATGAAAATTACGCAGGCAGTCAGTATCTTAGGATATGATCTTCTAGCTGCTCACAAGTGCATGTCTGAAATGAGCTCAAAAGGTCACTTCGTCGTCAAGTGTGTGGACTGTACCCTTTTCCATATTAATTTCAGCAAATACTGTGTTGCTTACCTATGCCTGAAGTCTTTATTTCTGTCAGAGTTTGCCAAAAGCAGCAGAAAATGAGAGAGGAAGAGAAAGGGGAGGACATGTTAGTTGTTAGTGGATTGAAATAAGAAAACAGTCGTTAGTGGAGCAAATTAATTAAGAGAAAATGTTATATTTCTTTCCTGCTCAAACCTGCCTTTGCTGACATTAAGAAAGAAATGAATCTTGTCCTAGAACGTCTTCTGTTAAGACCTCATTACATCCTCTTCAGCCCATATCAGGGCTAAACTCCAGCTGATACAGGTGGATGAGAGAGGCAGGACCATCAATCCTGGGCCTTTAGGGCATTTCTGTCTATCTCAATCGACCTCAGTGGTTTATGACCTGTGTGCAAGCCCATCTGAGCTCGCGGTCCTGAGTGAATGTTAGTAGGCTACCCCTCCTTTACCTGAGCTCCAGGACGCTCGTGACATTCCCCGTGGTGAAAATCCTCCTCACATAGTTGAAGTCGCCCACGTACAGGCTTCCATCCGAGCCGCAGGCCAGAGCCACGGGGGCCAGCAGCTTGTTTCCGTCGGCGAGGCCATTACAGCTGGGGCAGGAGATGCTGCGCCTGCGCCCGTTCCCCATCACGCTGCCGATTACAGGAGGCTGCTGGGAGATGAAGACGTTCTCCCCGTTGCCCATATGAAGAATACCTGATGAGGGAGGAAAGAAACAAGTAACACCTGCAGCCTGTTTAGGTGGAGCCGAGCTTGGAAACTGTGCTCTATTTTTTATGAAATTGGACGCAAGATGAAATGTGCAGACGAGGGGAGCAAGTGAAATTGGGTGTGGCCAACTGGTTAGGGCTAATTAAAGAATTTTGGTAAACAGAAGTGGGCTTAAACAACAGGCAGTGAAATCCGCTTCTTGAATCTTCATTGCCAGCAGAAGACTGTTTTCTAATAAGCGAGTGCATCCAGGCCAACCAAGAAAAAACAGCAGCCCAATCATGAATATACAGGACTCAAAACATTAGTGGTGTAATGAATGTGAATGGCAGATAAAGTATAAAATCTACGCAACATAGTGTGAAAAATGATCCGATCTGTGACTCAGAACTGTGATGCCATCCAAACCATGGATTTTTGGTGGAGTTTTGTTGATCTGTTGCACCTCCACAAAATATGTTAGAAGTGGCAGCCAACCAACCAACTCATACATTTGAATCAACACCTCATCAAAAACTAAATTATTACAAATTACCGTATTGCATTTCCTAACTAAGTCTGTTGACACAACATAAATTCTTATCTGATTACACAGAGGAAATATGGTTTATAGCTTTGCTTTAAAAAAAAAAATGTTGCTCCATTTTTTGAAAGAGCTTAACACACATCCTGATCTTGATTGCATATGAACTTGGAATCTGCAGAGAATAACATTCCAGCCTGGTGTGTAGAGATACGTTCAGGGCTGTATAAATATGTTTGCAAATTCCATGTCAGAAGATGTAATCAATTAATTAAGATACACATGCTGCTTGATATGAGGTGCAGTGCAGTTAACAAGTGGCGAGCAAAAGGATTTAAAATGTGCTGCTTATGTTGCTCAGTTTCTGGGCAACTGTTTACTAACATGTTACTGATGAGAACTTGGTAAGCTGAAACTACACCAGTGCTCTCAAGCTGCAACTTCTTTCTCTAACAATTTCTTAATGCAATTTCAAAAGTGCATTTGATGGAAATTTTAATAGAGGCTGAAAGTCAAAACACAGATAAGGATCTGGTGTGAGCCTGTGTGTGCCCCTCTGCCAAAGGAAGCCATGGAAATTGCTCCGTGTGCCTGTGCTCGCAATAAGAGGTGGTCTTACCGGATGGAAACACAGGCACAATTTCACGCCAAAATGGGGACCAAAAAGCCCTTGGCACAATTGAAATCTCCTGGAGCTAGAAAATTACCACACAGGCACAATCACAAAAAAAATTGCCCTGATTAAAAATAGTATTATGCTTTGCCTTTCTACCTCCACCGGCTCTGTGCATGAACAAAAAATAGAGCCGCATGAGTGCAGTTCATGTGCAGGCATTGAGGCATGCACCCACACACATGCCAGTCTCCTCTTGGAAAACGTTCAAATATGTAAATGTAAAGATGTTTCCGCTGCCCAATCAATGTAATCATATTTGAAATTCAGCATCTGCATGTCTGCGTTCGTTTTTCTGCTTCTGATGGTACTTAGTGACCTGAGTTCTTCGAGCAGCACAACATTTGGTCTATCAGAAAAGATCAGCCAAGCATCCCCTTCCTGGGACGTGATTTAATCTTAGGGGCTGCTGCTGCTGGGAGTAGCAGACTGACAGCAATTAAATTAGGGATGATTCTAAAAATGCTGGGCATGTACAAGACGTGGAGGTGCCAAAGACGAGGATGGGGTAGAGGAGCTGGCAATGGAGGTTGTGAAGGGACAAGGCGCAGCTCTCCTTCCCCTGGACAGCACATTCAGACGCAGCAAGGTTTAGTGTGACAGATCAAAGTGCCACCTTCCCAAGCATTTTTCATATAAGTATGCCTCATCTCCTCTGATGAGCCCTTTCAGACACAAACAGACTGTGAAGCGCAGCTAGTGACAGGTGCTGCCCAAAGTTTTTCTCTCTTCATTCCCACTCCTGCCTTTCAGGAGTAATTTGCTGGCAATAAGAAAATTGACCCCCCTCACCTGAAAATGGACAGCGGTAATAAAAAAGTCAGATCCATCTGAGGCTACATGACACTGCTGAATTGAAAAAGCCTGAAAATTTTTTACAGGCAGGGAAGACAATTCAATGTTACACTAAAAGCATCATCTGGGGCACAGGGTGGACATGGTGGTACTTACAGCATCTGCACTCTTGGCGACATTCAGACAGATGTGCAAAATGTGATAAGGGGCAGCTAACTAAGACAAAATCTTTCCCTCCGAACAAAAAGCAAATTATAAAAAAGTTCTCAAAATGAGATGTTTTTTTCCAATGTTAATTCACTTAAATAACTGTCTTTAAATGTTAGATGATATAAATTTACAGCAGTGATCTGCAATATGCTGTTGTCTTTTTAATCACTGTCACAAATTCCAAAAACAAGTACAACTGCTGTGGCACATGATTTAAAAACATGACAATGGAATAAATAATGTGTTAAAATTCAGATTTCTTGCGGTATAAAATTATCTTCTGAGTAGGTGTTTTAATGAGTGGCTGAGAATAGGAATTCAAAAAGGGTTTACTAGTTGACTCACCACTCTGGATATTTAAAGCATGGTGCTTGTCTATGGTCCATCCTCCCAGTTTGGAGGCAGTGGTTTCATAGCCCTGCAGAACAGCAGTCCTCTTCTCCCACAGAATGAGGTCTGGACATGACTCATACTCAAAACCCACAGATACTGAGGAGAGAAGCAAAGATAAAACTAGGATTAGTAAACCACGAATTTCAGATAAAAAAAAAAAAGCAGAAACATGCATTATGTGCAGTAAATACTTGATCACTCACCAAATGCTTCAGACAGGCCATAGACCTTCTGGCTGTAGACATCAGCCTTGTCCCATACAAAGTCATATGAAAGGTTTGGGGCAGCAGGAAACCACTTTGTGAAGAGCCTGCCTTCCACAGCGACCATGAGGTGAACCTTCATCAAGTTGAAAGGGATGGTGGAGTGGGTGAGGGTCACCCTCAGTATTGACTTGTAACCTGGGGTCCTGCTGCTTAAATAGCCCAGTTTCATCTCCGTCCCTGGTATAGGCACTTCTTCCTGCAGAGACTGTGGACACAAAAAAAGCTCATCAATGGCAGAAACCAAACATTAATCATTAAGCTAAGACAGGAATTGTAAATATTAAAATGGTTACAATTTATTTTCCTCAGTGTTAACGGTGTGATTAATAGCATGCTCTGCCTGTCCTTTATTTCACACAGATTATTAATTTGTCATTCCTTTGGTCAGCGGCCACTATAAGCTTTGTCACATATTTTTCATAACCTTGCCTCCAACCAAATATATGGACCCACGGGAAGATTAGAAACATCAATTAGAGGACAATTATATGCATGTGTTACAGGGAATCCAGTGAAGGATTTCTTCATTATGTACTCCAGTGAGTATATTTCATAATTGATTTAATAATGACAAGCCCTTCATTAGGACAATAGTCTTCCCTGCAATCCATATGACAATGGCATCAAAGGAGTGCCCTTGGGCTCAGTGCTCGCACAGGCTGATAATATATGAAGTAATAAAAGTTAGTTTAGCAAGAGACAACATAGAGGCCTTGGGAAATTTCCACTGAGGTCGGACCTGTAACCTCTTGATGATACATCAGTAGGTCGGTGTTCAGACATTGTACTGCGTTCGCATTGAGGATCAAGGGTCGACTCCACTGGTCTGGTTGACCAACTCCTCTCTGCTCTAATTGAGTCACCTCTCGTCGCCTGTCTCCACAGATACAGAGCGAGATGTAAAGTAACAATTAAAGCAGCTACTCAAAGTGACATTGGTCAGAGGACACGTCACTAACAGCATGACGTGTTTCTTTTTAAACGTTCACAGTGTGTGGCTACGTCCAGCTAATTGATCAGAATTCCCTGTTATCAGGACAAGTGTGAAATGGATGATGTCCCTGTTTGGTGCTCTTAGAGCTCAAGGAACAGCAAAGACAAGGCTACTATAAATAGATAGGACTGCATACTAAATTCACTGATATGCCATAAATCTTATGAAGCAAAGTGGGAGACAAAGTAATTAGAGAAGGGCACAGAGATGCCTGCTAGACATACAGTAGCCACACATTCACCTGCACACACGAGCCCTTTCAAGTGTGTGCCTGCAACACGTACTGCACACGCGTGGACAGATATGAAAATATATACAGCCAGTCATGAAATATAAAAGCAAATCCTTTACATTGGTACTTGTATGCTTAACCTGAGAGACTACGACCCAAGGGAAATTAAAAATGTCCAGGCTGTTTTCTGTGTGCGAGGTAATCATCATCACTCTGCAGTGAGACAGTACAATGCACATTGTAAATCGCCCAAGTTCCGCAGACCAATTACACTAGAGAGATAAAATCACAGCACTGCCATGAGCCAGAGTTACTATTACACTTGTACTTGATGAATAGTCTTCAGAGTCTCTCCCAGATGTGTGGCATGAATCATTTGGAGGAGAGACCCATGTAGATCACGGCCTGCAGGGCAGCGGAGGGGGGGGGCGGAGGAGTCACCTGGATTTCGGGGACGACGGTCCGCCTTTCGGAGCAGGAGCCAGCGAAGGCTGTGAGCGGAGCCGGCGACACCACAGGACTGGGCCTGGTGAAGCTGCTGAGGTCGCAGCTGGGGATGTCATTCTCCTCATGTCGCATGACGATGGTATCCATGACGAAGAAGCGTCCCCATGGCAGCCAGAGAGTGTGCTCCTGGGTGATGAATGGAGCGCGCTCAAAGTGCAGGGCTACAGCTATGCCCCCATTGGTCACCAAGTCAAAACTGGAACAGAGACGTGCACAATGTCAGAGAGGATGCATGTTGACACACATACAGTGAAGATGAATTATACATTATTCAAATAAATACTGTGAAAATCCCCATTAGCAATGCATGTAATCTGCTGTGTGTTGAGGATTAAACCATGCCACAATTTACTGCGAATATAACGTCTATTTTCTAATTAAGTGCTGTTATAATAACAGATCAAACAGTAATAATTTCATATTTTAATAAATGAAAGGATGGTGTTTTACTGTTTAGCTTTATCTTTCAGGCACACACAGGCTGCAAATGTAATAGGATGACAAATCGTGATGTTAGAAGCACATCTCTTAACTAATAATCTGTTTATTTTATTATAGTAGATGCTCTAAGTTCAGGCGTGACTGTTTCACCCTCATGCGTGTGTAATGCACTGAGGGAGAGAGAGAGAGAGAGAGAGAGAGATTTGTGCTGCAGGATGCAGGCAGCCACCGCTTCTCTATCGATCCCTTAGATGAAGGCTGTCCGCTCAAACATCAGTCTAAAAGCCCTGCAATGCAATCCCCTCCACTGTTGCATTTAAGGGCCTCTGCCTCTGGTCTGACCCGAGCTGGTCTCTGTAAACAGGCTGCGCTCTGGCAATTTCATCATCGCCAACTGCTGCATGGTGACAACAGCACGCCTGCACCTGCACCGGACTTCTGCAGCTCCTGTCACTTCTCTCTAAGAGCCAATTAGCACCTGGTCACCTACAGGCCCCTGGGACAAGGCCTCATCCTCACACAGGAAGCATTTTTTTTTCAAATTACAGGTAAAGAAGCAGGTCCAAATAGTGGCCTCTAAACCAGGTAACCTCCCTTGTGGTTGATGCTATATAAAGAATCTGCTCGGCCTAACTTCCCTCGAGGGTAAACATCTGATTGGCTGTGGAGATAAACAAAGGTTTGTTCCACCCTTGGTGTTTTGCCCTTGGCTGTGTGTGTGAGTGGAATGAGTTTGTCCAGTGGTACTGAGGCTGCAGTGGGGACGGGGGGGCTGTGATAGTGGTACCCTTGTGCTGCCATGATCCATCAGTGGCCATACAGCTGCAGCCGGTCAGTCCGCATGACACCTGGCAGACTCAGGCTATGCACGCTAAAAACACTTCTGGACAGATACTCATGGGCAGCGTGGCCAATCGATGAAGGGATTCACTGGCTGTTATCAATCATGACAACAGCCTTAAGCCATGTGACAAAACTTATTAAGCTACCTACAACAGCCTTGCTTGCTTATGCCCTCAGGGAATGCATCAAGCTCAAAGAGTTAACCCTGCCAATGAACTTGGCACGCCTCATACAAATTATACGCAATCATTTCTCAGCCAACGTATACTTGCGGTGAACTGGATCTACTTGATGTTAAAGTGAATCAAGGACACAGCAAAAACTTAGTAAGAATGAATAAGGTCTGGATATTTGCTCAGGTAGAAGGTTTGGTGGGCACTTTATGTGTGATTGAAGTGGGTGAAAGTACTTCACCAATAAGGCGCTCACTTAGAAGCTTATTCATTAGTGTGACTTCAACTACGGTTTGTCCTCATTCAGTTGCACTTTTTTTTTTAAATTACACACATTGGTGTGTCTTTATGTATACAGAAAAAAATTAAATGAAATTAAATTGAACTAGAAAAGCACTCGGAGAGCTCAGACCTCCGCCAAGCAGCACAGTTCCCCCAGCTTATTGTGACTTACACCCCAAAATATTAGTCCTACCTTTGATTTATCTATTTCAATGGATTCCTGGACCATAAAAACGTGCCCTTAGAAATTGGAATCACATCGATAGTATCATTAGTTTAATAGTTATACCCGAAAATCCACATTTCTGTAATGGTGCTTTTCTTCTGGATCTATTATGTACACACCCAAATAATACTCCTACATTTATTTTATCTACATTATTGGATTCTCTGACCATGAGAACATACCCTTAGCAATTGGAATCATATTGATATCATTTTCAGTTTAATAGTTATACCCGAAAATTGACATTTCTGTAATGGCGGTTTTCCGGATCACCTCCAAAATTTAATCATTTGTTCCTTGTCCCAGACAGGACATTTCCTGAAATGTCATCAAAATCTGTCCATAACTTTTTGAGTTATGTTGCAAACAAACAAACAAACAAACAGACAAACAAACAAACTAACAAATGCCAGCAAAAACAGAACCTCCTTGGCAGAGGTAATAATAGTAATGAAAAATGCATGTGAGATGTGGCCATTATTGCCACCTTGGGATAAGATGAAGGATCATTTTACAAACCGTTAAGAAAACAATCATCAGATTCCTTATATAGATCATGGCCTTTATAAATGTCCTTGCATGCACCTAATAATGTGATAAGCTGGAATCCAGGTCAGCACTTTACTTATTATTGGAGAAAAGCATAAAAGGGAACAGGTGTGTCTCAATGCTCAGCCGGTCAGAAAATGGCTACACAGCTGTAAAGAAACTAAACTAACCTCTTTTGTTTAGTCCAGAAAAAAAACTTTTTCAAGATAGTAGAAAGGTAATTTAAAAAACTAAGCCCTTGGACAATAAAGAACACATCATAAAAATGAGTTGAGACAGCTTTCCCATTTCTAAGTGGCTGAACAGGTGCATTTCTGATTTCACGCTGCACTGAGCCAGTTTACAGTGATTGCAGGGGAGTTGCAGGAGACTGGGCATGTTTACAGGGGAACCTGGGAGATGGAGTAGTGTTTACACATATGCTGGAAGGGAGAAAAGAGTATAAAGCCTTGCAAAGGAAAAACTGAGTGATGCATAAGAAAAAATGGGACACACTTAAATGGGAAAAGCATTGAGATGAGGGAAGCTAGTGCAGTGGAAAGGACATGAGACCTGGGCTCAAGGAAAGCACAGGAAATAAGTGAGAGCGTATAGTGCCCAGAAAGGAAAGGCTTAAGGACAGTGGGAGATTGGAGGAGGAAGAGCGTGAAGGGATGGAGAGGAGATGAAGTGAGGAAGGTGAAGATGATGGGGTGGAGATGAGAGATTTTTGTAAAACTGGGAAGAAGAGGAGACTGACAAGAAGATGGAAGGAATGAAGAGAGGCAAGAACGATCAAGATCAAACCGGCAGCTAAGATGTGGGCCTTTAGTGTGTCAGTGACTGATAAAAGTGTCAGGAGGAAGTGGGGCTTGGAGAGTAAACACCAATTCATGGCGCGCTGTGATAGAGGGGCTCGGTTTGTCGCAGGGTCCTACCAACACTGACTGCTTTAAAAGATACAGAGGGGGATTGGAGGCTGTGAATGTGCACTGTATGTGTGTGTGTGCAAGCCGATCCAAACAACATATTCAGAAAAGAACAGAAGTTAAAGAGACAATATTAGCCAAAAGTTTTTTCTCTCAGGCCCTTCTCTTTCACTCCAAGAAACACATCGAAAACAGTCTGAGGTTTTTGTCTGGATTTCTCTGAGAAACTCTCCTGGTGGCAAAGCAGCTGGCACAGAGTCGCTCAAAGGAAGCCAAACAGAGAACTCAGACTTTTTCCACTTGTTTTATTCGAACACTTCAGCACACAACAATTTATCTTTTTCCAAAGGGGTTCCATTGGTACCGCAATACAACTACAAGAAGCTAGACGTTGAATTTACAAGGTGCCCTGTTTCCATGTGAAATGGTCTCAGGAGGAATCAGGTCTTTGTCAATCAGTACACTGGGCTTGTATTATTATTATGAAGATAGATTTAAAACAACAATACAAGTAATTAAGGTCAGGGTTAGGATTTTCTTTTCACCCAGCTATGGCAATAAAAGCATTACTAAGCTACAACAAGGGAGGAGGCAAACGCAAAGCAAATTAATTGCAGGTCTGTGGCCTAAACTTAAATGTCTTGCTTAATTCTCTAAATCTTCCACTGTCAAATAAATGATGTCCATCTGCACTATGTTTCATAGCCCCAGTGAGCTGCTTTGAATTGGCATATTTTATTCTTTCCCCTCCCTGCTGCTACTGAAGCATAACTTATGAGTGTACCAGAAGGGCTTTGTTTGATTTCTCTGGGAATTGAGCCGAGAACTCCAAAATTGGACCAAATGAAAGCACGAAGCAGATCAATGGCGGCACAGTTTGTGGTGGCAACTGTGTTTTTTTTCCCCCTCCCATCATTAGAATTCGGCACAGCTAAACAACACTCTTTGACAATAATATAAATATCATTGTCACATGTCTGTGTAGCGTGCATCGGTAACGGTTAGTGGCATTTGCATTTCCACTCGTTTCGATGTGTGTGTGTGTGTGTGTGTGTGTCAGTACAAAGAAGAGGGCTCTTACCTTCCATCCTGCCGGGTGATTGTGTAACCATAGGACGGGTTGTTGATGAAACTAATGTTGACTCCAACCAGCGGTGTTCCATCCGAGGTCACTACTTGTCCACGAATGACACAAGCGTGGCTGCGTGGGAGTGACAAAGACCAACACAGTTACAATGATGGAATACTTCTCTACCAGACTCTTTATATACAAAGAGAGGTGCATACAAGTAGAAACCAACAGTAAATCTTGTAAATTGGTGGTGGTACTGGATTGCATTATATTGGTATAAGTTTGTTATGGAGTATGTGTGCAAATGAACAGTACAGCTGAAAAAAATATACAGTATGAATGTTATCAAAACTAAATACTGTAAACAATAAAAGCAAAGAGCCATAACAGAAACAGACCAACCTAACACCTCCTGGGACGTCTCTAAGGGTTTTTCTACCCAGAATGGAAGGATAATGAGATAAGGAAGCTTTACTTTGCTTTTGCTCTAATTAAAAAAAGAGGATTTATCTTTTCCATTACGCA
Source organism: Centropyge bicolor (assembly GCA_037975185.1). Taxonomy (NCBI): domain Eukaryota; kingdom Metazoa; phylum Chordata; class Actinopteri; family Pomacanthidae; genus Centropyge; species Centropyge bicolor. The sequence goes on along the minus strand of JBBMOC010000039.1, from coordinate 2,518,012 downwards.
GTACAAGAGAGGGAAATAATAGGAGTGCAGATTGTGAGACTTGCTTGGCTGGTTATCAAGACCTCGACAGATTTCCAGACTGACATCGGGCCTCCAGAAGCTGCATAAATTAGATCTGATCATCAGTCCCCACCAATCAATAGCGGGAAGTCATCCAAATTCACCTCCTAATCTTACTGAAGTGATGAGTTGAGACCTTGCTGTATCACGTCTCCCCTCGTGGAGTTGTGCCCTCGTCATTAGCAAGGCCCGACTCATGGCCAGCCCATCGTTTCTGTAGTCGTTTGCAAAAAAATCCCCTAACAAATGCCTCGCTGCCACTTCTTCATTAGACCACGGCTATTTTTAATACATTTGGGTCTTAAACACTGCCACGTACTGGAAACAATTAACACTAGTGTGTAAGTAGCTGCCCTCAACATGTCCTTACCAGAGGCAAGATCATTCACCCCACACTATCCTGGTCCCCAGGAACCCAGTTTTATGTTAATTAGGCCGGGTCCCCTTCAGAAGACCTTGGCTGTCCACCACTGCACTGTAAACAAGCAAGGAGATACTGCTCTGAATCCTTGGACTCAAACCCAAAGATCTATCTGGCTGCATTTACATAGAATTACTACTAAAGTTAACCCAGCTCTGGCCTGTCTGTCTCCGATTAATCATTCATGCCAACAGTTTATTTTAGAGTCTTGTTTGAAGAAGCAATCATCCACATTTTCTTCAGATGGAGCTGTGAAAGTGGAACTATCTCCTTCCTGCCTCTGTGAACCACATGGGGAGATGATTCCTCGCTGTCAAGACAAATGATTTAAATATTGACATCAAATACAACCCGAAAGGAAGAGCGGCAAAGGAAGCGTGAAGCCGTCGCTGCAGAAACTTCCCCCTCCATATGAGACTTCACTAGTCATAGAGGATTCACAAAGTCAAACGGGACTTCACACTATCTCCAACCTCCAGTTTATCATACATCATCCACAGAGGGCAAAGTAAGGACATGTGAAAAATAAACAGGCAAAGCCGCCGGACTCAGCAAGAAATCATCTCTGGTTTATCTTCTATAAAGAGGGAGTATTATGGATAACGTGGCTTAGTGTAGTCGAGTCGTGGGGTGGACTCATGTCATAGAAGTAGGGATGCACCGAAAATTCGGCCACCGAAAATTTTCGGCCGAAAGACTTTTGTCACCGAAACAACATGGCCGAAACAAGACGTTGTGATGACGAAGAAAAAACACGGCCACCACGGGCGTTTGCCGCCTCTAGCCATTTTTAAAATGCGCGTGTAGCGGCGCCAGTGTTTGTAACTAGGCAACCGTGACAGCGCTCTTTGATTGGCAGAGAGCGCAGCGGGTCCTCTCGGGGTCCCCGGCACACAGATTTAGCTGGCCTTAATCTTTCCTGTGTTTTATTTAGTTCATTATTGTTACATTTAGTGTTGAAATGTGTTTGTGACAGACATGTGTACGGGACATTTATGAAATACGGGACAAATCGAGTCCCGTGTTAGTTCAAAAGAGGACGCAACATTTAATTTTCAAATAAAGGACAATTCCGTATTTTTCGGGATGTTTGGCAACCCTACTGGCACGCGCACGTCTGGATAGTTGCCAACATGTCTGTGGTGTGGATGCATTTCATTATATCCGAGAAAGACCCACGGATAGCTAATAGCTAGTTTTAATGTCAGTGTTAATAAATATTTTCATAATTTTGTAATTGATTTATTCTTTGAAGCATTAATATTAATTTATGCAATTGCAATGCCTTGATTTTAATGAGGTTAGTACACAGTCATAGCCACAAATGCAATGGTAATAATTGGCATAATAATTTAATTCGGTGTTTCGGTTTTCGGCCTTGGTTTCTTCATTTTCGGTTTTCGGTTTCGGCCAAGAATTTTCATTTCGGTGCATCCCTACATAGAAGTAATGTTAATGCACTGATATCCCTCAGCGCTTCACTAACTTTTGAACATGATGAACTTGCACCATTCGAGCAAGACCCTCGAGAATTCACGACTGGAGAACTTGGTGGGTGTGAGTGAACTCGGTTGCGTGTTAGATATGTGTTTGGGACATATTTACAGCTAACTGCAGCAGTTTCTCCTGTATTAGTTTACCACAAACTGCCTGATTCAGCTGATGTGGGTGAGTGGCTCTGGCAAGCAAGTGACTTTTAATGAAAGTGAACAACCTCAGATAAAACAGGAATCAAAGACACGCACGGTAAAAATGTGTCACAAAACTGAAAAATACCCCTTTATCAGCATGTGATTGTGAGGAAATTACACCGCGCTGTAGTATTTCAGACCAGATGAAAAAAACGCATGCCAGACTTAAGTATAGAGAACTTTCAATGAGCAAGGCTAATAAATGGTACCATCACCACAGAAGCAACAAAAACATCATTACCCACGCAAATGACTTGATTATAGGGTAAACCCTGCTGCAAACATAAGCATGTCACTGCGGCCCTCTCCTTCCCTGCCTGCATGCTGCCAAGCGCGCTGAGGAGCGTAAAGTGAGCAGACGTCAATGCAAATTTTTAGAGCTCCAAATATATAACACAGCAAAAAAAAAGTGATAGAGCAAACTGAGAACAAAGCAAACAAGAGATTTTCTGACACTAATGGTCTAATGCTAATAAAAGAGTTATAAATAAAATAATAAAAGTGCAAGCCTGTAAATGAAGCGAACGGCTTCTGCCTAGCTATTATAAGCCAGCTATCAATCTTTGCCCAAATTGTTTCATGGACAAAGTCCCTGTTTACTATTCCAGTCAGCATCCACTGCTGGGCCTTGGCAGTCTCTTGTATTATGTGTCATGGTGGAGAGTCGAGACGTTTTATGCAGTGGCAGATGCTTTATTCAGTGGCACCTCTGCAGCTTTATGTGGTGAGAAACATCAGAAATAGCAGTCCAACATGTCTACCAGCATGAGGAAGTGGTTAATGGATCAATAAAGGGATGATCAAGTGACCAGGGCAGGGATATCAGGAAGATGCTGAGACCGTGACTGTGGGGCTCATCTGAAGCCCAGAGCGCCCTGTCATAACCGCTCATATCTGTCGGTGGGTGGGGAATGAATACCAAGCATGAATAATAGATTATCACTGATATTTTTAGGTGAGCCGAGGCCTCCAATCTCGCAGCTCATCTCTAGATTCTTGATTTTACTTATTTATGGCTGCATCTTCTTGTGAGAGAGACAAGAGTATTACTCAACCCTCCACGCCTCTCCCTCTGTCCAGCGAAGGACTGCAAAATGTTGAGTGGTTCACGAAAGCCAGAAAAATGTCAATGAGGGAAAATGTCACTAAGTGTGTCACAAGTGCTCTTCTCAAGCATCGGCTGACGCCACCACAGAAAGTTCAGGAACAGGCGGAGCTTCATGACAGTTGGTGTAATTCATACGGTTTTTTATTCTTCTTCTTCTTCTAACTGCGAACTAAGTGGCTATTGATGTCTGAACATATGCAGATAACTAACAAAGGAAGAAAAGAGCACCATGCTGAACACGGCGATAAAAACGTTTCACTGCAACAATGAGGTAAGATCTTAGTCTGCCTACATTATGTTCGCAAACAGCACGTTATTTGCACTTCTCAACAACCATCCAACACTAAGACGTGTTGTGTTGCAAAGTATACTAAAGGAAATGATCCTGCTTGAGGACACTTTTGAAATCGATTTTCCCTTCAAGAACAAAGCAACAGCTTTGCTGGACTAAAAATAGTGATGTCTGAAACCACAACCTTGTGCCATCATTTTCAAAACAATAAAAAAAAAAAAATCCTCAAATAACAACTCCGTGCTTTGAAGTTTGTTTGATTTATCTGCTGTTTTTGACACCATTTTATAAAATTGTATCACCAGAGACTAAGATTTGAAATATTCTCAACTTTTTTTTTATTATTATTATTAATTTATTTTGTTCTGACTGTTGTCTGTTTGTTTCACAGGAGTCTAGTAAGCCAAGATGAGAGAGATCCACAAGCAAGTGGGATGCAAATAAGGTGACACAGCCTCACAAGCGATTAAAGATGAAAAGAGAAGGAGACAAAGGAAACGAGAGGCAGGGGAATCTTATGGGACTTTGACAGCCATCCTGCCTGATATGAAAGCATCTCAGATTCCATGGCTGGGGTGTCGTGAGCTCTGCCTCTGGGAGTGGGCCTCAGATGGATTACAGTAACAGTAATCACAATACATGAATATGAGATGTCTTTCATGACAGGGAACGCTCTATGCTTTTTGCCACATTCTATGTTTGTCCATCATCATCTGTCAACCATCTAGCTGTGCACGCCACCAGTCACTGGCCAGTTCAGCCTCCAGAGCCTATAGCTGTATAGACCATAGACTGCATAAAATATGGCCGTAGTGTCCGTGACGTCACCCATAGGTTTTTGAAGAGCAAAAATGAAGCAAATCGTAGTGTGTAGCCATCTTGGTAGCCTACCTCCGGTTACTCAAAATATGGACAAAGAGGTGGAGCGAGGGCGGAGCTGAGGCGGGTCGAATGAACGCTATTGGCTGAAAAAAGCCGCTTTATTCGGAATAATCAAACTAGCTACGGCTAACCAGCTAGGTTAAATGCTAAATATCATTGCTAGCCGGCTAACCCCACGACGATCTCTTTCCCAAACTCAGTGACTAGAATTAGCCGGGGTGACGCCGTTTAGACCGTCAGTGGCTAGTTGTCAATCAAAGTGGCGCCACTTAGATTGACAGCTATGAATTGTGCATAATGATGTATGCTGCATATTTTAAACGAACGCCTTATAAAACAATTCGCCCCCCCCCCAGAGTTGTCATGGAGTAGAAAAACAGCTTATGAGACTAGAGCCATGTTTTGAACCAGGCTGTAAATATGTTTTTTTCTGTCGTAAAATTGGACATTTTAACATGGGGCTCAAATGTAATTGACTCCCTTCTGCAGCCTGCTCTAGCGGTTATTCGAGGAACTGCAGCTTTTTTGCACTTCTGCATTGGCTTCATTTTTCAGCGGCGGAGGTTGCCGCTTGGTATAGACATTTTGGTCTTGGTTAAAAAAAGCAAATGTTTTACCTTGGCTAACATCTGTCGCTGTAATAACCACAGTATTAAAGTAAAAGGGATGTTAGTTATAATGCAAATTCAGACCACATCACTGTTAAAGCCGAAGGAAATTAGCCGAGCTACAAAACTGTGTGTACAGTCTAGCATCCTGAGTAGCTGAATTAAGATGCAAAACATATTAAACTCAATTACTAATTTGACTGATTCAACTGAATGAGTGTGATCTCATAAGAAATTGATGCATGAAAAACAAATGATGATGCAGAAAAAAGATAAATCAAATTAATATTGATGTCAGAAATATCTTCCCAGGGGAATAATAGCCTTTGTCTTGCTATAAAATGTGGGAGGTGTCTGGGGGGAGTAATGCACAAGTCACTCACTTTCCATCGAAGGGGTTGGCTCCGGGGATGATGTGGGTGCTGTCCCTGCCCACCAAGAAGTGCACCCGGTCGTAGAAAGTCTGCAGGTTGGTCTGAGCAGAGGACATCTGTGTCTCCTGGATGATGTCCAGGGGGTCCGGGGAGCCCACACACAGAGAGGTGGTGTGACAGGTTGCCTGCAGACAGCAGTCTGGATCCATGCAGTCCACCAGGCCATCTGACAAGGTCAAACAAGTCACACAAACCATCTCATTAAACAACAGCCTGGACACACACCTGGCAGAAGAAACTAAGCATACATATTTGAGCCACTGGGGCATAATTCATTTTGTTGACTGTTGTTTTACTACATGATTGGAGCCTCGTTATGTGTGGCCTGACCTGGAGAACATTCGAACACCTCTAGCACTGCTTGTGGTTCTCTATCTGTAATTTAGATGAAATAAAACAAGAAAGAAAGAGCTGCTGTGCAATGCACTTTACTTTGTTGAAGTGGGTCATTGGACTCCCTACCCTTTGCTTTCGGGGGCCTATCTGGCCAGATGGGTGATAAAAATAAACCCTGCTGTCAGGAGTCAGTCAAATCCCCAGCAGCACCCCTTCTTTGCCAGTGAGAGTCCTATATGGTCCCTGCACAGTGATGGGGAGACAAACAGCCCCTGCATAAATAAGGGATTCTAGCGCGTAGCTAAAGCCCAGAATGAGGTCTGGAAGAAAGGAAGTCACGTCTCCCACTTGGCCTCAAGAGTGGTGCAGCCCCCTGGCTGGCTCTGTGTGTGTGCCTGGCTCTGCTTGGGGGTAGTTAGAGGGCAGAGCAGGGACTTCCTCCTGGGGCCAGCGCATGCTCGGGGCCTCAGGCCTGCTACTCTGCTTTTTAATAAAAACCTGTTGTCCAGGTGACTGACTGGAAGCCATTCCTCATCCTCACCTGCATGAGAGTACAACTGAGCCTGGAAAGCATAGAGCAGGTACAATACATACTCAAGAACAGCGGTGTTTAATTCTATAGTCAAATCATGTCTAGTTAAGAGTCCCTGTTGATGCTTGGCCAGTGTCAGAAGGCACTGTGGTGTGCTGTTTGTGATTTTACCTCCGTCGTTGTCCTTGACATCACTGCAGGCAGTTTCCATAGAGGTGTCACAGCCAGTGCCCCTCCAGCCCAGCTGGCACACACAGTACCAGCCATTGTTACCCAGAGTGCACCTACCATTTCCATTGCACAAACCAGGACAGCCCTCTGTGTAACAAAAAAAGGACAAAGACAGAGGTCGGCACAGAATATCAAATAAAGCCGCTTTAACTGGTAGCAGATAAATACTGTTCCTGAATAAACACCAACAATAAAACAGTGACAACAATATGGGCTTGTTGATGACAATGGTTTGTTGCTGGTAGCAATAGACTAAAGTCATTTTAGGATTTTAAATGGGTGAGGGTGGCTATAATGGCCCTCAGCTGAAGTTGATTAATTTGATACACCTTTTGTGAAGCTTCTAATATCCCTATGCAGTAAAATCAGATAAGAGGGATCTTCTAAATCAATATTCACTCATTACTACAGCAGATTGGCCTCCTGTATCTATGCAACTACAGCCGGGTAATGAGAGCAGTGGTGTATATGCTGGCATTCCCGCACATAATTGGATCTGTTTTTATGTGCTTTTCAAATGTGACCATCATTATGAGCATATCATTACTGGTGCTGTCATCTGCATAAAAGAATGAGCTGCAACAAAACTGCATTAATTACTGGAAAAGGGGTCCATATCATTATTTGCTCTTTGGATAAATTATCTCCAGACTCTTCTTAGCAATCGATAAGATTATCCCTTCAGGTAGAGGGTGTGTTCCATCACAGAGAGAAGCAAAATGAAACAGTAGCAAGTAGATGGAGGCTGAGCTCAGAAGCATTATGCAGGGGAGGACTTTGCTCGCTGCTGTGTTCCTGGTCATGTGACCACAGGGAGGCTAAAGGCAGGCTGGACAGGAGCGACAGGTGAAACATGCCTCTGTCTCTCTCTCTCTCTCTGAATAGGTCTTCACAAGGGCATAGATCAGAGGATTAGCTCGCCCATTTTTCCAGTGCTGCTTCGCATTCATCTGCTACCTTATGAATCGTATCCCCTCGCTGAGGCAGAGGCAGAGGGTACCTTCTCAAGATATCAAACACACAAGTCTGTCACAGTTTGTGTTGTCAGCAAGCCGCCTTGATAGAGAGAATGTTAAGCTGACCCATTTTATCAACTAAAGAGACTGGGGCAGCTGTCTCAGTGCTCTTACATCACACAGGGAGAATATGACTGGGAGAAGGAGAGAGCAGGAAAGGAAGAGAGACTGGTGCAGGGAATGGGAGACATCTATTCAAGAGAGAAAGAGCGAGAAACAGAGATACTGTAAGTATTTAGGGAGATAAAAGGTAGAAGCAGCACCAAGAATAGATATGTGTTGTAGATCACATGGTTAGCTGAGTGATGCATTAGTTGCATTCTGGCTGTTGCGATACAGACAAAGAACAGTATCTTGACATGAGTCATACTGCAGCCAAGGATCAAGGAACAATCCACATTTCTAATTATGGCACATGTAGGTCTTATAAATGGTGATTTGAAAAATAAAAGGCGCTAAAAGCAGAACTAAATTTCAATTTACTGGAACAACTCTGACAAAATATTGCTAAATATTGCCCCCAACCTCTCTGTGATTCTGTTCTCTTCTGTAACACATGAAGCCACTATATAAAATTTTATTGTTATCCACATTTAATAGCAGCATATTACAAAGCTTTTAGCCATGTTGTTTTACTGCCATTCAAGAATGAATCATGAAACGTGGCGCGAGCGACTGGTCCATTCTCAGTTGCAGCCATTCATGTACACTTTACACATATACTATAGAGTAGAAACTTGGGTTTTTGTTGAGCATTGAGGGGCTCCATGTAAAAAAAAAAGGAGCAACCAGCATTTAGACTATTGAAGAATGGGGATAAATTGTGGAGCATTAAAAACTGTAAGACAAATAAACAATCCCGTCTCCATTTCGTCTTGTTTCCCTGAAGAAACGGACTCACTGTTGAAGGCTAATGCCATTAGAGAGTGTATTGCCTCCTAGACATGTCTGGGTATTAGCCGTCCTTTTATTGAGCAAATGGACAAAACAACTCTGGTTAGACCAGTGGAGACAGATGATTAGTAAGCTCCGAATGTTTATTACAAGGATAAATAAAGATCTGCTCTCTGTTGGCACCAGTTCAACTTAATTGGCAGCCCGTTCAGAGAGGAGCCCCTGCTGAGCCCTGCCCAAGCCTGCCTGAAACAGCTCCAAACGTGAGGCTGCAAGTGTTCGAAGGACTCCTCTGGCAGCCGCTCTCATGCCAGGTGGTCCATTACCAAGGACACAGGGAGAGTGAGAGAGGGTGCTGGAGGCAGAGAGGCAGGGTTGCAGCAGAGCTTCCACCCCCTGCTTGCCCTGCACCAACCAGACCATGAACTCTTTTAATTAGAGAGGATGCGGCCTCAGCACCTATCAGGCCCTGCTCACAGCTGCACACTCATCCATAATGCATGGCACAGGTTATGAAGCCCCCTTCCCAACATCCCCCTATTGAGAAAGCAAGGCCACACACAAACCAAATATACCACACGTAAAGAAAGCGGCACAACTCGACTCACCAGGTGCGAAAGTGCTAAGTGAAGATTACTGTGTGACAATATGGCAAAAAGTTGATGGGAGGTGGGGATCTTTAGAATGAGTTGTTTGGGGCAACAAGAGGTGCATAGTGTTTCCATATGTCAATGTAGGGGAAGAGCATGGTGTGTGTGCATGACTTGTTAATGCTGGCTGGAGGTCCAATGGGAGGAGGGCAAAATAGAAGGAAGGAGGAATGCCATACCTTTCACTACCTTATCCAGATAGTGAGCTTGGGAGATAAAAGACAGGACATATAAGGGAGGTTTGAACAGTGCCACTTCCATGACAAGACAGCAAGGCACGGTGTTAGTTTACATTACAAAAGGTAAATAAAAAAAAAAAAAGGAAAAGTGCAGTCATGAAGCAAAATCATGCATTACAAGCAACACAACAAATACGATCCAACACAGAGGGAGAGGGATGGAGACGGAAAAAAGAGAGGGGGGGTTGTGAAACACAGAGTGAGAGAGAGAGAGAGAGAGAGAGAGAGGGTAAAAAATGATATGTTCAGAAAGAACATTTCAATCTGTCCCCATTTATCAAGTGCCGGGATCGGGAGAATATCTCAGGGGAGTATTTCAAAAGCAATGTGATTGATGCACATATTACCACCCTTAAATCTCTCAAGCAATATCGTACAGGAGGTCAGGATGTTCAACAAAAAGCGCTTTTAATCTTGAAACACCTCTATAGACGATGAGGTCACCGGAGCCGGGGGCACTGGACCTCTTGTGCTCCACGGCACGGCGCTTAGGGCCAACGCAGAGCTCTCAATAATGAAAATTGATTTAAATTGAGATCTTTGGCTTCTTAATGGATGACACTGAGGAATATTCTTGTCGAGGGAGTGGGGATCTCAATATGGCACTTATAAAAGGCCCATCAATAATGTAAGGCCAGCATATAAAACATTCACAGACTGAGTCAATGCTCTGTACTCAGCTCTGCTCCAAGATATGCACGAGGATACTGTGAGAAAAATCATCTTCATCCGCTTGAATATGGAATAAAGTTTTCACCTACATGACTAGCTTTCTCAACTTTTGTCCTATTTCCCTATTGACTCAAATGTGTGGGAGTTGTAAATTTCTGCTCACTGAAATGCTGTGGCAGAGGGGGAAGAGATGGTCATTGTGTTTCCCACTTCCTCTCTGATGCTTGAGTGGTTGGATCATAGAATGATAATGAGTGAGCTACCATGTTAGACGACTGTCAAAAAGGCAGTGGTGCATTTTTTTTACTCTTACTCTTTTACTGATAAAAATAGTACTGACACAGTGCTGGTCAGTGTGGAGCTTATATATTCTGTTGGAAAGTTTAAGGCCTCATATTTTATATGATTGCCAAATATTCTGTTTGTAAAATCTTAATTCGTTACAACTACTCCTCATTTATTCCACAAGTAAATGTGGAGTAAAAATGTATTGCCTCTGAATAATATTCTGGAGTAGAAGTATGAATAAATGTATTGGAAATATTCAAGTACGAATATCTCAAAATTGGACTGAAGTACACTACTTAAGTAAATGTATTTACTTCAACCAATGAAATAAAGAGAGAAGAGAAGAGAAGAAGAGAAGAGAAGAATTGATGCAACACAGGAACAGAATGGTAAAGTCGCAATCTCGCAAAGCAGGCATCAAATAGCATGTCATCTGGATGGTCTGCTCCGATGTCCCTAATCACTTAAGTTACACTTTCACAATAAAACTGTCAAACCTCACAACATCCATCGCGGTAACTCAAAAAGATCTTTGTGCCATCCTTTTGGCTGTTTGCATTTCAAACAGAGGAGAGAGGTCACAAATGGAGTTTAACTACTGCTTACTTATGATAACAACTTGGCTGCATCTGCGGTTGCTAGTATTTACATATTAGTGCAGTCACTGCTCTCTCATGACAGCAAACAACAAATGCTCACAACAGGAACGCCATCTCTTCAGGACCTTCAACACAGCAAACATATTGAAGGTACATTTTCAATATAAAGTGTTGTGTACACACTGCAGCGCTCAGTCGGCTCCTTCTACCTCTAAACTATTATCTCTGGGGGAGATTTTAACAAAAAAAATAAATAATAAAAGCGCCACCATTATCAGCCCATGAACCACTGCTGGCCTACTCTGCTGAAGGATTATGAAATCCACTACATAACACACAGCACTTAACAACTTTACTCTGTGGAAACACAATGAAAACTCAGTTGAAACTTTTTTTTTTTAAAGGTTTACATAAGCCAAGTTTTTCAAGAAAGCTCTCGACATTCAGTCAAGGTCTTAAAAAACTTCTTCCAAGTGTTTGCAGAAGAACAATTGTTAGTATAAACATGGAACGAAAAGTGGAGGTTGACCTGCTCACAATGACTCACATGTCAGCATTTGAAATTAATAGTAAATGGAAAGGGGAGCAAAGAAAGAGATGAGGAAAAGGATGAGTAAAATGAAAGGACACCTTAGCACATTCCCACATTAAAATGCATGAAGGCAAGCCTCAGATCCTTGAGTAAACCTGTTCATGCTTTACCGTGTTGCACAAATTCAATTAAGCATGCTTTTCCCTCTCTTCTCCGACTGGACCCTTCCCCTCACACCCAGTTCTTCATACACACAGGCAGACAGACAGCCTTGGCCTTTGTTGGGCCCCTGAACCCCTCCCAAACACACAGACACACACACACACATACACACACGCACACACGCACACACACACACACACACGCACACACACACGCACACACACACGCACACACACACACGCACACACACACACACACACACACACACATAGATCCCCACCCAAATCAAAACCTCTTCCCATCCTACCAATAGTGCAGTGTTCTCCGTTCCAACCCGGACTGCATTCACATTTGCCGTCCTTGCAAGTGCCATGTTCGTTGCAGCGAGGGTGACACGCCCTCTGGTCACACCCAGTGCCCATCCAGCCGTCGTCACAGCGGCAGCTGCCCGACACACAAATGCCATGGCCACCACAGTCGGCTGCACAAATCTCTGTGGGAGACAGGGACATAGAAAAAGACAAAAAAGGGAGCGGGGGGGAAGACAGAAAGGAAGGAAGGGGGGTGGACGTGGGACGGAAAGGGAAGACAAGGCGGTGATGGGACAAGGCAACAAGGGTGAAGAAAAGACAAATCCAGGAGTTATTGTCAAGGAAAGGCGGCCACGCTCCACTACCTTGTCTGATGGCAGCTGAAAAGAAATTCCTGCACCTCATAAGGGGCAATCCTTTTTGACAATACAAATCTAATAAGTCCATTACAAAGAAAAGACATGGATTGTGGAGGCCTTAGCAGACTTATTCTTCTCCTTGCCTCTCCTCCTCTTTCTAAATTCAACTCCTTCTGGCACAAAGGGGGTAAAAAGGGAAAAAAAAAATACACCCTGGAACTTGTTGTAGGGATGGAAACATTATCAGTGCTACCATTTTAATAAAACAGTAAATGTTACTGTAATTCCTTTGTTGGACATGCAGTGTTCACAGCTTTGCCAGATGCTTTACTCTGGGGCACAGGCAGGAGGGAAGACTCCACCGAATGATTGGAGACATAGGATGTCAACATGCTGTTTTTACTCTACCTAAGAGGAAGAAGTACATTCAGGGAATGAAGGAGACTGAGAGACAGAGCCACAGTAAAGCTTGGCTGGCGCTATTGTGTGGCAGCTGAAAGACCTCCCTGACAGGCTGTGATAGAGCCTGGGACATTACCCACGTCTCATGAACTCGAGGGAGAGTATGACAAGACGAAGGCTCAAAGAAATTAAACACTGACAGATTTATTATGAATCTCATTGAAATGTTAACCTCTTTATTAAGTATTCTGTTAAAAAAGAGGCTTAGCCGTTTGGGCAATGAGGAACAATGGCCATGTATTCCTGGCTTATTAGCCAAGCCAATTCAAATATGACCACAGGGGACCAAAATGGAGGTAAAATCTTTTAATAAGTCAATTACTGCCTTTACAGTGCCTATTTTGTCATAGCTACAAATTTAATTTGAGTGGTGTTTTCAGCCACAAACCATAACATGACATTACCAAGCTAAAAAAGCTTTTAAATAAAATCATTCACCCCTGCTAATTATAGCTCAGCACTTTATTAAACTATGAAAATGCTAATTTTACATTTGACTTTTGATTTTGAGGTACAGTATCCCAGCAGGATTTGGATCCGACAGCTTGAACACACACACACACAAACAAACAGAACTCACATGCAAACATTAAATATCAGAAAAGGGTTCAATTATAGAGGTTTGCCATCAATTATCTTCTACCATTTCTTGTAGAATTATTCCTTCTGTAACCTCAAAAGACAATATTAACACTGTTAAATAGGAGGTGCTAAAGAACATAATGAACATCTCGAGTGATCTCATTAGCACATATGTTGGAGAAAAAAAATGTATGAGCCGATCATACTGGTGTCTTTCTCAGAATTATCAGGATGCATGCTGGTCAGCGAAAACAGGCTCAAAGCGTCTGTGAGACAACCGTTCGCTTGGAACACAGGAGAAAGCTTTAACGTGATAAAGATGCAATTACAGCCTGCAGGCAAACCGTCATTATCCGTGGCCAGAGGAGTCCACAGTGAGAAATACCCCCATCCCCATGATGGCCGTTACCATTTGCACTAAAGGACCGTGTAAACAAACTTTCCTCTGGGTGGGAGAATGGCAAAAATGGCATAAAAACACACATATTAAAGGACATAAAACCTCAGGCATTGTTTTATGGCTTGTAGCAGTATTACTACCAACTGTGCAAAACCCAGGTTGTACTGTTCCAAAGCCACACGAGGAAATGAGTTTGTGACTTTAAAGTATTGGGGAGGAGGATTAAAGAATCTTGAAAGATATATTGAAAGCTTTCCATCTTTCTCTTCCCCCCAGTCTGCGAGGTTATAGGCTGCTAGCTGTGCTACCCCACCACCGAGCTTAGTGTTGTATTAGGCCACAGAAAGCTCTACAATGAACAGGATAAAGGCGGATAAAGAGCCAACTCATCATCATTTACAGAGCTCTTTCTCTGCGAGGCAAACTCAGACTAACTGCCCATTTCCCTCAAAATCCCTGGGATTACCTAATAGGTCATTGTGTCTGCTTGGAATATAAAAGGATTCATGGATCCAAGTGACTGCTGGACTAAAACTCTGGTTTTCAGAATTATTTTGTGCGAATACAAATGATGTCATCTAAATGAAAGCAGCTGAAGGCAGCAACTGTATCAGCCGCTACAAAAACAGAGCCCATGTACTGATTATCAACACATCAGAAGCCTGTTCAAACAGTTTTCATCTGCCAGAGAATAACCATAAAACACGAATACTGTCTCGTATAAGCATTCATACATGTGGAAAATATGAAATTCTTCAGCTGAATTTACGGGAAAAAAAAAAACAACCTTCTTTTTCCAGGAACCTTTTGCATCCGCCAACACTGCATCAGTGATGTTAGACACCTACATTTGACAGCTCTTTAACAATCTTCCACTGAGTTCACTGAGGTTTTTCAGTGAAATACTTCTTCGGTAAGTTTGAACAAGCAGGCTGCTGTCTGAGTCGAGTCTAAATTGTGCAGGATTTTTTTTTCTTCCTCGGAGCCTCGAGAAGGTATATTCTAGCTGTAAAAGTGCATCTTATGCTCAGCCGATTCTTGACTACCAAGAGAGAACGTTCCCCATGGACAAAATGAACACAATGGGAACAATCCTCCAGAGCAGAAAAAGCTATCATCAGCTGTGAGCTTTGTGCCAACATGAAGAAATCCAGAACTCAAGAAAGAGCATTAACTTGAATTAGATCATGCCCCTGACAATATCCCTGCTATGCGTGCTTCCCTCTTTTCTGTGGCTGCCAGCTAACCGTGTGGAGACTGAAGATGAAACCATTCATAAAAGATATAAATTCGGAGCAAAATCAACCGGAGTCTGATTGCTAGCTGTGGACCTCCAACTGATCATTGATGTGAATAATTGAGGCTTTTATGTGAGCCATTTTCTTTTAACATAATCAGAAATGTTTACTTCTGTGAGGAGCCCAGCAATTATCAAAGCTATATTGAATCAAGCAGCGAAATGAATTCCAACGGAAAAGGCAAGGATTGTTATCAGAGACGATCTGACAGAGATGTCAAGGTTATTACTTGTTGTTGCTGTTCATTGTGAGGTATTATACTAAAGCCGCACATATTGAAGGGTAAGAAATGGTACGAGAATAAAATATAAAAACTTTAAAATACTGAGGATTGACAAGACTGAAAAATGACATAACTGAGTGAAACCTGTTTTTCATTACTTGTTATTTCTGTACTTACTCACTTCATATGCAATTTACTATCTTTCATATGATGCTTTATTTGAATGCCTACCATTACAATGATCATTCATATTTAAGAGGCTGCTCATAAGCACAAAAGACAACAGCTTAAATGTAGTTTCCATCCTGCAAATAAAAATAAAAAAAAGTCGGCTAATCTAATTAAGCCTGTGCAATATTTTCCGTAAATGCTCTGACTTTTTTCTACTTGGTAATCAGAGCGACATCAGCACTGGTCTGTGAACGGGAATTCTGCCACTGTTTACTCTCATCAGGGGGAGGCACTCACCTGTAGAGCAGTCATGGCCTGTCCAGTTGGGATCACAGCTGCAGGTTCCGGTGTCTGCCAGGAAAGCTCCATGTCCAGAGCACTGGTCCATGCAGGAGGCCCTGGGGCTCTCACATCCTGGCCCGCCCCACCCCACAAAGCAGTGGCACTCTCCCTGGACACATACCCCTCGGCCTGAGCATGTTGGGTCCAGGCAGTCGACTAAAAGGGTTCCAAAGAGACGGTGTCAGACACACGAGCTACCTGCTGTTTCCCTCTTTCAGAGGCAACCTGCCGTTTCTATTTGTGCCTGAGAAGAATGACATCTGCAGTGGGCTGCAGCTTAGCTGCAGCTGAACCTGGCTTAACACATGTTCAACGAATGTACAGAGGGAACACACAGAAAATGATGTGAGGAGGCCCACTCTCTCTAAAAGCGGAGACAAGATTTACAAACAACTGAATTAAATGGCTGTATTCACACTGGGGCTTATGGCACCAACCTACAGGTGCTGCCCACGCTCCTGCTGGCACGCTCCCATCAGCTTATAAAGAAAATTCCTCCTAAAGCTGGAAGGTGCCTTAGTAAAAGTGTTTTCCTCCAAAATGAAAGCCACGATGATGAGCACTTCTAAGCTGGAATAAATAAACCTCACATTTACAGAATCTAAGGGAGGAAATGGGGTAGGCAGGAGAGCACGCTCGACTTGCACTGGCTTCCCTCTGCTGCATCATATTTGTACACTGCATCAGTGTAAATCGTATCAGTTCAATTAGTATGCAAATATCAAATTAATGCCCGTTTCTATAGCTTCCCTTCCCTTGATATGTTGTTAAACGAGCGCTCACTTTGTAAGTTACAACAGTTGTGGGAGCATACAATTACAATAATAACATGCTTTATACCAGACAATATCTGCATTGCACACACAGATGGCAAATGGGCGGCAAGAAAGAGCAATGTCTAGCGGCTGAGAGCAGCAGGCCGCGCCATGGCAGCTCCCCTTTACCATGACATAAATGGTATAAAGGCTGTTATAGTAAGACAAACAGGATCTCTCGCCTCTTAGCAGATGGTTTGGGCACAAGGCACAAAGATCAGAGGCTAACTGACAAGAAACTCTCTCCTGGCAATTAATCATTGTGCCTGAAGGTCGCACGGAAGAAAGGTAAAAATGTTAAAGGGCCCTTGTCCACATTCTCCTCCACTCCTTATGGCTAACGCTACACCCAAAATAGAATGGGGGCCTATGGATGTCACAAACCCCCATTTATCAAACTCCCAGGGTCCATTTTTCATTTTGAAATGAGAGCCTTCAAGAGCTGACAAACACAATGGCTCCTTCAATCTTATCTGTTCAAGCCTTATCCAGCATCATGAATGTGAGTTCCTAATGGATTAACATCAGACTCTGCGTCTGAGTTTCAGACAATAAATGGACTGTTTCGATTAACGTAATGCCTTATATCCATGATTTATACAGGAAAAGTCACCTAGGATGCACAGTGTGAAGTGTTATGGCCATAACGCTCTTCATAAAGGATGTCCTGTCTTTACTACCAGATAGACTGTTTAATAAGCCATACCGGCTTAATAGCCATTCCCATTATGAGTATTCTTTTAAAATGTCAAGCACTAACAAGCTAAGATGGCGGTTACAGCAGCCATATTATGTATGATTTTATAAATTTAGGATACATTACCGTGACTTATTAAAATAATCACCTTCTTCACAGTTTTCCCCTTTGTAGCCCGGGTTGCAGATACAGGTTCCCACGATACAGGTCCCATGACTACTGCATGTTATGTCAATGCACTGGTTGGTGGGAACGTCACACTCGGAGCCCTTCCAGCCGCTGTGACACATGCAGCGACCTTTAAGGTATTGACCATTCCCGCTGCATAGCACTGGACAGGCAGCTTTGAAAAGAGCAGACAGCATACATCCATTTGAATGGACCCCTCCAACCATAGCTTCAAAGAATAGTGAGTGTGCGCTAAAGCTTCGATGTGACAATGAGCCTCTGACCAAAATGTTAAAAGGTTTCCTTTATAGTGTCGAATGTGCAGCACAAATTACTGCACTTTGGCATCCAGTCCAGATGGGACCAAAATACTAACAAAAACAACAAATATCAAATATAGATGTGGCTTTTAAAAATGCCAAAAATGTTGCTCATGGATAAAGATGGTAATATATGTAAAGACAGAAAGCAAATGAGCCAACAACAGTCAATGTGCAATATTCTGTATTTAGTATTTAATATTTAATATTCTGCATTTAAACTGTAATTTCTTACCTCAGTTTAGGCCCATTGTGTATATTTACTGGTCATATATTTTGTACTGGTCATATATTTTTATACTTCATATTTTACATTTCATATTCATACTCAAAATTGTAAATAAGTCATGTGAACTTGTATATAACTCCTTTTTTTTAGACTGATATTTTTACCACTGCTATCTCCTGTGCTGCTGTGACATGTGAATTTCCTCAATGTTGGAAGAATAAAGGCTTATCTTATCTTATCTTATCTTATCTTATCTAATCTTAACATATAATCTAAAGGTATTTATCATGTTATTTCAATTTGGTAAAAAATGAATAAAGCCTTGCTGTCAATAGCTGAAAAGCAACCGACCCCTATAATCTAAAGCTCTCTTCTCTATACAGTTATTCAAGAGTTCTTTTATATGTAACACAATAACACAATCTCCACTAGGAGAGACAGAGGTAAAAATTAATCATCAGGACTAGTACTGACTAATTCAATAACAAAGAGCTGAGGTATAATAAAAAGTAATTGTAAGATTGAAATTGCTTTGTTCTGGTCATGCAGTGAATACAATGTGGTCGGCACCTTTAAACGTTATGTATCCGAGTGATGTAGATCAATAAAGACATTATGAGTGAGGGTGTGACTCACCTCGCCCACAGTCAGGTCCTTTGAATCCTAAAAAGCAGTGGCATGTTCCAGCAACGCAGTCACCGTTGCCGAAGCAGTTACTGGGACAGTCATCAATAGAATCTGAAAGAGAGCAATCAGGAGCATTTCTGAGTAATGTGGTTTGAAAAACAATTTTCCTCCCACTCATTTTCTCTGGGTTGATTATTATCCCTTTGCTAATGACAGCGATAAGCGCAGGCTCCAATCCTGTCAACATTTCTATTTCACAGCAAAACATTTTTGACTGTCACGAATGTTTCACCAAAAATGAAAGAATTCAGCGAAAGAGAAAACAACTCCTGATCATCTGGGCTTCATCCAAAAGTTACAAAGCAAAGTTCTGCACGCCTCATGAGACATTATATTTGCATTTACATCTGAAGCATCAGTAACACTGGAACCTACATTTCCCCACTGTCATGCATAATGTTACTGTATCATGTTTTCTTCAATGGTCTGCTTTTCAGCTTTATGTCTGCAGAAACAATGGGTCTGCCAGGCCGACTACTTCGTGTTGCCTGCTTTAATGTGTTCTTTCAGTTCTTCAATTGTGTTTAACGGGATCAATGAAAACAACCTGTGCACAAGTTCCGTATAAAAAAAAAAAGAACAAAATGAAACAACGAAAATTGCACTGGGATATTCAAAATGAAGCTTGGCACCTTGTCCGAATCTAGTTGGGCTCAAATCAAACAGTGTGTGGTTTTATCACAGACCCCGAATCATTCGCTCTGATCCAGAAAGCACTTTCTGCACAGTTGCTGGTCTTAATAGATGCCTCACCGTGTGCACAGACCAGGGATTATACAAATGTCTTCTAGCAAGACGTTAAGATAAAAAATAAGAAGAGCAACATGTGAGACAATTGCAACCCTTACAAAACAAACCAACCCTAAAAAAACCCTTTCCATACTTTCTACAGTGTCAGTATTCTAAACCATAAAACATTCAATTTCAAATTAAAAATTACAAGATGGCCCTGATGGAGAAATTATTTTGCTGTGATGAAAACCTCCTGGCAGAAACATGTAGGCTCTTAATGTGACTGTTGTTTTGCTCATGAGCCTTTACAATAAATGTTGTTGAATACATCAACATGACCTTTATTTCCCTCTTTACTTTTCAAGCTCCTCAAATATCATAATCAAATGGCCTTATGTGGCTGTATCCTTCTTTGTTACCTAACAAACCGAGAACATTCTTGGTGCAAACAATCAGCACATCACTCTCCATCATTCCCTCTATTGATCCCTCTAACGAAATCCAACAAATTGGCAAAATAATTATTTCTACTCGGATGTTCTGACACTTGCTTTTATTAGAAATAAGAGTGACCACTGATCTCCGAGGCGTCGACAGCAGCAGAATTCTGAAACATGATGCTCAGTGAATTAAGTCTGAAATGGTGCTGAAAAATATTCAATCTTGTCCATTGCCTTCAGGCAGCAGAAGCTCTGAGGCAAAACTTACTGAACAAAGACTCTCTTGTGCTCCACAAAGGGCTAGAAATGTGAGCCATGGATTCAGCTTCCCTTTACTCTGGAGAGTCAATCATCACCGAGGATGCAACGCAAGACAGAGAGAAAAGACAAAGAGAGAGAGGGAGAAAGAGATCGAGGCAGACCAGAGATCCAGTGAAGAGAGAGAGAGAGAGAGAGAGAGAGGGGCAGGCAGTGAGCAGAGAAACGCTGCTTTCACTGCTGCAGGCTTTTGCCATGTTGGGTTAGCGAGGGGATGCAGGGAAGACGATCCTCTGGGGTGGTGGAGGCAAATCAGCATTTTGGTCGGGTTTTGATGGCTTCCAACAAGAACATCTACCTACAGTATAAAGCCTGGGCTTCTCTTTTGCTCGAAGCTAGTGAAACCAGCAGCGCGCGCGTGTGTGTGTGTGTGTGTGTGTGTGGCCATTAGAAATTCCTCCCAGAAGTACAATTAAGCAGGAGAGATTCCCGGCGTGAATCTTGCAGCTCTTGTACATAGGGACAAAAAAAAACCTAAGTGGGGTTATAATTTATTGTTCAGCAAGCGAGGCAGTGAAAGATCCAACTGCAATATACTGACACATTTACACACATGTATTCCACATTAATGCGCCTCTAATTAAGACTATCTTATCTTTATCTGTGTCTTTGGTGAACAACAGACCGTCAAATCGAACATACTTAATTGAGTAATGGTGAAGTGCAGCGCTCCCGTTCTGAATGCTGACGCAGTTTAGTAGACTACGCACTCCCCATGTCTATTGCCTCTGTTTCCTCTGAGAGCAGGCAAGGGAGGCCATGAATATCTCTTAGCCACACACTCGACATAGGCCAACGCATAAATCATGGATTCAAGCAGAGCTTCATTGAAATTCATTACCCTTCATATCAGGGGAGCTAACTATTGTGCGAGTCTCTCCAGTCGGTGAGGACAGAGGAGCGTGCAGTCGGCAGGTTTAATCAGCGCCTTGCCATGCTCTCAGAAAGATGCTCAGCACCTTTGAATGATGGGCGGCTGTGTACAGAGAGAGCCTTCTGTTATAGAGTGAGACAGGATACAGAGTAAGACATTGGTGCTGGGTCTTTGCCTCCCGTTGCTTCGCTCCCCTGTATAGGAAGCCGTGTCTGGGTTGAAGCATGTCTGGCATCAGGCAGCAGGGACAAATGGCTTCATGCTCCAGAGGGCTGTGATACAAAACATTCAGTAGGACACATTTCACATTGCCATGGAGCCACAGCCAAGTAATGAGGAGCAGCCCAGATTAAAGACAGAGGCGCTCTATCCCCCTAGATGTATTACGGCATGGCTATGTGCAACAAGCAAACCTTTCATTTAACACACGAGAAGAACATAAGGAGCCCCGCTGGAGGTAAAATAAGACGTTTTTTCCTGCACACAATGTCACCAAAATAATTTTACTGTTAGTGTCAGTATAAACAATGCTGCGTGTGTCTCTCGACGTGTCTGCTCTAGATATTGTTCACATATATATCCATGCCTGGGCTGCTCTATTTGAAGGTCAACTCCATCCCTGCACGGCTCAATACAATTCAGGCAGTTGGTGAGATTCAATTTCTGCTGAAGGGCACTTAACCGGTGACCCATTTTAGAAAGGGCCCCTATGCCTCCCTCTGAGCTCCTGTGGGCAGATCAGCTCTGATACAAATGAACAGAGGCAGAATTCAAGCTCTGACTAACTCTGCCCCACCCCATCCTCTCCCCATTCCTATTCGCTGCACAGAATACCTTATCTAGTTGTGTTTTCTCTGATGAACCACAGGAGGCCTTCATGCACACCCAGTCAGGAAGAAATAAGCAAAAGTAAACATGCTGCCCTGACTCCCCCACCTTGTGTCATATCATATATTAAGTATTGAATTACAGCTGTTGTTGCCACAGCGAGGGGAGGGGGTGAGGGGGGGCATCTCTTGCCTGTCTCCACTTGGTGTTACATTGGTGTTGAGGACAGCTTCTCATCGATCTGCTGCCTGGCACAGCCCCTGTCACAGATGGACTCTGGCCCAGGAGCTTTTAATTAAAGAGCATGTGAGAACAGCTCCCAGCTGCCATCCCTGTGAAAGTCGACACCTCGGGCCCTCTCACACCTTACGTACAGCAGTGCTAATCAAAGGCGCTTTAGGGAGAACAAAGAGGAGCGTACAAAACGAATTCACCTCCGCAAAGAAGGACGTATGTCTGAAAACGGAGCCGCAGCGCGTCATACGGAGTTAGGCAAAGGAGAGAAATATCTTCCCTACTTTGATATATGGAAAGTAGATGGAAATTGGAGCAAATCGTGATCAAAAATGGCACTAGCAGGAGGGTACAATCATACTTTGAATTGTATGCAAATGGTTCCCAGAAGCTGGACCCCTGATTCGCTCGGAAGACACTCAGGGTAATGAGGATATTATGATCTCTCAATGCCCTACTCAGGGGCATGGCAGGATAGCACTGATGTCCTGATTTTTGTAATATTCAACTTCACCTTGATTAACCTGCACTTTCCTTGCCTATTGAAATCTGCCAAAAAACTGCCTCTGACTCATGCCCCAAGTCTGGGCTGTTTGCTGTGGAGTGCTGCTGGTTGGTATTATAGGGATTATGTGGATTGCTATTACAGGTTTCAGCAGCAGGTCATGCCCAGGGCACTCACCTATGGCAGTGGTAAGGAAGGAGACAGTTTCAGTTTCTTTCCCGTCGTTGTAGATGGCCAGGTGCCAGATGCCCGAGTCCATGTATTGGATAAAACCTGTGTCGTGTGTGGTGATGGGTACCAAGCTCCGCTGCATAGCCACGGGCCCCTCCAGACCGTGAATGTCCTGGGCCAGGAGCCGCCGCCCATCCAAAAGCTCCACAAAGTCAAACTGCAGACAGACGCACAGAAAGTGAGAAAGACTGATGGATGGACCGCAGACACGCCATTAGAGTGACACATGAGACTTGAGAGCTTTCAGCCCTCTTTATAGCGGAGCATCATTTGGTCTGCATGAATAACTCATCATTCCAGAGGAGCTCGAGTAAGTCTTGGCACATCGTGGTTGGATGGGCTGTGATAATTTCATAGTCCACATATCTTATATGAAAGCCTTGTTTAAAACTATTAAAGTGAAAAAAGGAAAGTTGGGTGGAAAAATAAATAAATAAAGCCAGTGTTTACCAAATAACATCTGCACCGATTTGCTTCATATTAGTAGTGACTCAATGAATACCAATGAGACGGCATTTCATTTTCATCCATATAAGGAAGGGAGTCTCGATTCATCTGCCACTCTATATATAATCAGTCACAGCACGAAAACTCCACTTTAGATTATTTCTTTCGAAGTAAAAGAAAAAGAGGAAGGAGACAAAAATGATCTTTTGACTGGAAGATAAATCACGCTGGATATTAATGCAAACAAAAATCATGCTACGAACAATTTGTTGAGCCGCGGTTACATTTACAGTGGAAATCTAAACTCTGTGAAGCAAGTGGACAGATATGATTAATAACATGATATATCTGATTCTGTGCTGCACATAGATGGGAAATTAGTGTAAAGAAAAATCTCCCTTTCTTGGCCCCACAGCACCGTATCGTTGTGTGATTCATTGATGATACTGAACCTGAAAGAAATTTGCCATAAATCCTTTCTGCAACAAAGAAAGTGATTCATAATACAATAGAGAGATTTATGAATTGGTTTGTATTCCTGACACGCACCTACATGGTTAGATAGATTTTTTTTTAACAATATCCCAATTTATATTCTGTGGCAGAGGAAGAAAAGGAAAAACAAGCTGAATCCTTATACTATGTAGACATGATTGTATACATTTATTATTGTCTTCTTTCATACAAAAAGCACAAAAAAAACACAATAGATAAAGTGTAGTAGCAAATTAATGGATGTCATGGGCGACACTCAAATGTTTCCCACCTGTGTGTGTGACGGAGGTAGGCCTCTCCTTCCATAGATTCCCACTAAGGCATCTTTGCTCAGCGACACATTAAACTTCAGGTACATGGGATGATCAATGAAGACCTGGGACCTCCAGAAGATACCAGGAGGGATCTGCTGCGCGACCTTGCGCCCCACGTCAATCTCTCCCATATCTATATAGCTGTCATCCGGGAACAAGCTGTCCAATTTGCCTGCATTGCACACAAAGTAAATCGGTCAAAGAGATCACACCATTAATCCAGCGTGTGGAGGGCAGAGGGAGTCTGCCCAAGCATGATAGTCTGACCATATCACAGATATTCAATCACAGCCCTGACAGCCAGAGAAAAAAATGTTATGAATGACCATTGCCAGCAATTCGAGTCACAATTCGAGAGGAAGGGAGAGAGTACAAAAGTAAGAATAATCGGATTGAACATCAGCCTGGTGTTCAAACTAAATTCTACTTTTGTCCTGAAGCTGATTTTTCTAAAAAGGCAAATAAAAAATCTGTGAAATATGAAATGGTGAAATAGGCTTCAGTCCCTGATTATTTCAAAGCCCTGATATCCTGCCATTAAACCGAGGATCAAACTATGCTCATTTTGTGGAGGTTGTTGACTCAAACAAGGTAAATTTGCTGTTTTTCATGATCTGCACACATTTCATAAATTTTTCCTCATCAAAGTGATGAAAGGTTCTAAAAAATATGATTTAAAAGGCTGAACATATGGAGGGGAAATGATACGAAAAACACTGGAGAAAATACAACTGCAACATACAGTTATAATTAAAGTAAAAGTAATAAATTGAAAATAGTAATTATAGTAGAGCGGGATCTCTAATACTGCGCGCTCAGGTACTGGCGCATCCGCTGCCAAAAATTGTCCATATGCTCCATAATGCACCTTATATTGGACTCGGCGGAAATGGCAACATCTGTTTGCCCGTGTAGATGAGCTAATTTCGGCAGCGATGTCTACTAAAGCAGACGTCCATACAAACTACCCTCAGGACTTGGTGGCAGACACGGCTTTAGGTTACACGTGGCACGGCAGATGGCTGTCTTCTCAAAAGTCCATCAGTGGCAATGGGTTTTATCAGAGTAGACAGAACACACTCCCCGTCTCCCAGATCTGGGCTTTACATAATGCTACAACACACAGTCTCATTTTCCACATGTTGGGGTGTGTTTGTATTTATGCAGCACATTAATGGTGTACTCATCAGGCTGTTTAAATAAATCATAAGCTGAGACCAGTGATAATGGGCCTCATGGTTAAATAAATGGTTGTTGTAGTGCAAGCTAAACTGCAGCATAATGCTTTGATGGAGAGACAAGACTCAGAAAGAGAGAACGACGCTGAATCTCAACGCAGCACACATCTGCATCACCTTGATAAAACACTAGATAGCTCATCATTGTTTCTGGTGACAGCACTGCAGAATGAGACTTATTTAGAAAACTATGGCTATTGATTTCCTATCAGCGCCGGCTGCCATGCAGGGTCTAAGCTCAGCTGTAGTCATGCTTGTTGTTAGCTAAACACACTTTCTGCTGTCTGGTAAATGAAAAAGACAACTCCTGGATTCATCTATATGGTAATGACCCCATCTTCTACCTATTGTAGTCCGCCAGAGGCAAATCACATGGTTAAATCTGGGCCCATTTGTTCGAGAATGGAACAGAGCAAACTTTCCTCGAGTCGAGCAGTTGGTACCGTGGGGTGAGCACATGCTTTCTTTGGCTGCCAGGAAAGGCAGCCCAGACTAGGAGATGAAAGGATCACATCCATTCTGAAGAGGACAGAGTGGCTAATCCCCCTCCAGCCCCTGGATACTCCATCCCTTAAGCTGTCCCATTTTCTCCCTCCAGGAACAAATAACACTTTCCCACTTACAACAACTTTCATAGGATTACAATGCAGATCTCTTTGCATACCATGGAGACGTGTGAACACAATGTGAAACTGGATGGCAAAATAATAACAAACTTGCTTGAGCTCCAAAATGTCATCCATAAACTTTAAGATTTGAAAAACTTTTTTTTTTTTTTCCTTGTGCAAAGTTCGGATGTGGGCTCAACAGTGTGTGAGAGTCAATAGAAAGAACTGAAAAAATCTAGGTTAGATTATTAAAGTGTGAACTGGAAATACATAATAAAAATTGTACTTACTGTCATCTTTTCCCTTGCGGTCAGGTATTTCCAAGCCTGTGTTGCCCAGAGGTGGCAGACTCAGATCAGTGGGGAAAGGTAGGCCACTTGTATTGTCCTCTGACAGCTGGTACATCTGTCTCTGCATGGGCTGCAGGTGCCAGTTTAATCCAAAAAGGTGCATGGCTGAAATATCAAACAAAAGACAACCTCAGAATTTATTTGTGCAAAGATTATTTGAATGCATTTTATCTTGGCAAAAATAAATACTCTATACAAATTAACCCCCAAAATGCTCAGTGAACTTTTTTTTTTGTAATTATCCAAATGTGAAAGCTGTGAGGAACAGGAAGTAAATTCCACAGAATAAAGAACAATAAGTGGTTTAATGGTTAATGGCATTTTTCAAAAAAAAGTGCTGAGTAGTCAGATCAGAAGATGAATGCTGTCCTGACCTCATGGGACAACATCTGTCTCACCACACCAACAACCACGGCCCATCCCCAGCGCCCTGTCATTTTTCCAACCCCATTACCTTTCTATTCCCCTGCAAAACTAGGGGACAAAAGGGAAAAAAACACATCAGCAGGGAGACACCAGGGGTGTTTCAATGTGAACACAGTGGATGAAGCATGCTGATATTTTACAAGGTCGACAAAAGAAATGTCCTCTGGAACAATGGCAGCAGAGTGCAGGACAGAGGAGGAGGGGCTGACCATGACAGATCACCAATAAGAGAATGGACAAGACGAGCTTAGCAAGGCAAAAGCCGCCTTGGAAGTCAACAGTCAGCAGAAAAGGCCCAGAAACTCAATATAGCCATTTTATTGGTTTGTTGGTTCTTTTAAGCTCCTCAAGTAAATAACCATGCAATTCAATTATAAAGAGCGAAATTATCTGACAGTTTTAGACCGAGGCTGCGAGTAAGCCCTCTCCTCAGTCCTCTCAGTGTTGTTCTCTTCAAATGTGTCCCCATGTTTTTCTTTTTATAGGAGCATAAACTACATGTCACCAATAAGCTTTTCAGTAACTGTTCAGACAACAGAGAGAATGACTGTGTCTGTTAGAAAAATACTGATTTGTTAGTGAGACACAGTAACAAGAGTCTTATTATAATACCACTTCGACAAAATTAGAACTGTCTAATAATACTAATTGCCAATCAACAAGTGAATAAAAGTGGGAGTCAAATGGACTCGTGATGTTTTTGTTGAACACAATTTTATTTTCCAGTTATTCCCACAAGGTTAGTGAATGGGGTGAGGACACAATGACAACGACTGCGGTCCTTAAAATCTGGTTTGTCCATCAATAATATACACAAACACTTGATATAAGTGCACAATCCAATCACATCTAATCCAATCACCTCAGTCAGGATCTACTCCTCTTCTTCTAGTCTCATGTCTGCTAGTTGTTTTTTTCTTTTTTTTTTTTTTTTCGTAAAACTGGATTCAAAGAACACCTAATATGTCTTGTTGCACACTGGATAAACAGTACCACATGCTCGCTGGAATGCTGGACTAGGTGGAAAAAAAACTATGTGGTTATCAGGGACAACGCAACATAAACATTCCCTAAGATGAAGAAAGTTCAACTCAGATACCAGCATCTGTTCTGTGTCTGTCCAGTGCCTGTGGAAGTGACTGTGTCAGCGGACGACAACCGGCGAGGAGACAGATGGCTTTGTTTGTCATTTTGTAAGCTTCAGAAATACATTCCTTTTGATTTGTGGCTCTACATTGACTGGCGAAATGGAAAAAAAGAGTCCATGTATTTCACTGGCAGAACCATCGCAAAGTCACCAGGCAGGGTGTCATTCCAAGAGTCCTAGTAATCATGTCTTTGTGAGCTCCGTTCTTTATCCCATCCGTCCCTGAGGCCTTTAATGGAAAACGGTCGAGGAGGCCTCCCATCCATAAAGATTTACTTGAACGCCTTCTTGGTATCTATGATATGCAGAGCGTTGGATCTGAGCCAGTGAACAGCCTCCTGATTTTGTTTTGCCCGCTTTTCAAACTCTGCAAACACCGTGCAATGACACTCAGACGGCTGCTGCAATTGGCTGCAAAATGAAGACAGGTTGTAGGAAAAACAAGGTACTTTCTAATGAGACGGCTACAGGCGGAGACAAGCTGTGTCTGTGTTCCAGCCATGTCACTGACCTGTCAAGAGCAGTCAACTCGGGAGCATCGCCCATTTTTTCCCGAGCGCATGTTGCGCCCTCCTTTCGCTTACCTCTTGGCAGGAAGTTAGGCCATGCCATGTGCCAATTAGGGAACAGAAGTACTGTAGTTCTGTACAGTAGTAAAGACTTCTCAGCCAATCTGAGGAAGTCAGCGCTTATTGCTGTGGGTCATCTGCCAACATTCCTGAGCTTCTATCCTCTGATCTGAAGAGCACTTCCCAACTAATGCACGCTTCAAGGGAAGCTATGATGAGTAGAACCACTTTTTTCCCTCCATCTTACTGGTCAAAATCATCAAATGCTGTGAGAATCTACTCAACTATCTTGAGGTATTTTAAAAAGGCCAGCATAGAAAAACAGTCTCTAATATGAATTGGACTGAAAAACATTTTCACCATATGGTTAATTAATAAATAATACAAAAAAAATTTAAATGAAATGAATGTAGCTTCATCAGTACTACACAATATCTTCCAGGAATACTCCATTGTTTTTCAACCCCATCACCATGACTTTAATAATTATAGAAAAGATCCATATGTGGTGTAAAGTCCAACAACTCTCTGTCTCTTGCAGCCATGTCCACATTCATATTGTCTGTGCACCCTATAAACAGTATAAACAACATACAATCAGCCTTGCAGCTTGGCAGCTGTATGTGGCTAATGCACCTGCTAATTTTCCATAATTAGCAGCAATGATATGAGGATGTTCATTGTTTCAACTTAGGTTTGCCAGCAACACGCATGTACACATACAATGCAGTATTATGTTGGCACGTTAGCAGGATAAACAAATTAAGCATTTAGTGTAACATCACTACTGACAAATCTAGACACTTCAAATATCACGCCATAATGAAAAGCCAAAACGAGACAAAGCAGTAATATTCTGAAGAACTGAAAAACAGACAAACAGGTCAAATCTGTGTTGCATAGTTGGATGATCATGCAGTGAAATTTTTTTTTTCTGGGGCCAAACCATTTTGTCCTTGGCTAGATACCCAGGGTGACTGGAAGTGAACACAGGAGGATACTGATGACCTTAAAATGAGGAACATATAACAAATGTGCTAATGAGCGAGCGACCACAGAGAAAATAGCGCCATCTTAAACCCCCGACCTTTTTGCACTTCAAAATGTGCCGAGTGACAAAGCTGTGACAAAATAAAACCACGCTGTAAGTCAAAACATCTGTCATGAGGCATAATTGGGTTCATTAGACATCTCACCCAGAGTTCCCAATTACAGGCCTCAATAATTAATTGCACTTGAAATTAAATGTATTTTCTCATCAGCCTTTAATTAAACATGGCCCTCGTTCTTGATTGGAAATTCCGATCTTAGGGTGAGGTTCGGTCTCCAACATGTTTACTTGTGGTGCACCGGGAGATGGTATGAGTTTTGCAGGGTATAATTACATAGTCTGATTAAGCACTATCAGGATGATGGGGCTCTCTGGCTTTTGGCCAAGTCACCAGCGGTAAACTGTAGACACATACTGTATCTCTACGCCTACAGCCAAACCTGATGCTAACGTCCAACGTCATTGATTTCAAATTGCTGGACACATAAAGCAACAACCAGCTGATTCTTTTTTTTAAATCCAGCATTGTTGTGAATTCCAAATGAAACTATTTAAATGACTCTGGTGACAAAAAAATGAATAATCAGATTTTAGTTCGTTTGGCCTCAAGGAGAAGAAGAAACGATAGCTTCATGATTGTTACGGCATAATGCATATCTATAACAAATGTCCTCAATGAAGAATCCATTAATCTCACTGATGAAGGCCATGCAGAGGAAACTGGTTGTTCTTTCATTGACTCCATGCATATGAACTACAATGCTCTCACCATCCTTCTATTTGAAAAACTATTTCTTTTTTCTGTGCGGGGCTGAATTCAGAGTGACCATTTATATGTTAAACAGGTATTCACAGCCAATCAGATGTATTTCATATGGTAAAATAATATTCAAAATAGAAGTGTGTATCAACTCCTCGTGTGAATTTGTAACAACGGACCAGGCAGAGGTTTCATTACTTGAATAAAAATAGGTAGTGCTAGCGTTTTCATGTAGATCACCACATCCATGGAACAGACAACAATAACTAAATCCAGACCTCAAATATCCGTTTGATGTTCTATTTTGAGAATCTTATGCCCTAAACCTTGTCATCCTTTCCTTTAAAATATTCCCTGTGCTTTCCTTCATCCTGATTCTGGTCTGGTCCTCATCACTAATTCAGTCAACATGTGGTTTACTTACTTCACACACATCCCACAAACCTGTTGTTATGTTTCCTTAAAATGCCAAAAACCCTTCTAATGGAAAAAACGAACCTCATGTTTTCATCTTGAAGTACCCACAATCCTTGCTGTCAGCCATTCCTTCTCTACCTGATCGCACTGTTACCATGGATGCTGAACTTATGAACTCCCTTTTATCCCTTTATTGTTTTAATGCAATAATAGTAAACATTCTCTTGCAAGCAAATGAGTATTTTGCTATAACTAAGATTTAACAAAAGTGACTTAACCTCTAGTAAGCTTGCTTTAAAAAACAGGTCTTGGAAAGAATTAAAGAGTAAATAAATTAAAAAAAATCTCTGCCACTTGAATTTCACAATACTGGTGGAGCAACAGCTTGCTTGGAATAAACATAAGGTGAACTGGGTAACTAGCACAGACAGCGATAGCCAGTTTGGTTGAACAGGCAAGAAAGAAAATCAAAACAAAATACAAGTAAAAACACAGAGTCGGGAACACAGTTTACTATGTAATCTCTGAGAAATGTGGAGAAACAACAATCACAGAAAATACCTGCAGTATCCACTTACATGTACTTTTAACCTAAACAAGAGTGTTGACTCAATATTCCACATTTGCTATTGAGATGTTGTGTAAACACTCTTAAACAGATCATGCAGATAAATAAGAGACTGCATTATCAGATAGGAACAGCAGTCCCTTAGGGGATGACAGCAGTCAAGAGGAGCAGAACTGATTTACTGTAATAGCATAACTCAGATATCACAGCTGGTAGTTTTTACCCAGATGGGACCTGGGTTTGCTGGTCAGGGGAGCTTGAATTAAATAAGACGAATATTCTAAACGTTGGGTCGTCTCTTGTGTGATGCCTGATGTCTTTTTAATTCCTTCTCTTTCTGACCTATTCACACGGGCAAGATTCTGGCCTGCAGATTTAGTCACCCCCATCTATGAATGATAATATTATTTAGGATGAGGTGCGTGGGCGAGGAGTCAATCTATAAGTGCCTGTATAACCGTGCTCACACAGAGTGCAGATTCAACACTATTAAAAGGGACGATGGAGGGAGCACAATAGAGCACGGATTCATCCTGTGTCTGCAGTTAAGTGGGGGGTGGAGCTGGGGGCGGATAGGTAGCGGCGACCACCCCGGCGTGCAGGAGTATCGAGAGGTGACTCACCGATGAAGTAGGCCAACAGGAAGAGGAGCGTCACTGAGATGAGGATGGCACTGAGAGCAGCACATTTCCAGTTGCAGTGCTTGTAGGGTTTCTTCAGGCTGAAGGCAGGTCGAGAGAAGGTGTTACGAGGCAGAGGGCGCGGGGGAGGCGAGTACACCGTGCTGGAGGTCAAAGGATATCCTGGTGATGTTGTGCAATACATTGGTGACGTTCCGCCTGGTTTGAACAGGAAGTGCCTGGAAAAAAACGCATTTTCTTATTAGTCTTGAGGGAAACACTCATTTGTCAGCGATGACTATCATCACGCTATTGTAGGTTATTATCTATCCGAGTGCAGTCCCTTCCGCTGGTAAGTAATTCTGCTTCCAAGCATATTCAATACGGTTACTATAGTCACGCTTCTGCTTGATTAGTGAGGATACTAAAGCATACTGGGTTGAGCTCAGTCGAAGCTGTGAATCAATATTAAATCTAATTTACGGGACTAGTGACCGCAGCTGGCTCTTGTTTACGTATTCATACCAGCATGAATTCCCAGTAACTACGTGTCAAGGCTGCCCAGACAAGAGATACAGTATATAAGGCTGCAGCATGGAGTTGAGCAGATTTATTCGCCCTTGAAGAACATGGCCGGCTATCTCAGAAAACATGTGTAGAGCCGCATGTCCAAGAGCCGTACGAGCAGCCCATCAGAGAGTCGGTGGCGGCGGCACTGTTGTCAAGGCCGTTTTACTGACAAGTTTACAAGAAGCTCCCGAGCGACACTGACATGAACGTGATTGAATGTCACATTACAATGTATGATGCGGAAAGTCACTGCGACCATATTTTATTTATAAATATCAGGACAAATCTCGGACATATCCTATTCTATAGCAATGGGAGATAACACAGCAAACTGAGCTTCATAAAGCGGTCATGCTTAACATTAATCAAAAGCAATACAACCCAACAATGTGACTTAATGCAAATTGTTAGTTGTATTAAACAGGGAAGGGACAAATACGGCAAAGATTCTAGCACAGCAGGAGACACACGCTGATGATTGACAGCATTTCAAAACAGGAGGATGTTTGATGGAAAAATAGCACAGACGTCACTATTGTTTTCATGGCAAAGCAGATTTCTGACAGTAAGTGTGAGCCAGATAGCAAAACATGCAACATACCCGTCGGTGTACGCGGCATCATGGCGTGCTGATGCCAGAATGTCCATCTCAATGAGGTTGTCCTGTAAAGTCTCTAGGAATGTCTGCTTTGCTATGTTTCTACACACAGGTGGAAAGATGGATATGAAGCTGGTGTGAGATGTGCGTGCAAGAAACACAGAAATGCCAAATACAGAATGTGATCACCAAGCAACAATCAACAACAACCGACAAATGGAGGTCAAGACGGACGGCGTGGGACAAAGAAACCAAGGCCCTTATGGAACTACTTCTACAAACGTGTGAGACAAATAACATCTAACTCTCTTGTTCCCCTCATTTGGGCACTGCCATACCTTGTTTTGTACGAGCCCTGCCCTTCTCTGCAAGCGTCTTGCTCCTCTCTAATAAACATTAGAGTATTCTGGCTCCTTTAAGGTTGTGATTGGAAGAAAACAATGCATCACTCACAAATATAAAACCTTAAGGTTTCTAACACATATTTCAGCAAAACACTTAATCTCATTTATCTCAATTTCATTTCTAATTGCAAATGAACAGCTAAAGTTTCATAGTTTTCACGCTTGATAGGATCCTCAGTTGTTTTTCATTTAGTGGTTTGCAAACAGCCCAACACACACATTTTCAGTTAATTCTCAGTTAATCTCTACAGGTGCATGTCTCATTTCTCCCATAATGCACTCCCCCCTATGAGAGCTCCTGTTCCATAAGGAAACACTGCAGCAATGCAAAGGAGAAATGAACTGTCCACATGCGATGGGCAGGCTGAACACGTTCAGCAGGACAAGAGAAAAGCCTTGTTTTTGATCCCTGATCTGTTGGTGGTGTTTCAACTCGGTGTTTTGGGGAAGAATGCAACTTTTAATGAAGAGAGAGGGATGCTTGGCAGAAACTCTAAAGAACATGGTGAAGCTGGGTGAGGCCAACCAACTGCTGGCGTCTCTCCAGTGGCAGAGCGGGATGAGACCTACCAGTGCAGAATTTATCAGGTCATTAAATTTCACAGAAGTGACGAGAGAGGGCCATTGTAATACTATTAACTAAGTAAAGGTGACATTTAATATTTCTGTGCCTGTGTGGATATTACTAATGGTTTCAATTTCATTATTGGAACTTTAGTAGTTGATCTTTTTTCTTCCAAAGCAATAGGTCACAAAGTCTACATATGTGGTTGGAGCAGCTCTCTCGCCTGTTACAGATCCATTCTCCACGCCATCTGTTTTCTGCTCCACAGGGAATACCTGCGCGGGATTAACTTTGGAGCTGGATGATGTGTAATCATTCATTATACCATAACTGTCCTTCTACCGGCTGAAATTGATGCTCATTTTCCTGTTGACTGAACCGTCTCACAAGAACCGAAGGGAGAGAGGGTAATTCTGTTGATGGCTGGTTGTTTAGCCATGCCAAACTTGCTATTAGCTATTATCCTGTCAACAACAAGTTTCATTTATGGCAATGTGTTCACTGTATGCACTATAGAGTGGTCTTAGGGTTGTCGCTGGATTGCTTCAAATATTTCATAATTATTAAATCATCTTGAAAAAAAATCAGAGTTACATTTTTACCTATAATAACTGCCAAGGCCACACAATGGCTTTGTATTTAAATTTGCTCAGCAGGCGACTTGGTCACACTGAGAAGTTGGGTTTTGTTCGGGGGAGCTTTTCTACTGCTAGCATAGTAATGTGATCATTAGGAGGACTGAGATAATTTCCCTTGCTATTCTTGATTTCATACCGCCTTGCAACAAGACCAGCCAAAGAAATACCAACAGATATTCCCTTTGTTACAATAACACTTGACAGATCTACTTCACACAAGGGCCTCCTATTGAGAAATGTGCTAGAGAACTGAATACTGATTAATATGAAATAAATAAAACTCTGAAGGCTGAAGTGGAGGAGCTATGAAGCCTGCTCACGGGAGCCTGAATGTAATTTTGCAAAGAACTGTTTCATATCCAACGCGATTAGAATTACTCTTCTGTTTAAACTCGGTAAGGATTGCTAACGTTAGACGAAGACCCCAAAACAGGACTTTTCTCTCGTTTGCCACAAACTCATGTTCATCACAAATGTAGGTCTTTGCCCCTAGCAGGATCGTTTCCATTGTATTGGCTTGCTCCTTGTTAGCACTGTGGTAATTTAATATGGAGCAGACAGCATGAAAACCTGTGTTCAACGGCGTCAGCCCAAGCTCACTCATATAGATGCCAACGTCTCTTTACATGATCAGGGAGACTTGTTGCACAGCACCTTGTTTCCAGAGGGATGTTGCTGTTCAGCAGCCAGTTGTCCTGCGCGCTGCCGGAGTCTTGACCGCTGCCCGGACCCTCGGGGGGAACAGAGCTGTCTGTGGGCGCGGGACTCGGGTTGCTCCTCGGCGTGTAGTTGCCTCTGTTCAGGGAGTTAATGGAGGCTGCATGGTGCTGATGATTGGGCGAGTGGGAGTGGGAGAGCGGCAGAGGAGGCGTCCGCAGCCGAGAGTGGTTTTGAAAGGCTCCGTCTGAAAGCGAAGGAGGAAGGAAATGAAACACCTTACAGACATTTTAAAAGAACAACAATTCGACTAATTTAATGTTGTTCTGAGGCACTTTTGAATCTCGGTTACCTTTGGAAGCACAATCAAAGACATCCTGATTCACAGTTTGTTCGCCAACACGCACTTTTGAAACCACTGCAAATCCACTGAGGATACACATTCCAAAGGGTTTGTGAATGTTTGTGTGTGTGTGTGTGTGCTAAGAAGAGCCTCATGGTGTTATTTTAACTCCCTGAGCTTCAATATTCTGATCAGCAATTGATTAGCCATAGTCTCACCAGCACCGACACCTAGACTTAAGACTTAAATTTCAATGAAGAGCTGCAAAGCCCTTATGTGCGCCACTCTTAACTCCCTCTTCTGCTCATTATTTCTCCCAACTGGTCTCTATCAGACGAGCTCTCGGCCCCCTGCAGAGACCTGAGGCTGTTTATTCAGACCAGCCACTGGCTCCTGTGTAAACAGACGAGCTGGACTCTTCTCGAAACTGACCAATTTTTTAAGCTTTTTTTGACATTTATTTAGCCCGAGAAGGATGTTTGAGCATGTGTAGTCTTTTCTATATAAACAATAGCCTGTTTCACTCTGCCTGGTGCAAAATCTACTGCAGACCACAGCTCGACCGAGGCAAAATGTGAGATTTAAAACATGCACATCACTAACAGATGTGCAGTGGTTCCTGTGGTCACATACTGCTCGAGAGCTTTTATCTAACAAACTAGTTCCCACAGGTCTTTTGTCACTTTGCATCAGAGGATTTCAGTATCATTGACCTGCAGAGTCAGAGAAATTATTGAAATAATAGCTGATGTTTAGAGTCTTTTATTAAACAAATTTGTCTGTATTTTATTCAATAAAGGGTTTTTATCAATTGTTTGACCGAATCAGTTTTAATGTTAATGTTTTGATAACCTGACGCCGTGGTTAACTTCACTTCACTGTTGTTAAAGTGCTGTTGTTCCTTCAAGTGTCAGCCTGTTCTTTGTGACTGGGAACCAGCTGTAACTTGGGGTAGCTGTCTAGCTTCAGCGTGAATTCATGAATATTATCAATTGTAATGATATAGTGGTAAAGCTTTTTCTTTCAGCATCTCCTACAAATGGTGACAACATTTAAATGCATGTGTGTATCTTAAGCGATGGCACTGCTCTCCCGCTCTGTAGGGCCATGTTTCTCAAGAATCTGAACGATTAGACATGAAGTGCAGAAAAACTGATTGTATCCAGCGGCTCTACTGTATATGCACTATTTGATAAGCTCTGCACTTCACAAGATAGAAGACCTGTGTCCTTGTGCACTCTGCATCCATTTATTTCCACATCTGCCGAGCCATTCATCAATCAATGAACTCCTGGCTTTACAGAGTGAAAGAGTGGCTTTTCTTTATAGCAGCAGGCCTCCTTTATTTCACAGATATCCACAACACTAAATTGCCAATTTACAGCAGAGAGAGTGGAATATAGACACACACAGAAGGCTTATTTTGTATAATCAGCTCCTTCATTAAAGCGACACCTTCTCCCGCCAGTCAGGAAGCTTAGAGTCATTTCAGATTTTTTTTTAAGGATGAAGAACATGAAGCTGCCATATCAACACGTGTCAATCAAGGCAGACTGACAAACAAACTGTTGAGGTGCAAAACTGGCTACGCTGAGAACAAAGTAGCATTAAGCTTCAGCGCTCGAGGCGCTTGAGGAGTGGAAAGAGAGCCTACTGTGCTCGCAGGTGACGCGCTCACCAACGGCTCAGCGAGGAAAAACAAGACAAAAATGTAGTGTGCAGCATTTAATCCTCCGACACCTGCTAAAGTCTCTTCCTGCAAAGCTTTCAACACGCATGTGCTTTGAAAGAAGAAGCCTGGCAATTTTACACGTCCTCACACGGAGAGAGTGTTTTCTAAAAAATTCCTATTCACATTCCCGCGTGTTTCATTAGCCGCCGACAAAAGAAGGAGAGAACACTGGTTTTCACCTTCAGACTGGATTTCGAACCTGGCTCGCTGCCCACATAGTCCACATATTTTACAGGATGAAATCGTTTCATTTCGTATTTCATTTTGGAGAGAGAGCTATATCACGCATCTGTCGCACTGACAGATGGTTCCACACTGAGCGCACTTTCGCACAATGCTGCCCTCGTAATTAGCCGAGCCACTGAGAGAGAGGCACGCCACGGTCCTGATGAACAATAGACTGGTGTGAGGTAAAACCACACAGTTGTTGATGACCTCCCTCCTGCTCAGTAATGTACCTGATCCCCAAAGCCATTAATAAGGTTATGCTAATTCGATACAGGGACAGCACAGACATACGTGGTGAAATATATCACAAGGACAAATGCATCAGTGCACTGGAACGCATTTACTGCTCAGTAAACAAATACTTTACTTCCTATGACGATGGAGCAAATGTGGGGCAACTAGTAATTAATTTTTTCTAACACTTGGTAACTTTTTTTCCTCTGAGGACTGTACTTGCAATACATTTTAAGAGTCACGCTATAGCCTCCAGAATTAGCACGGAAATTAATCAACATATCGTTATACACCGGAAACTTCACAAAAGTGTGCAGGATGGAATTACACTGTTCGGTATTCCTGTCCACTCTCTGCTTAGAAAACACCAGAGCTGGAACTAGTTGTATCAAGATGAATCGCTTTGGTAACTTAATACACACTGCGTATTTGAAAAATGCATGTGTGGTGATCATTTATCAGAGAATTGGTATAAATTCTAAACTTGCGTCAACATTGAGAATGAAAAAAAAAAGAAAAATAACTATTGGTGGAGGACGAAGTCTTAGACCTCTGTGGTTATTTAACAAGTTAACTTGCTATGCAGGTTTACTCAGGTGTAATATCATAGTCATTACATTATTACATTCTAATTCACATTTGAATCAATTTTCCCAATACACCTGGATCAAGTCAAGTTGTATACATCATGTAGTGTTCTGCTGGGAGTTAAAATGTTTATTTTCATGAGCTTTAATTTCTCAGTAACCATGTACTATTATAAAGCATTTGAAATAATCTTGTACATGTAGTGCCCTCCAAATGCTTTACAGTCTACACAGGAGTGTTACTAAACTGGCCTACTTCACTTGCCTACTTATTTGCATATAAGCCATGGCCATTTAAATGCATTGTAGAGCATGTGCTACAGAAAGAGAACTAGATAAGCACTGCATCGTGATTAAAATTCACTCCCTGACTGCATGCATGTTTGTCCTCGTCTAAGTAATAATCCTTCAACAGACAGGTAAGTAGTCAGTGTTATTTTCGTGGAAAAATACAGAAAGACCAGTTGCAAGACAGTTTATGAGACAAAGCACAGGGCAACGCGACCCCCACAGATGTGGTGATTCAGCAACAATTACTCACTACTATCCAAAGGACAGAAAAAAAATAAATGGTTTTCTATTGACCTGCTTTGCACAACGAAATTTGCAAGAAAAGGAGATTCATTTGTTATCGGAGAGACAGAGAAGGGGGACTTTTGCTACAATAGCCAAACCTTCACATGGCATTCAAAACAGAGGCCTGAAGATACCCATTCAGTGTGGGAATGTGGGGTTTTTCATTTTTCTTTCTAACAGATGTATGCGTCGGTTAAGGCCTCCTGACGCTATTCTAGACAAGTAATTAAGGCAAATCCACTTCATTAGTTAGAACCTCACCCCCCATCCTGAGAGATAACAGGAATGTCTGTCTAATGGCAAAATGCTATAATTGCTGGGAGACAACTGTCCAGCCGGTGAGGTGTACCAAATGGCTCTCAAACGTTTTCATGAAAAACAGGATATTTTAACACCTTCAAATGTTTCAACTGATGCAAAAGTCAGTAAAAGATTAAAGAAGTTATGATTTTTTGATGGAGGATTTCAAGAAGTATTTGTTAACCCTGTTTGATACTGATTTCTGAGCATGTTTACTCATGAGCGACACATGTACGTCATGATTGTGGATCATTGTGCTTGTTTTGATGCTGATCCTGAACCAGATGTGAAATTATTTGAATATAGCTCTAAATAAAGTAGTATTTTTAAAATATAAAATTTAGTTTCACCGACCCTGAATAGGTCTATTAAATGTGTGCTCTTTCTTTATCTCAAAAGTTGTTGGTGAAATCATTAAATGCATTTTTTATATGCAGAGTGGATTATTGGAAAGACTGTATTGAGTTACATCCAAAGGTGATACAAATCAAGAAAAACCACGAAATAAATTATTCAAAGAGTCATCAACATGATAATTAATGTGATTAATCTGAAGGACTGACATTCTTCCCTGTTATTGTAACTGTAATTCAGCTATTTTAATTAAAATGCAGAGTGTGCAGCCATGAAAGTTTAAGCATGTTGAAGCTTTCATATGAGAGTAACTTTTCTTGTGTCAGTGATTTCAGTTAACACCAACTGTGTGAGCTGAGAAAAAGAAAACTACTTATTTTGCACAAGGGATTTACAGAAAATTGTAATTAATGAGTTGGTGGGGAAAAAAAAAAATCCTGTTTCTTCGACTACATTTTTGCAGAATAGCACACTAACACTGTCTTGCCGGTAATGATGCCACTCTGCAACTGAGAGCTACTCCTGCAAATCTCACCCAGCACATCAGCTGGTGTGTGCCCTGCCTGAACTAAAAACAGCAACAGCAGTCATGGAAACAATTCAATACACTGCACTATGGCATTAAATCTATATGTAAAAGACCAGCTTTTATTTATTTCATGAGATGCATAATTCAGTGGATGCATATCTCCCAGATTATAGCTACTGTAAGCATGCAGCACTCTGGTTGTTTGGAGCAATCAATGCAGGCTATGTCGCTGCGTGCAGGGCTATGTGCTGGTCAAATGGTACGCTAATTTATTTGATAGCTATTTATAAACTGCAGTGACTGTAATCTTGCGCTCTTGGAATGCTTTTCCACCAATCAGTGTTGATTTAAAACTGTCAATAAATCATAAAACTGCATGATGTTTAATATGGAGCAATGTTCAAAAGCTTCAAAATACCTACATTCGTTGACTAAAAACACTTCAGTGGCATCACTTTTGGCGACATATGAACACTATGTTCTGACTCAATTTGCCACTCTGAGCAGTGTCCAGGGAGAAGGTCTATTTCTGAACAAGGACAGTGGATAAAGTCCACAGCACTAATGGTCACACCTGATGAAATAAAGTGATATGACATGCCCCGGACACTCGATCAACGCAGTGAGGTGTGAGCCATTCGATGCAGAATTAATCAAAAGCTATCCAGCGCCCGGATAAATCATTAAATCTTGCTTACTGCTACAGCCCCTTTGGCTAATCACAGAAGCAAAATTTCCAGTTGAGTAGCATTTGTCTATAAAAATACAAATAGAATTTATCATGAAGGCAGTGAAGCTGCACTCTCTCCTGGCTCCCTGAAGCTGGTTCTCTCTGCTGGCCCTGCTGTTTCCTACACCATTAGAAAAGACTGAAGGGGAGAGCCATGCGGGAATACGAGCTGTCTTTCCTGGACTCATTTGAGAGGTAACAGGTACCACAAACAACACATGGTGGGTATAACGCTCAGCTCTCCACTGGTTCTCTCGGTGGGAATAAGGGGAAAATATGGAGTCAGATCAGTCTCAGTATTCATGCATGCGCACAGAAGGGTTCGCAAATGTAGATCAGGATTTATGTATAAATGTAAAGCAAATCCACATATAAAATAGTAAGGTTTTACTATTTTTGTGTGCACTGAAAAATACTTTTTTGTGGAGAGAGTCATTTATATATAAATCCAGAAATACATTCGTGAATCCTTCTGTATGCATTTATTAATACTGAGACTGATCTGACTCCACAGGAAAAAGTCCTTCTGGAATCCAAACATAAGCTCACCTTCATTACGAACTGGAGGAGAAAAATCCTGCTATTGTGTAAGTAATCTAATATCCTGCCACCAGCTTTTGCTGAGGACACCAAATGAGGTGTGCAAGTACAAAAACACATGATATATTCTGTGCACGTGTGGAGCAAAGTGGTAAAACAAGCTCTCGCAAAAGTGAACTCATATATAAAAACATAAATAACATATACATATAACATAATGGAAGAAAAATCTATTTATATGACAAAATAATTTAAGTAAAATATTCTTTTTCAAACTGAGGTTTACCACAGTTTGCAACCTAATCCATTAGGGCGAGTCGTGGCATATGTTTCTCTCTCCCTTTCTGAGATCAAATGGATTTTCTGTCATTCTTTGAGCTGCCTTAGCAAGAACAAGACAAGTGGTTATGTATGCTCCATTCAGTATGTCACTCCGCTGCTTATCCATCAAGAGGTTGAAGATTTTGTTAGAGGGCACAGATGGTCCGCAATTATCATGGAATGAAAGTAATGCATCTCAATTTATGTCAGTGAAAAGATATGTAGGTATGCAAAATGCATTATCCACGCTCTCTGTGTGCTGACAAACAGCAAGTTGGATGGAACCGGACAAATTGTGTGCAGACTCCAGTTCATTGATAAGTCAGCATCAAGGGAAACTGACTCTTTTTGGTGTGTCAAGTCAAAACTGGAATCTCACATATTCAGAGAAACAGGGGCATGGCATGCAAGTGCCATGTGCTGCTCATTAAATTATTATTTAGCCTCAGATAGCTTCATTCCTCATGGTGTCTGCGGAGGAATTACTTTCCGGGATGACCTCTTTTAACCACATTTCCCCCCCGTCCTTACAGACGCAGGGGGATGATTAAGCAGTTCAAATGAAGACTTATTTGAATTCACACACAACCACGTCCCCAAGCCTTCAATACGACCCAGCATTCCTGCTTGGTCAGCTGTGAGGTGGTGGAGCGCTGCCCCCTTTCACCAGGGAGTCCGGCTACTCTGAACCAACACTGGCCGACCCCATGCTGTTTTGCATTAAGAGATGCTAATACCGCGAGGCTGCAGTGTCTCAGATCTTGCGGCTCAGCGTGGCAGCGGGCTCCCACTGGCAGCCTCCCCAGGAAGAAGCCCCTCAGAGAAAGCCGAGGGCCACGGTGAAACACATGCTTCACAAAAGGACTGCAGGCTTCAGCGAGCAGCCTCGTCAGCCTTACAGAAAGCCTGGCTCAGTGTTCGTCCAAATAAAAACAGGATCCCGAAAGAAAAAAAAAAACACTGCAGCCTTGGAGGCTACTAATGTGAATAACG
Organism: Centropyge bicolor; assembly: GCA_037975185.1. NCBI lineage: Eukaryota > Metazoa > Chordata > Actinopteri > Pomacanthidae > Centropyge > Centropyge bicolor. Next base: position 2,475,230 of record JBBMOC010000039.1, on the reverse strand, counting down.
ATATGCTGCTGAGAGCGTTTACTTGTTCAAAATCCAGCAGAACATTTTATGTCCTGTATGTGGGCTCAAAGATGACCTTGAGCAAATGTAATCTGAAGTGATAAAAGGCACCTGTTTTCCAGTGCAACAGATACACTGTGAGCCAATTATTTCAGGCATACGTAGTTTTCTGTGGTTGTTTACTGACAGTGAAAAAAAGTAAATATTTCCTGTGCCATGTCAACTCTGGATTTGAATATTTCTTCAATAACTGACCTGTATGTCAAAGAGATCTGATTTGATATTCCAGTCATTTTTACCATGGTGGCTTTTAAATTACCTTTTTCGCTCATGTAATTCCTACTGAACACCTGAGATGCATACTTAATTCAAAACTGCATTACATTTGGCAGCAAGTCTTTTTTTGAGAATTCCAACCTCTGCACAAAACAGAAAACATTAGAATTCCTTTTCCATAAATTTGATTAGACAATTGTGGAACTTTGTGAACTTTGGTTTATTCATATTGGCTATGCAGTTAGGTGTCCATAGCCCTGTTCTGTATGCCTCTCTCCACACAGCCTATTTGCCTCACTCTGGTTTTGTCACCTTGAGAAGATGAGATTTATGTAGCTGAAGGGGAACAGTGTCACTACACACTGAACAAGTTTTAATGAAGTCATTTCATTCCCAGAAATGGTGAAACCAGCCTGGATTGACAGTTACTTAGTTACATATATATCACTTGCCACAAAAGCTTTGGGCGCTGGAAATAAGTTATATAGAGAGCCAATAGAAAGATATGTGAGGCAGATACTAAAAATACAAAACAATATCTAACTTAAATCATGCAAATGGTCATTTTGCATTACAATCATGCAGCTGCTTCAAAAACAGCCAATGACAGTGTACTGTGTTGCTCACTGGGGTGAAAAAGTAAAATCAAGTTTGACCAAAAAAATGCAAGATTTTAATAAAGAAATCCTGCCAGCTTAAAGAGTAATTGGATGCGATGTGTGAGGACGCATGGAGCAAGCTTAGACGACTCACTAGGTGGTTTAAGTGAACAAACAGTAGAGGCTCTTTTCTGCTCTCTTTCTGATTGTAATTGGCTCCTTACCGTCAAAGATTTTCTGCAATTAAACAATGAAGAACGACAAAGACGAATCTCAAAGAAAAGCTTTTTTTTTTTGCATAATTTACGACTTTTTTTTTTCATATGTAGCTACAGCAAGGTGAAAGGTCCTCAGAGCAGACAAGAGCATCAATGTCAAGAGCAGCGGTTTTGTGTTATCGAGTTATTAAAGTGCAAAAAAGGCTTCGCAGCCGAGACAAGCGAGAGAAACACAGGAACATGCTGTTCTTTGCAACTTAAAAGGAACCTTGCAAAGCATGTGGATGACTGAGGTAGCAACTGGAGCTGGGGATATTCCTCCTCAGTCCTCTCCTACCCTTCACTGACAGCCCGAGGCAAACCTAAATGCTGCACCTATGCAAATCAGTGTCATTGTTATGAGACAAATCTGCCACGGTAAAGGCCACCCCCGCCCCCCCCCACCCATGTCCCCTTAAGCACAGTCATGTCACTGCTGGGGTGACCAGCGTGTTGCTTCTGTGGAATTAGGAGGGAGATTTGCGACGGGATTAATAACTCATTCTCTGGGCTTTCTGAGCAGGCAGCTGGGGCACTTTGGAGTTTGATGTAATTCAACCCTTTGGGTAGTTAACTCGGAAGCTTGATCAATTATTTAGACCATTTTATTTTGTTTTGTGTTTGCTGAGCCAGTGGGATAAGCAAGTAGCTGCTGCAGTTGAAAGGCATCCACATTCACATATCAAAACCCATTCAGCATGCAGGCCGATGGCTTGGAGTTTGAATGACAACGTTTTGTACTTCCATGTCGATGGCTCATAAACAAGAATATGTGACCTGCTACACTTTCAAGTGTGACATTTGGAGACAATAATAAATCTTTTTTCCCTGAGGTTATCTTCACTCTAAATGTTCTTGTGTTCACACATTTTCATAGGCCATGCAGTGAGTGTTTGTGGTGATACAAACAAATTACCTTGAACTAAGACAGTAATTTATCTACAAGAATCTACGAATCGATAGTGGTTGTGCAGCAACACACAAATATTTTATCTACTCAACAAAACAATGTCACCTCATAGATCATCCAAACTACTGGATATTGTGCCACATATAATTCATTGGTGCCCATAGTGACATGCCAAATAAAATCTTCCCAATGATTAAATGAGCAAGTTAACTGCTAAGACAACTGTAGATGCTAAGAATACTGTACATGTTTTACAGTCGCTGATCACTTTTTTTTGTCAACACCATCATTTGCAGTTTGAGCGCAAATGTCATTCTCCGTCAGTCTGAATGAGTGTGAAGTCAACAGCAGGAGACACTGCTGGAATGGGAAGGTGACATTTATTAATGAGAAGCCACATTGGGGATTTTCAAACCTAATTTAACTCAAGAAGCACAGTTGGAGTTTGAGTTGATACCAAAAACTACAGTGTGTCTTTAATTGGGGTAACACTGTCTTTAATATAGCTTCAAAAGGAGCGAGTCCTTGCAGTGATCTCTGATGATACAGCTGGGATTACATTACACCTGATATGAAATAACTGTCTTTCTTTTCTTGCTTATTTCCTGTCTGAAGTGCGGAGGATGCATGCAGGCAGCTGTTTCTGAAAATTCTATAGAGGGATTGTGGATGGTTCCTCCCACCATCGCGCATCGAAAACTGAAGAGAAATATCTGTGACAAATATCTCCTCCTGAACCAAAACCGTCCATCTCTTTGAATGAGACTCTGAACTTTGCAGACCTCGCTTCAGAGAGTTCTGTGCATTTCCTCAGGCTACATATCGACTCAAAGTTTCAACTCACTCTCGTGGTGCTCGGAAAGAAAAAAAAAAAAAAGGGACATATTCTTGCCCATAGCCATCTGCATGACCTATAACACAACATATCCAGGAGCAGGGGAAGGCTAACCTCCAGAAAGCAGCAGTAGTTTGAAAACCAACTCACCATCAGCAGTTGCAGTGGCAGGAGCATACACGTTCCCTGAGCCAGTTTTAACTAAGAATGAATTGGGGCCAAACTCATCCTCAGAGTCAGAGTCCTGGGCTGGCTGAGCCGCACAGTTACCTAGCAACCCTCCCTGGCTCTCATTGGCTGCAATGGAAGGGGGAGGGTATGGGAGCTGCTCAACGGGGGAGGAGGAGGCGGATGAACAATGCAGCGGAGGACCTGTGGACCACAAACAGAGACAACACATGGGGGGGAAATGAAACACACACCCAAACACAGGCAACATCACATAGGAGCAGCACACACACATGCAAACATACACACACACACATACATAAGCAAGTCTTAACTCTGACACTTCAAAAACAAACAGGGACACATCTGCCTTTGTCTCCGCCACCTCACCCCGGCTGGGAAGAACAATACAAACAACTGCAATGACTTTGAGAGAGAATAGAAAAGGCAAATACCTGGCACTGGTTTAGAGAAATAAAAACAACAAAACACCTTTTTTTTTGGGATGTTAAATGCAAAAAAAGGAGAACAATTCCAGGTTATGTTGAACACAGAGCTGATCAGTTATGGTGTGTGCATACATCAAAGCAAGAGTCGATCCGGAACAAGAGCATGTTAAGTCAGAAACATCTACTGAAACACAGAGAAAAAAATACTTCAGACACTCACACACACACACCATTTCTAGACATTCAAGGTTTTGTAATTCTTTCAAAAATAACACCACTTAACATAACGGCACTTCTCAAAACTACACAAGCAGATTGAAATTTGTGTACTATGCTGCAGGCACATGAATAATATGTTCTCAGACATGGCGGGGTTGTTAATACCCCCTCCTGTGGAAATACATACAACCCCTGCCAGCCAAGAAATGAATCCAACCTGAACCAATCCTTCCTATTTCTTCTGTACTCTGTGTCCATCTCAGCTTTCCTATTTGTCCGTACTATACAACACCACCGGGATTAGACTGGCCACTCACCTCAACAGCAGAATATGAATAATTTACAGTTGTCATTATTTATAACCTGCTGATATTTAGCAACATGTACCCCTAATTTTTACATACGAACATCATACATTTTCATCTCTCAAGGCTTATTGGCTCCAGTCCTCACACTGTCATGCAATGTTAAATCTCCACGGAGCTCCTATTAATGTGTGATTAACTTTTGATGCAGCTCTGCGCCACGCTGAAAATGGACTACTTAAGTAACGTGACTGCAGCGAACAAAGCCATCAAGCTCGGCGCTCTCCCCGTCTTCCCATCAGTCCGTCGGTCTTGATGTCGAAATTCCTGCTGACTCCACCGTCATCCATCAGGAGAGATAAATTTCCTCTCGCTCAGTAATGATCCCTGAAGAGTATTAAAATACGACTCACTGACTCGCATCTAATTAGGAAACAATTAGTGATACTAACATATCAGCTGCAGCCCTACACAAGCAAATGTCCACTGCCCCTGAGAGTCACAGTTTGTGCTTTATATATACTTCACACCACACACTTCATTTCTCCCTCAATCCTCTAATGTCGGTGCAGGTAATGGGTGCAGAGGCGCAGTGGCCATGCTGTGGGTTAATGACCGTGACACCGCTGTGCTTGAATATACAACAATGTACGACGGGGAGAGTAAGAGCTGCTGAAAAGACCATCATTACAAGTCATTCCCAGAATCTCTCGTATACATCTAAGACACTACTTTTAGTGTGTGTCAAGACAACAACAACAACACTTCAACACAGAGCTGGTATCAATATGCCAGTATGAACGACCGGAGGCTTAGACGGAAATTCTTGACATGAAAGGCAGAAATGAGCTGCACCAGGTCTTGAACCGAATATTAGAGCATTTTCCTCAAAGAGAGAATTAATTATTGAGCCAAAAAAAAAAAGATTAAAGTCCTCTAAAAATGGTCAAAGTCATAACCTAAATGAGGTCAAGGTAGTCATGCTCTGCAGCCATTAGTCTTATGCACTGAGGTTTTACTGCCTCACTGTGTTTAATTAATGCTGGCTTGTGCAGTTCATGTCCGAGCCGCGAGTCACAGACAGGGCTTCTGCAGGCGAGGAGCCATAGCTGGAGATGGCCAGAGAAGTTTCGCTGGCTGCCAGAGTTGATTGCCTTCGCCTTCACTCACTATATTACAGCAGCATAAAGGGGACCTTTACTTAGCAGGCCCTGGACCATGCCCTGCTGCTTCAGTTCCTGACAGCTTCAGGAAGTGCCAGTGACTGTCTGATTTGGCCTGACTGCAAACGCAGACCACCAACAACTGCATTAAAGGGCTTAATCAACTCATTAGCAACCCAATTAAAAGAGCGGGCAAATAAATTGGTTACTGTGAGCTGCAGGAAAGGACAACAGCTCATGATATTGTGGGGTTTAGTGCAACACCTGGTCCAAGGACAAAATGCTCGATGCATGTTCTCTAATGCATTTTGGAATGTATATGTTTTCAAGGTGTGACCATTTAATTAGTGTACAATTATACAGACGCAATAACTCAATACATTTTTATAAGGTTCAGTTCAAAAATACTTGAAAAAGTAAAAGTTCCTCGGTGCAAGCTGTAAAACATAACAAAAGTGGCTCAGGCAACATCTTCATCATCAAAGCCCAAGTTCAAAGAGTGACATTTATTTTCCAGGGAAATACGGTAACAGTATGTGGTACTAGGATGAGAGACAGAAGCTGAAACATGCGAATGTGGGCGGCTGTGCATCAATATTTTTTTTTTACAATCCTATAACTTAGAATAAATAAGCAAGTAGGTGTTCTGTGTTGTGCTCAAACACTTTGAGATGACACATGAATGCACTGGCTGCTGCAGAGATGGATTTGGTTGCAGGGTAATTTTCTGTTCGTATGGGACATATGAAAGATATACATTATACATGATTTTATATCATGTATTAATACATATTGTGATGTAGACAATTGTTTGGACATTCACGGGGGTGACTTGCTAACATATATAGAAAACCACAATCAGATTCTGATCATATTTGAAAATACTGAATATTGGCAAACAATCAGTTAATAGAAGCATGAATATGAAACAGTTTTGATTTTGCAATTAGTATCTAAGTACACTCTCATCACACCTACACTGTACTGATAGTTTGCCTTAGCAAAAGTACTTAAAGCTACTGTATCTCACACCTGTAACATCAGACACTTAGACACTAACAATATAGCTTTACGAAAAAATGTAACAGTTAACAGTTTTCCACTCTTCAATTTATCATATGGTTTAATAAATGTGGAAAAAAATACTGAAAAAGCACATTACAACTTCAAAGTAACACAAGCTAAAGTGTCCATTGGTTTGTTACTGACATCAACGACATCAACTTTCTTGTCTGTCAATCAACTAATCAATTAATCAACTAATTGCTTCAGCACTAAAATCCATAAATAATTACAAACTTCAAATGGATTTGTGGCTACACCTCATGCAAAGATGACTGACAGCCTCTGTATGTTCCATTAATGCCATCATCTGTGTATATATGGTTGTGTGTTTCTGGTTGTGTACATGTGTTGACTAATGAGTGGAAGGTAGGAAGAGACAAAATTGTTCAAGGCGTACGCGCTCGCCGCAGTCATTAATGTAAGAACTGTAATGAAGAGTCATGGGCTGGAAACTATGAGCCTAATCACAATGATCAAGTTTGTGCAGGAGAAAAAGGTGGAATCAGTCATTATCACTGTTGGAATATACACATGAAAATTTATGTTAGGAGAACGTCGTTATTTGAGAAGGCTTCCCTGGCGAAGGGAGAGAGAATTAAATCAGGTAAATAGAGAATATAATTTAGAGGGAGAATCTAATCGAGTGAAAAGGAAATCGAGTAAGAAGAGTCAACATTTTTCATCCGGAGAGTCCTGATCTTTAGTTTTCTCTCTCTCCTGCTCTCTTTGCCTTTTCAAACCCAGCTCATCTTTCTGATTCTGCCTCTAACTGCTAAAGCCTTCTGCAGCTATACATAGAAATCCAGACATACACGAGGAGGCAAAAGTTGTCAGGCTTCCAATAGGCAACATGATAAATAAGATCTATGTCTGCTATAGCTAAATGCACCGCACACTAGAGGTGCACAGAGACGTCATTATCTGTCTCTGGATCTGCTCAACCGACAAAATGATCTGTCTCTGTGTCTGTATCCAGGTAGAAGAGGCGGGGACGGTTTATACCACAAATCATGTTGAATCGGGCAAATGTTGTGTTTTCTAACCTAATATTCACTGGCAATGCATTGTTGTGTCTTCAAAGCATCGAGCTGATTTAATTGGCTTATAATTAATTATGAAATATTCTCCCAGCCCGTCTGTCCCACTATACCCACTCCACCTCTCTCTCCCATTATAACCAGTCCACCTCTCTCTCCCACTGCGCTCCTCGAAATAAATTGAGATAAACAGCAGAAAGGGCCTTGCTGAAGGTAGCAGTTCATAAGCAACGTAGCTGATGCAGACGTCATCCACCGGGAGCATTTTAGCATTTAGCCAGACCCAGCATGCACCTGTTGGTCACACAGCATCTTGGGTGTGTTTGATTTGTGTCGTCCGGCGATGCATTAAATAAGTGATTCCTTAAGGCAGATGCAACCTTTCTTCCCAACTATGCTGAGGTACAATGCTAAAAAAATAGCTACATTGACATTCTTAATTTTAGTGCATTATTGTGCAAGCACTAGGCCTAAGTGACACTCGGTCAGTGAACATACACATTCAACTCATTCCTCCAAATCTGAAGAGAGATGTGTCTGAGTGTGTGTGATGCCGCTCTCCCGAGGGGAACCACGCCGACAGAGAACGAGGGCTTTTCCATTATGTCAGGTCCGACTCCAGGGAGGGACAGTTACAGTGAAGAATTTTATCTCGTGGCCATTGACAAGATTTGAATTGTCTGATATGAATCAATTTGAGGAACCATAATGGCTGACGCACAGACATGTCAGTCATAGAGCTGACTTTTATTTTCCCCGAATAATAAAAAGCAACTTTGGGTGGAAGAATCGTCCCTTTCCATCGCATTATTTGTGCTTTCCCGAACGCCGTATTCAGATTTGGGTGCATCTCTACCGCATACCCACAATCCCGAGCAAGGTGAAGCAGATGTGTGACTCCACGGTGACAACAGGAATTATCTGTTTGCTCAAGGACTACAGCTGCGGGCAGCATCTATAAAAAATGCAGTGTATTTGCAGATGAACAGTGAAGAAAAAAACAAACATCTCGGCGCCTGTCCTGTACCATCAACTGATGCCATGTGGCATACAAAGCACACAGGACTCAGAGGAATGACTCACAGTCTCCGCAGGGACTGGGTGTCATCACTGCACTTGTAAAATGCAGATTGTGTTGAATCTCCATTTTACCATGAAGCGGGATGGTTGGATTAAAAAGGTCAAGATATCAGCATTTTTTATTTCATGCCAATGTTGAATTCAAAAGTTAATATTGTAGAATGACACAAAAAAAAGTGTGTGTGTTACTGAGTGTTGCCACATTGAGTTGGACAGTTGCACAATTCCAACATGGCTGTGTGAAAGATTGGCAGTTTGTCTTTGGCAGATCAGTTCACATGTTGCATAATTTGCTCCTGGCACCAATTTTTGTCATCCAGTGTAGGTGGAGCAGGATCCACTCCAAGATTTGATAGCATGTTTACTGCTTTTGTCATATTTTCAGCAGTATGACTCTGTTGATGTTGTACTGACTACTACTGCTACCACCAAGGGCCAGACTGTGAACATTTACTCAGATCACTCCTGTGCTTCTAACTACTCTTACTGTATTTGCATGTGGGGGGTTGATAGTTGTGTGGTCACATGGTGCAGCAGGTTTTGTTTCTCACCTGTAAGACTTGCCGGCAACATTTTGTGCTTCTCAGACCAAGTCGACAGCACAAGAGAGATCTGTGCTATTTGCATGGCTAATTGGTGAATGTCCACCTTTGTAACTCTCTCCAAAACCAGACGACCCCCTTTTATGTATGTTCCAAGTGTCTGTTTCACTTCCATTACCCATTCTTCAATCAGCACACATCTAATTGCACTGATTTAAAAAAAAAAAAAAAAAAAAAAAAGGTTCATGGGAGCGATGCCAGGAAGGCACGTTCAAGATTAATGTCTGATTCTCACCAGCATCTGTCAGCCACGACAGCTTTCATGTATGAAGGCCTTTCTTTCAGCTGATTAACTCTCTGTGGAGCCATCGGAAGGCAGCAGGTCTGTGATTATGCACACCAGATCCACGGCTACCTTGATTAAATCCTGCACAACCAGCACCGGGCTGTCGCAAAATCAACACACAAACTTCTTCTGCACATTAAACTGGTCAGGTTTATCTCAGTATTCTTGTCGGTTTGACTCAGATTATGGGATAAAAAAGTCAGTGTTAGAGACTCAGGGCTTTGTTAGAAATGCAGACCTGTTGTTAATGTTAATCCTACATGCAATCCTTAAGTAACTGTTGGCCAAAACAAAACTTCTACAAAGCAGGTAATCATAATGAATCATGAACAGCATGCCTTCTGTAGTTCGAAGTGAGAATGAACCAGGAGTTTTCATGTTGCTTCGACTAGAACACTAAGTCATAATAACTAATTCATACTGTAGTCTGAGTATTGCTATGAAGCACTGAGGATGCATTGTAAGTCTGTTGAAAGGGCAAAAGGGTTTATAAATAGGCCTATTACGCCAAACCTAATACAAATAATGGCCTATTAATTGAGCTATATTTGCCTACAAGGTACTTTGGCCAACAAGGCACCTTAATTGGATATTTAATAGCTTTTGAATTGCCTGAGCATCATCAATTCCCTTTTCATCGTTCCAACTTCGTCCTCCTAAAGACGTCCTCTTGCCTCGCTCCGTCCATGTTTACAGCGAACACAACACGCTCACGAGTCGGGCTCATGTTGTCCTGGAAATGTTGTGCAACACAAAGGCTTCTGAGCTGCTTAACCCATGAAAGGAGGTTTGATGCCCTTTTTGATGTTTTCTGACTTGCAGTATTTGAGCTCTGCCATGACTGATTAAATGTGCCCTCTTGCCTACTATATCGCCGCTCTTGGTTTGGATTGAACTTCAAAGAGTGTGGAAAGGCAGTGTTAGTGCTGCCTTTGTGTCACTGACAGTCTTAGAAATTCAACGTCTTTGTCACCGAAGGAAATAAAGCCCTGTAGTGGTGTTTTTGCAATGTAACATGATGAAATATGGCGCGAACATTGGCCAACACACCAGCAGACTGGCTGGGATTGGGTGACACAGACAGAACAGGAGACTGTGAAATTAATCTGTCAAACATCAGAGATTGTGCTGTTTAATGCTGCTCTTCTTTGTTAAAGAAGGATATTTAGCACCTTCATCTTTCAGGCATTTGTGTCGCTGGTTCCCATGTTCTTATCCATAAATCATTTTTCAGTCAAATTTCAAGAACATGAACTATATCACAAAATATAGCTTGTAGATAATACTGTCCAACCAGAAACCAACATTTGACTATAGATTACTCAAAGTACAGGAAATCTTAGCTGATAGCTGTAAGGCAAAGTTCTATTCATTCTGCTAAGCTGATTTGTTTTAGTTACTTTATACTGTTCCTTCTGTTCTGGCCTGTGAGCCTGTGATTTGTTTGTCACTTTGAATAACAGATGTAATTGCACATACCCTGCCAAATTTAGTGAAAACTATCAAGACTGTTAATGTTAATTCAATCGCTTACATTTTTTTTTCTGTTTGATAACAGCACTATGCAAAACAGGCGAAGGTATTACAGATGACCGGTGAGAAATAATGTGAACAATTCTGCCAAAACATACTGAACACAGGCTCGAAGGTTGATTGTCTCCTCAGGGTGAGAAAATAATTTTTGCACTTTTCAGTAGGAATATATTTTAATTTCTATTCCATCTGTAAATTTAGCTGGAGGCAGACTTTTCACTCATTGCAGAACATTACTCGTGGGGATCTAATCAATAAACACATTGGACTTCACAATAAAGCAATGTTCAAACTTAGAAAGTGATAAAAACTGAGGCTAAGATTAACAATTGAATCCTAAACAGTTCATCTAATTCCATCTTAATAAGATGGCACTTAATTTCATTATGTTTATCAGAAAGACAAAGTAATAACATTTGAAACTGCAAGTAATCACGGCTTTGGCTTCAGCCACTGATGATGTTATAAAATTAGCTGAATTCATAATAGTGCCAGATAATTTATCAAATGAATTCAAGTTTTGTGTTCTGGGAAAACACTGATGAGCTTTTAATTTATTGGTGCATGTGCTCTCCATGCAATATAAACAAGATGGCTAATTCTGGATTTTGCATTATTAGGGTTCCTAAATTGACATAATTATTTTCTATTGCACAGCTGGAGGCCGTAACTAGCCTTTCATGAAATGAATACTTGACAGGTGATCTCATCTCAGTGGGGAAAAAAAAAAAAACCAACGTGAATGAGACAGTGTGCAGCCCAAAGGGACGGATTGAAAAAGTCATAAACCTAATGCAGCAAATGCAAGTGATAAAGTGCCTTGCAAACACATGTGTCATCCTTGGATAATATTTGTTTTCAAAAGCAAAATCAAGTTGCTAGTAGATTTTACACCTACCCAAGGTTATGCTAAACATATGTCTGCTACAAGAATTGATAAAGTGCAATTTCATAAATTTGTCAGACAAACTATAATTCTGCAGGATACTCACATCGTGCAACACCCTGCACCAAAGCACACAATGAAAAAGCCAAACAGACACATGGGCACACTTTGCAGAGGAAGTGGGAAATGAGCTTTTATGAGCCAACATTGGAAAAATGATAAAACTTTCTCTGACGGTGCTGTTTACCTGCTAGGAATCAATATCATCATAACAGAGAGTGAACATAATGTATGATGAGGTTGAAAACAAATTGTAAATAACCATAAATGATTTTTCATAGACGTGACCATTACTAAGAAAATGGAAATTATATTTGTGTAATAAAAAAAGCATTACCGCAGAAAGTACGGCTCCATTTAAGGCGGAACCGCAACATTTCTATCAGCACTTTAAAACCCAGTATCCATAAGCTACAACTACTGTACGCTCATAAGGAGATGTTGAATACCCAATTATAAATGGATGGTTTGAATAAATGCAGAAAACAAGTAAAAATATGGGAGAGTTTGGACACTTGAAATAGTTAGAAACGGTTCAATTTAGCTCAAATTAGCAGTTGTCACAATATCCATAAACACATTCCCAGGCTAATAAATTACACAAATTTGAGGATGCAATCAATCAGTGTTAATCTATTTGCATGGAGGAGAAGTGAAATATCCAACTAAGATAAAAGAAGCAGCAGTGACACATGAGCCTTAGCACACAGCAGACGACCGATGCCAGTGGCTTTCCAGAGAATCAGCGAGGAAGATGAAAAGGAGAGCAGAGTGGCTGAGACTAGAGATGGCATTTCCTCTCTGGGTTACTAGAAGCACAGACTCCTTCTCCAGTCATCCTCTAGCCACATCCCTGCCTGGCTCCTGCCACTCTCATCCATCCTGTCCACTTTATTCCTCTGCGCTGGAGAGACAGTGTGACCTGCAATCCAGCCGAAAGACACCATCTGTCTCGACTTCTCTGCGACAAACAGAGGAATGAATCACACTGGAAATGGGGGAACTGAAATCCTAAATGAACAGAATGGAAATTTCTTGCGTTTGAAGAGAAACCTTACTTCTGCTGCATTGAAAAAGGAGCTAATTTTTTAGTGTTAGCCATAATAAATGGACATAACACAATGTGTAAACCGGTTGAACCATGTCAAGACAGCATAACTGATTGAAAACAATTAAGTTTTCAGACTGTAGTTTACAAATGGGAAATCACTAACTGATCCATTTTCAAGACTCCTCAGTTTTAAAGACCCAAGCCCAACATTTTTTTTTGCCTTTACCTAGCTAGTCTTTTGAATCAATGTTGGTTCTGACGAGCTCTGACATTGTTAAAATCCCTCTATGCAGCCCAATTCAAGCATCCCTGGGGCTTTCTTTGTTCTAGGATAAAAAGTAAAGGTTCCAATCTCCTCACCCCTCGCTGCTAACAACATCCTGCAGGCGATGTGATGGCTGCTTTTAAAGATCTCTTGGTCAACATGAGTTTTGTAACTGACAGGATATCTTCTCCAACGGCAGCAGAAAAAGCGGCGTTAAAAAAAAAAAAAAAAAAAACAGGCTTATAAACACATCCACACCCAGTCGACGAGTCCTCTGCAGAGGATTCCCAACTTCAAAGACGCGCACATGGTAATCTGCTTTAAATGGATGTTTCTGGGCCTCTATCATAGCTCGATCATCAACTGAGCCGACTTAAACCATGGCTGAAAAAACAATGCTAATAGTGGATAATTATCAGCTTTTACTCTGTCTGCACTGGCTGCTCTATTCCCTCTCCCATCACACACAGAGGCTGGTGAATAAACACAATGGCATGAATAAATAATGACCCCACAATCCTCTTAAGGTCCCCGAATAGTGAGGGGAAAAAAGACAAAAGTTTACTTTTGGTGTTTGAGAGCAAGCGGAGCCTGAAATTGTAAGCGACTCATTAGGGCTACATGTGGCTTGCCTGGGGCCTTGCTGAACAAAGATGGCACCATCCCCATCCTGTCATTCCTCAGCGCACTCCAGGCCTGGCCTAATAAAATTCTAAAGTATACCCTTAAGAAACAGCTACATTCCCAATAAAAGACAGTAAAGAGCCTAAGCACTGCCTTTAAAAAAAAATGAAATCCTTCACATCTTCCAAACTTTCTTCTGGAATCAACATTTTATGGGACTGCGTGGGAATTCTCCGAGTCCTGAAAAGGCCACCTTTGTTTGATTAGTGCAGATTGGCTTTGCTGTGTATAAACATCTTGGTAATATGTATAATTTCATGCTAAAGGATCATACCTCTGTCATAACATTATTTCCCCCCCTCTCTTTATGCTCTCCAGATAGTTCACATAAAAGCCTACTGTTTTTCATTTAAGACACTTTGTCAGTGTTTAAGAATTGATTTGTGTTGCCTCCCAGCTCCCACTGAGCGCATGACAGTTCAAAAGGCTATCTAAAATACATGCTGCCAAGAGGCTTGTGTTTCTAAGTGCTTATATAATTCATACTATGGAAAAACTGAAGCCACTGAGAGTTTGCAACATGGAAATACGGTTTGTTTATAACAGAGGTTGTTAGGAGAATTTACGGGTAAATTACTACAAGACCTGCTGAGTCATTTAGACAGAACAAGGAATCATGATGTGGTGACAGCATTATGTCAACATTTAGGTGCATGTCTTCATTCTCTTTGATGAAAAAAAAAACACATATACATGAGAACATAATAATAAGCAGGAAACAGGAAACACTTTTTCCACAGCGTAATGGCAGAGACTTTGGTCAGAACAAGGTAAGCTAATTTCAATTCCAAATTTCAACTGAGGCAATGAATAGAAATGAAGTCGCCTGGGGTCGATGGAGTCCTGGCAACTGGCAACTATGTGAACACCAGGATTATCCTTTAATTTTCAAACCAGTGGTGGATCAGAAAGCGAATTTCAAATAATTATTGAATTCTGAACATTAACTCTTGATAATTTAAATAATGGTAACTGTCCTGTGCTGCAATATGCTGTTTTATTCTGACATGTTTAGATGGCTGTTAAACTCTTATCACTACTTAACTCAGTCCAACAAATCATTAATTTGTACTTTTTGAAAAAAACATTTTGTTGTCCAGAGCTGATCTGCAGGATCAGGATTGAGGTCAATCAATTTTTAATTGATCAGTCGTCGTAGTCTGTGTATGAAGCCTGATCCATTTTCAGTCTGTTGTTTGTTGTACTCTGGCTACCTGTTATACATAATGTTGTCATCTTTTTAATTAAATGCATTTTTATGTGCATTTTTCTGAATGCTTACAGAATTATAGCAGGCTGAATATCAGAGGCAAATTAAAGTTGGTAAATTGCCATGAGAAATAGAAACAGAAATACTGCACTATATTCTCTGACACCTCTCTTGGATGTGTTTACTGTGAATAAGGCAAAAGGTTTCATAACCACTCTCATTTTATCCTTTCTCTTATCTAATTTTAACTATGCTTTATATGTTGTAATACCTATTTTTCTCATTTTGTTTGCATATGTAATACGTCTGCTTTGTTGTCCTGTGTACACTGAGCACCTATGCAGCAGTCAACAACTCTCACTGTACCACCCGGTTTAAATAAAGTTTCAACAAAATGAATGGGGAAAAAAAAGATCCAGCAGCATTTTGTGATCCTTAATCAAATCACTTCTTATAGCTGTGCAGTTGTGACTTTTCAAGCTTGAACTCAAAGTGCATCATCACAGCCTGAGTTCAAGGTTGCATCAGGCTGAGACGAGCTTCCCTTTGGTTTTCTTAAATGCTGCATCTTCACTGTCTCGTGAGTAATATCGACATCAAAAAGACAATGCAATCTATTACGAGGGTGGCAACCGAATACAATTAAAGACCACAACAATTAAAGTCTGATCCAGGATCGAAAGAGCCAAGCATCCAATTAGTGATGTACACTAACAAGCTGTAACCTGCGGCCTCTTGCTGAGGGAAATATACAGCTAATTCTTTAAAACTTCCACAAAGTCAAAATTACCTCAAGACTTTTGGGGGAAATCAAGGTCATTTCTCAATTATGTTGTTTAGCTTAACATTTTAAAAACAACTGTTCAGAAACTCAGTGTGGAAATATTTAATATTCATTTAATATGGAATATTAATGAATTGCTAAACACACATCCAACCTACTATAAAGCACTACTAGTGCTCAGCTCCCAATAAGTCAGTTTAAATCAACTAAATAGCTCAAAGTGTGCCTGTGTCAAAATCTGGTAATTCACACAGTGCAAGCATTGAGGTTTAGAGACAGAGAAATGCTGCTCTGGTGCAACCTGCTGCAGGAGCCGGCAATTCATACAGCTGAGATAAGACCGGCGTTTTCAGTGTGAAAGCAGTACTTCAGGGGAAGCACTGAAGGCAGGGGGAAGAAAAAAAAATCTAAAGCTTATGTCCTGAGCTATTTTCTTCAACATGCACGGGCTGTGAAATTTCACTGTGCCGAGCTACTTTCACTGGGAGAGGAATAATCCAGGAAGAACCTGAGCTGTCCAGCACAACAAGGTTTTGGAATTGCAGGGTCTTTATGTGTGTGAAGATCTAATGTGTGCACTATCCCTGTATTTAAGGGTGCAAATCTTATTCTGAATCATGCAGCATTGACAAACCCTGAGAACAAACGCGGGAATGTTGCAAATAATTAATGGCACGATTATGCTCAAGGCGATCATCTGAGTTATCACATAGATGATCTTCCACATGGTTCAAAGTGAAAAGTCAAAAAAAGGACATATGTTGTGCACTTCCTGTCATAGATACCTGTCATGAAATGCACTATTTTCTTTGATGTAAAATGGCTGTTTTTCTGTCTTAAATATTCTGCACATATGAAGATAATATGCACACATGAAACTATATATTTGATCGAGTATCTTACATGCATTTATGTGCATATATTTTAACCTTTCAACATAAAAGTATTATTCAGTTTCAGATGACAAAGTGACACACAATAGATTAAACATTTACATTACACAGAGCTACTGATCAACCTTTTGTAAATAAAGCAGTTCTGTGCCTGGTTTTGTATCAGAGACTCATCCATATCAGAGGTGACCGCTAATGAGAGAAATCTCAGCATGAAAGTTTAATTGTTTCTATCTCATACCAGGGCGATGGCACATTATGATCTCTGCTTCCCCAGCCTCAATAACAACCGCTAATTGCTTTCAGTAGCGATAACTAGTTGTTCAGAGCTATGTGGAATTTTACTGCAGGAGAGATGTGTGCAATGTTTAAAGCATGAAAAAATACATTAATATAAGATCATTAAGACGATAGAAGACGAGATAATTAAGATGTAATTAGATAAGACAATTAAGATAAGATGTGATAAAATAAGATTTCTGCACTTTTACCCTGTTGAAAAAAAACATATTTACCTCACTGGGTGGAAATGACTGGACTCAAAACACTCCATTCAAGTGGTGAGCTGTTCATACAACTGTTTTTTTTAGCTTTGTGAAAATGTTGATTATACTGTTGTAAAAGGTCTTTAAAATAATTTTTTCCAATTACATAACAAAGATGGCTTTGTATTAACGTGGGCTGGTTGAATCTGGTACCTGATCCGTTCAGTAAGGTCAGTGTACGCGCTGATGCAGATGCAGAATATTAAATCATTGCTGTGCTAATTGTTTCCCATTTTAAGCAGCGAGTATAGCCGCATACTGCTAAGAGAGGGACAGAAGTTGTGAGACGGGGTTAGGATGATTACCCATGGAGGAGGGCTCATCCTGCTCCATGTCGTGCTTTGAGCTGTAGCGAGGCCCCTGAGCCTCGGTGGTAAGATGGGCCCTGATGTGCTGTTGGTTTAGACTGTCAGAGGCACTGGCAGGGAGCGGGTATGCAACTCCGCAGATAACAGACCAAAACTGTCCACAAGGGCCTCTAAAACCCAGCAAATTAGCCTGCAAATGAGCCAGAGAATATCTCTACTAATCCATGATCTGAGCAGAGGCTCTGCCAAAAAAAGTAAACAAATAAATAACTTCACAAGAAATCGTGGGGGTGGAAATAACCACGGCTGCGAGCTGGGAAACCACTAGTGATTTCTTTGAAGCATCGTTTCGCCTGATATTCTGCTGCTACAATGCCTGCGACCGTTTCAGAAACAAGCTTCCATGTTGTGCCCGATGCGGATGCAGTGAAATTACAGATCCCCAAAATTACAGAAAACACTGTCCCCTACAGCAAATGATCACAGGGTCTGTGTCTCTATCACAGACGCCAAAAGGCAATGACGCATCAAAATAACACTGTTTTATGAAACAATTATATTTGTCTCTACATGATATGATTACCCACACTAACTGATTAGAAATGATATCATTGTTTCTTTCGACTTCATTTTTTTTAAAACAAGCTTGTGGCTTTGAAGCAGCCCTCTGAAATTTTGGATATGAGAGTTATGGAAAGCAGGACTGTAATTAATTAAAATTGGATATGACGAAACATTGCATTTAAAAATAAACCCATAACATTTCTGTTTTTACATAATGATATAAAGAGCATTTTGAATAAATTCTCAAATCAAGCTTGTCATGTTTCTGGTCAGTTTTGCTACCTGCAGCTTGTACATTAATGCACAAGCAGATTAAGGTTTATGTTACTTAAAATACTGACATTAAATATGACTCATCTTACAGAATATCCTGTAGCACACAGAGCATTACAAGGCAGGACGGTGATCAATAATAAAACCTTGCAGGTCAGCGGTGCAAGGTAAAGAGAATCACTCCATATAATCTGTTGAAACATTCATGGTAAGTCATCACACTCAAAGTCTTGTAATTTCATAATTATTCAGTTTCAACTTGCACACAGTTACACTCCACTGGAACGCACAGCACTTTCCATGCCATACTATTATTATTATTTCAAAATAAGACCATCACATAAAACAGTTTTATGCTAACCATTAAATGCTACTATATAAAAACAATAAAGATTAAAACAAGAAAGGCTTTACTGACTGATATTAAATACATCATTAAAATAGAAAGAGCACTACCTGCTTGATGTTTTGCATGGGTTTGCCAATTGTATTTCAAACCAGCGAGGCCTGATAACAATACTGCTCTCACATATGATAATTGATTTTGCTATCCAAGTATTCTCATGAAAATTGTCTACTTCCTTATTTGCTCCGTGCCGTGTGTGTGTGTGTGTGTCTGTGTCTGTGTGTGTGTGCGTTCACCACTGCTCCTGCAAGGTCACAATAAGAAACCCCATCTCTGTGGTCCTACCACACTGCTGTAAAACATGCCCTAATGAATCCAGCCCTGTTATACAGGAAACGTCTTGTCTAATTGGAAGTCTGATTTCACTTCAACCCACAGGCTCCTAATACGGCGGCGAAGCTCCGGGGAATCAGTTCAAAGATAAAACACATCTTAAACGTGGAGCGTGCATCAAAGATATTTGCTTATTCACCTCAGCAGGGCGTGGCCATCAGCATTAGTGTTTCAGTATGCATCGTCTATGAGAGTGTGAGATGAAGCCGCTGGTATCAAAGTGTGAAAACGCTGCTTGTTCTGTGGTTACTTTTAGAAAGCTATCATTCTGCACAGGGTATGTTTCTAATGTGATTCCTTATTTTCATTCATCTGTTGTAACTCTGATGCTGCCCAGTGAATAATGATCAAAGAAATCCCAACTAAATTTTTTTTTTTTTTTTCCTGTTAGTCATACTGGACTGCAGCTGTAGCACATGTTCATTTAGACACTGATGTTTCTGTGACTCCTGCAAAGTCTGATTTCTGACTTTGCCTGAAAAATATGTTGCATTTATCAAAATTTAAATCATTACAATAAATACACTGAACAATTACCTGCAAGCTTGTGTATGTTTTGCTGTAGACAAGAATAACAAAAGTGAACAGAATCGAACGTTTCTTCCAGTCACCAACAACATGTTGAGGGGACAGACTGATGCACTCTCTGCTTAAGTTCAAATCTTAGAGATTTGCTTTTCAAAGCCCGTCAGCCTTTTGGGCCGGTGACATGTTTCCACGAGGAACACCTGTCCCTCATAGACTGCCGTGCTATGTTCAAAGATTCAGTAAGTGAGTGCCACCCCGGAGCTCTTAACCTCAATCTTTCAACAGTTCAAAGTTTCTTCAGAGTCTTGAACCCTCCAACAAGCATCTCATACAGGAAGCAAGGGAATAAATCATCATGACTTTGCACTTACTGCAAGGATTTTTGTTTCACAGTCCATTTTATAAGCTCAGAAAGGAAATTCTAATAATTATTATTGCATCACATTTTTAGAGTTTTGAGTTTTAGTTCCATTAGTAACAGACATTATAACCAAGAAGAAGAAGTTTAGTGGAGCATTACTACAAGTAGTTACTAACAGCTATTAGTCATTTTAGGATTTGTGTAATTATGTGCATGCAAATCCAGCTTCATTAACATAATACAACCTGAATAACATTA
Organism: Centropyge bicolor; assembly: GCA_037975185.1. Classification (NCBI taxonomy): domain Eukaryota; kingdom Metazoa; phylum Chordata; class Actinopteri; family Pomacanthidae; genus Centropyge; species Centropyge bicolor. Next base: position 2,455,037 of record JBBMOC010000039.1, on the reverse strand, counting down.
AGCCACTTTATATTTCGATATGAAAATTTAAGGTTATCAGCAGCAGCGAAGGCAGAGAAAAACATATTTCAACAGCTGTATACAAATCTGTGTGAAAGTGCAGAAAAAAAAAGGCTGTGCATGGTAAATCCACATGAAAAGACCGGCCACTTTTCATCTGACAACTCCACATCAATAAATACTGCTCCTACCCGGCTAAAAGCATGATCACATCAGCACATTAGCCGCTATGCGCTTTGAAGGTAAAAATGCTGATTGATGACTCGTATTTAATCATGCAGAACAAAAAAACAGAATTGAATTAAGAAGCACGACCGTCATTCATCTCCAAGTCCCGTTTTTTTTTTTTTTTTTTGCAACTTCAACTCATTAGTCAGTAGAGGAGCCTCAAAAGTGTTTTGTTCTCATACTTGCTTTGTGTAATAAAGACATGCCTGTGTGAAATGGAAGACAAAGTATGGGACAAACAGAATATTTGAAACTTCTCATGAAGTCAGCTGCAGGAATTTGATAAAGACAGCACCAGTATAGTTCTGATAATAATCATTATATTTTCTACAAACAGGCTTCTTCCACTTTAATTGAATTTCCGACATTAAAAGCTGGAAAATCGTCATTTTTTTCATTCATTACATCCTGACTACTTTAATGCAATTCCCTTTACATGATCATAAATCCGCTCTTCAGCTCATCCAAAGTGCAGCAGCCAGAGATTCAAGCTGGCACTGAAAACAAGAACACATCACACCAATCTTTGCATTATTCATCTGGATACCTGAGAGACTTTCTGAATCAGGCTCAAGATTTTATTGAGCACTTTTAAAGCGCACATGGATCCGGGTCCATCTGTCAATACTCGCCACCCTGCCTGCTGTGTACACTTATAAGCTTCTGGTGTGATGGTTGCAAAGGCAGTGTTTGCTATCAGGCTGGCTAATTCTGCTTTACTGGATGTTTTTGTACCACAGTTTTTCCAGGTCAACTACTACAATGTCAGTACTACTAATGATGGTAGTAAGAGTATGATTATTATTAGTAGTAGTAGTAGTACGAGAAGTAGTAGTAGTAGAGTTGTTCTGGGTCTTGTCTAGATGTGTACAGATATTTTTGAAAACAGATCATTTCCCCCCTCCAGTAAAAATCCTGTCCACACAACCTTCATTTCAGAAAATATCTCTGCACACATGAGAGCACAAAAAAAGATTCCAAACGCTTAAACAAGCTTGGCAGGTCAGCAGGTGGTAATAAAGTCTACATCAACGACACATCAAATACCAGGGAAGAAGATTCTGAGCATGTGCAGTGGGCTTATTCTCCTTTGGTGGTAGTGACCTAAAAACACAAACAATGGTAGCTAATTATTTATTTATTTCTGGTTATTTGACATCTATGTCTTCATCATTATTTATTTATCACTTCTCTGGCCTGGCTGTGTTTGCCAGTCTTCGCCAAACGCTCCATTTTACAAGAACAAACCAGTTTTGAAAAATTGCAGTTTAGAAAAAAAATGATTAAAAATTCTGTGTGGATGTGGACGAGAGGCCAAAACGTACAGGAAATGATGTGTTTTCAAACTATCTGTATACGTGTAGACAAGACCTCGGTGATTTCAAAAGCGCCTGGAAAATCTCAACAGAAACCTCCACCAGTCGCTTGCGTGCAGCAGAGAATTAAAATGCAACTGAAAGGTTACGGGGGGACGTTCACAAGAAGATTTCACTGGCGTTCCTAGAGGCTCTGCCCTCCAGCAGTGCCTGCAGCTACCAGGATGTGAGTAATGAGCAATAATAAAAAATAATCTTACTCCAAAAACTAAATATCACACAGATGAGTCCCACACTGTGTGATTTTCTGCCATTCATTGGTATGAAAAAAATCCATATTTGAAAAAAAAAACGATATTTAAATAAAGCAGCTTGTGAATAATAGAACATTGTGGAGGGACAAGCTGCACTAAATCGCAGTTTAGAGTAACATATACACATATATCCTTAATCAATATAGAACAGATCTCCCAGGAGCATGGAGTGAGGGGAAGCCAAATCAGTACACAACTAACCACCCACTGGAACTAATTACATTTTGTCCGTAGAAAAATACCAGTGTCAGTCACACAAGGATTTTTCTATCAACAGGAACTGTGTAGGCCTTAGTTGAATTATTTTTCTCCGCAGGTTATGGAGCACATGAATAACAACAGTCCCTCAGCAGGCTTTTGTGGTCACTGCCGGTTCTCATGGTTACAGAAACGTAATAGTCTGGCCATGACAGTGGGGGAAAGTTGGGATTAGCGAACACATCTGGATAAGCTGTAATGGGGTAAAGCAGCGCTCTCCCGGACCCAGCAGGTCGGGCTGGCCTCCTCCCTGTTCAGCCTCTGTAGGATGTGCAATGACTCAGCAGTCGCTGGCTGCTGGAAGTGTCCTCAAGGGGCTCCCTAGGGACCAGAGGCATGCTGGGTGGGAGACATACACATACCTGTGCACTCTGCATGAATGCACTTTTGACACACGCATTAACAGTCGGTGCTGGACTTAACCACTAATCCAATGCTGGAGTACAAAATGCCAGTGAGTGAAAGTCTACATGACCAGTTTATAGAGATACTGTGTCCAGCATTACTTGTCCACCAGTCACGTCGCCAAGATAGCAATTAATTTTATCATCAGATCGCAACTGGAATGAATCTTAGCAAGTCACGATCATCAAGGGTTTTTTTTATTCACAATACATACGAGATGCCCGGGAATCACTTGAGCATCAAGAAAATTGTTCCAAAATCGCTATCGCTTATTTGCATGCATTAAAACCAGGGTCAAGTAAGTCACATGTGAAGAGGGGGGAGAACTGCCCAGCGGCTTGAATACATTAAAGTAGAGTAAATGGTTTGTTGATTTAAAGAGATTAAAGCACACACAAGCAGGCCTGCTCGATGGATTTTAATTAACTTGCCATATATAAATTGTATGTTATCAGGCATTACTGAATTAAATGCTGAATACAAGTGCTCTTTCTGCTCGGGTGAGCTGAATAAAAAGCTACTTAGAATCTCGATTGGGTCTCCCAGATGTAGCATGATGCTGCAGCAGCGACGGCTGCTCTGAATACATTCCAGCATACCAAGCCCTGAACAGCCATCCAAGGAGATTCTCTTTAATTATGTACAATACAGCCAAATTCAAGTCCCCTGGCATCTCAGATGATCAAGCAGAGGGATGCCACGTTCTCTCCCCGAGTCATTCGGGCAAATGGATTCCACTTCCAAGAGTCATTTCTGTCAGTTATAATAAGAAGCTAATACATAATGTGACACACTCTGAAATGCAAAACTATTCACAAGGTTCTCTGCAAGGCTGTGCAGGGGCAATTAGAATTTTGCCGCTAGGCCCTTGATGAGTTCCTCTATCTTGTGGAAGTATCCTGGGAACAGTATCATAAATCTGCCAGTTAATATGCATGATTTAGGTTTGTGTTTAACTTTGCATAATGTGAAACAGAACTTAAATTTTTACCACATAGCACCTCTGTTAAGAAGAAAAAAAAAAAAAGGAAAAAGGGATCCGTTCTGGCAGAAAGTCGGGTAAACAAATGCAGAGAGGAGTCAGCACTGCAGACACAAAAGGGCTACGTGGGTAAAGGAAGCCTGTCTGTCAGGTACTGCCTCCACACTGTGCTGCATTTCCTTCAAGAGCTTTTTCTTTCACTGTATACACCATCCGAACAATTACTAAGTTGTAGATGAGTTTAGTGACAAATAAGCGCCGGGGTGACGGAGCCGAGCATCCGAATGGCACTTCTGCTTCAAAACAGAAATCTGTAATCTCATGACTTTAGAGCACACTAATCTACAATTTGAATGAGAGTTTCTTCAGCAGCATGCTATTATCTTCTGGCATTTTCCGGCACTTGACATGGCTCATAGTTACATATTCCCTGAGCTCAAGTGACCTTCTGAACAAGCACACAGGCTCATCTGGCCCTCGGGGGGGGGGGGGGGGGGGGGGACACCAAGCCACAGAAAGATGAATTCAATACGTATGGCTTCCCACTTCCTGACACTAATTTCGCCAAGAAACCTGCCAGACCGACTCCAATCAAAGTTCACACATGATTCACACGAAGAGAGAAGAGAGCAAAAATAAAAGGATGCGGGGAAGATGAAGAGCAGAGGTAATGGTATGCCAAACGTCTGGCTGGAGCGCCGGCAATTATCCTTTCTTCAAGAGGTCAAATCCTAAATATGTTGGTCTTCAGCCAGATCTTTGAAAAAAAATGCAAACCGCGATTTAAAGAGGTTAATAAAAATGTCAAGATCATTTTGGTCAGACTGAAATATCGCGTACCAACCAAGACATTTTCAAAGCCGGAAAAGATGCAGCTCATCTTGTGGTTGCATGGATTCCAGTGGAGCATCGTCAAGAGCTAAACACATCCAAACCAACACAATCATCATTTCGCCCTCGACAGCGCCGTCCCACTTGTGTTTTTCTGTTGTTTCAAAGTCAGAGCGTGTCGTTCTGCTTCAGCGTGCAGGAACATGTTTCAAAACACTAATCAAATCCACATTGAGACAGACACAGTGGAGAATCAGCTGGCACAGAAGAGTAGAAGAGAGCAAAGAGCCGTACCGTTTTCTGTGTTCTCGTGCTCAGTGTCAGTGAGAGTTAGGTTGGAGTTCGCCCGGCTGGAGAGGCACGAGCTGCGGCCCGACTTGGTGTTGCTGCGGCCCCATAATCTGACGGCGTGCTCCGGCGACATGATGCCGTCTGTCTCCGTGTCTGCGTCCGAGCCCACGCTGACGGAGTAGTCGCGGTGCGGCAGCCCCAGGTCAGTCCTGTAAGTGGCTACGTGGGACGGGAGGGCCTCTCCAAAGCCAAGGTTTCGAAGGGAGAAGTCTGCTCCTGCAGCGAGCCAATAAATACAAAGCTGTGTGTAATCAAATCTGCCACTAACGGCATCACTTCACATAATGAACTGTATTCATCGCGGAGAAAGATGACAGCAATATCCTGGCCTTCGGAGGTGAAGTGATCGTTTGAAAGCAAAAGTTTCACAAGCAATAGATGCAGAGTTACATGAAGATGCAGGTGTATTTTATTTATTTAAAGTTGCTATGTACAAGACTATTACGTGTTTATAGCATCTTTGGCATCTTTCAGTGTTCAGCTTTCACCACATTCATCTCAGTGAATGGTGATTTATGTTTTGTTCCTACCACAATGAGTCTTTAGAGGAGGACATTTCAAGTCTTAGCCATTTAAAATAATTTTAAAATCAATAATAATTTAAATTTTTTCTCTACACACAACCCATGTTTTCCATTAGTTGTGTCTTTTATTCATAAGCAGCAGTAACTATTCCAAGCATCTATATCTTTAAATGTCACATTTGAAAACCGAGACATCTGTCTCTTCAGTTTTCTATCTCTTAAGTTCTCCACCGAGATAAAAGGAAGCATCACGGCAAAGTCAGGAGACTTGTAAAGCAGTCCTTGATGATTTGAGGATCTCATTAGATTCTGTAACTGCTGAAAATGAAAAAAATAAATCAAAGGTTGTTTCCTTCCTTCAGTGCACCTAAAGGACATGGCCTATGTCACTTTGATTAAAAATATACATTTTTTTGTTAAGTGGCAGACCAAGGCCTCAGCTGGATTCAAGGCTACCTCGACAGTGCCGTCACATCTGATCTGAACTTTGGTGATCAATAATATATCTGAACGAGCAGGTAAAGTTATTCATGTCTTCCATGCAGTTTTAACACCGGTGGTAAGTTCAATCCCTGGCCACCGCTGTTAATAGTCAAACAATGCAGAGTGACCTCTACAGTGACCGGATGTGAATCACCAAGAGACCCCTCTTTAAAAAGCAATGAGCATATATTGAACCAGGCAGTAATGTGCCCTTAACCCAATAACCCGCATTTTCATGTCATTGTGCTCTGCTAATATGGATAAACCATCCTGATATCAATGACAATCTCTTCTATTGACATCATACCACAGTGTTTCTAATATTGGCACGGCTCGGACTAACCTTGCCGGCTGAACTCGTCCACTTCATGATGAACCATTTCCTTGACACGGCTGCCGTAGGCCATCCTGGAGTCATGGTCGAAGGCCTTGAGGGTTTCGCTGGAGCTGTAGGATTTGGGGTTGGGTTTGCCGTCCTCGCTGTCGGCCGAGGAGCTGGTGTAACGGCGCTCTGTGTCCTGCCGGGCGGTGAGCGAGCGGAAGGGTCTGCGTTCCTTCACTTCCATGGCTGCCTCCGCACTATTTTCAACATCAAATGTGGGTTACAAGCCGATTTAGCTCGAGCGATTCTGCGGAAGAGAAACACAAAAAAAGAGAATAAGGATGTGTGATGTATGAAAAGACGCCTTGACAGCAGTGTTGATTTTTAGTTTTAATCCTCATAATGCGTCATCAAACACACAATCACTCGCAGCCATGACTATTATTTTAAGAGGCATAAAGAACATGAACATCATCGATCATTTTAAAGTAGGAACCATTGATTCTTTCCACACACACACACGCACACACACACACTTAACCAAGCAACTGTGGAAATAAATAAAATGCAAATGCATGTTTCCAAGCAGCGGTGTATTCATGGCTCAGCACACACAGGGAGAGCATGAAGAACCACCAGGATTAGATTTAATAAAATATGGCACAACAAATCTTGCACCTATAAAGTTTACGGTGCAAGTCTCCCACAAATATTCCACTTTATGTGCCGTATAGAAATTCTGGGCCTCCAGCATCTTTAAAAGTGGCAGGTGTCCTTCCATGAATTGTGTTGTTTATAAGTTGCAAATCATAACCAGTTGAAAACCGAGGAGCCAAACAAATCCAGGACTACACTGAACCAGCAGAGATGATTTAAATTTGAAACATAAAACCCCAACTGTCAAATAGCACAGCGAGCAGAAGATCAATAGAGAGAGAGAGAGAAAGAGAGAGAGAGAGAATTTTATCATTCAGCTACGTGTCGCATTTTTATTTGCATGTCATGAAGGATAAAATATTGAAGTAAAATAATGAGAAATGCTTCCAATCATATGCATTCATATATAGTTGTTTTCGGTTTTGCTATACACAGAGTTTATTTTCTCATTTAGAAAAAGTAAAACAGACAACAAATAAGAGAAAAAAAGGCTTTGCTGTTTCAATGCAACATGATATAAGTGATCCTGTACTTTTACAGCAGCAGCTCATCCAAAGTGACCACGTGGTTTAAAGATATTGAGTCGGATTAACAAACGTCAATGTGGATACAAACTTGATTAAAGGCTTGGTCACTGTTTACTTTAAGGCTCAATGACCGAACGCAGGTACAATTATTAGTGAGCCAGACACGACAACCATTCCATGCTTCTTCCAAATCCAATGTCATGATGATACATCCATAATTACATGTAATAAACATTCTCGCTCCCACACTTGTATTTCACTATAAGCTAAAGTGGGATGTAAGTCAGTGGATAAGAGAACACAGCTCTTTTGGAAATATAAACTACTCCTGGCAAATCTGGGACTTTTGAGTGACAATATGCCTCTGTTGTTCAGACAAGGATTTTTCCACAAGATAAGCTCTTTATGAATACTGTATGAGATCCGTGCTGGACAGAACAGTAAACAATAATCCTTAGTGAACTATATTTGCCCTGCTTCACACAAAAAAAAACTTTTATTGAAGACGCCATTGTTGGGGTTGAGGGGGGGGGGCTCTTTTTGTATGTATTGACAGCTGAAAAGATCCTGGTGATTAATGACTTGGGGCCTCAATACCAGGACCTCCGCCACATGGGGGGGAGGAAAACTCTCCCACTCTGCAGCAAGAGCACTTCAGCCGCTCCCAAGATATCAGATGCAGCTTGTACGGGTTGCTAATTTTTTACCTTTTTGCTCGAGATCCTTGATGCTATGCAAATTCGAGAGCACACAGAACAAGCAGCTTTCTAAAGTTTCAAGAATGTTCTGCAAAGTGCATTGTTTTTGTTTCCAAAGAGCTCAGCGCTCCGGCCATGGCTCTTCTGTACAGGCCCTCGCTCCTCATTATTAATTGGCTGGTATGCAATGAGATGTACCTTTGAGGCCATGGGAAACCCAGAGGAGCTTTTTTTTTTCAGAGAAGCAACAGGCCATACACGATGACAGATGATATGGGATGCAAATGTAGGTCCTGGAAAACGCATCCACCTTGACTGCAGCTGTCAGGATTTTCACACGGAGCATATTGTAAAACTTAACAGCGCTCTTATTCATAAATAGACTACATCTGGCATTATCATGGCGTTTCAGCGCCAGAGAGCAAAGCTGTTGTTCTTGTTCATCTGTCTACGTCTAAATCCTGGAAGAAGGAGCCAAAACAAAGAAAATGCCACTGTTGTATTATTCTAATGTACTGGTACGTGGAGATAATAAACAGAGGGTTTTACTAGGCAAGATGTCTCAACACTTAAGAAACAGATAAGACTATTTTTAACGTATTATTATCGTCTCATAGTAAGACGCAGGGGACTGAAAGCAGGAGCTTGAAACGCTGAAGGAGAAGGTTAATGAGGGTACGTTCACAAAGACTCAGTTAGACAAGTTATTTACAAAGACCAGTGAAAAATGACTGTCACGGATTGGAATCTCTGAAAGGAAGATAACAATCGCACGCTTTTATTTCAAAGACAAAGTTCCTCCGACGCTTGAGCTGCAGAGCTCGAGCTGTGCCAAAAGGAAGCTAACTGCATATCTATGCAATAATCCAAAATCAATTGAGGTCTCTCAGGAAAGACAAAAGAAATGGTGGATGGTCTGTTTTCTCATTTAAAACAATTGCACACTCTACATTTTTCTATTGCATTGTCTACTAATGGCCGGGGTAGAGTCAGGTGTGTCCGTGGGTGTAAAGCAAATGTATAGCGGTTGTGAGCAGAGTAATAATGTGCTTCTGCAGAATAAGAGAAAATAAGGGAAAGGTGAACAATGAATTGTGTCAATTGAAGTTATCACACACAGTGATGTTGCATTCAATGCTTGTTGCCTGGTGAAATGTGTGTGTGTGGGGGGGTGAGAGTGAGCGCAGACTCAAACACAACGAACAATGTGATCAACAAAAAAATCCTTTTCCTAAAGAGCTCAACAACCTTGAAGACATCTGAGAAAGGCTGGCCATGGCAGAAGTTATGGTCTGAACTATTCTGCACTTCCAAGGTTTCTATTCATTCATCGCAAACTATGATCAGCGGACAAATGTTCTGAACGGTTCATCACAAGATATACGTTCATGGCAACTGAAGCAGCTCAAGAAACAGTTAATCAGAGACAGTTTCAGTTGACACTTGAGGAAAGAATAGCAGAACATGTATGAGTAAAGTTGCTACATGATCAGTGGCAGAGACATATTGTCTTTCTGCTATTGAAGGTTCATTTTTTTTAAGCTGTGTGTATGATTTTACCGCCTGTGATTGAAGATTAAAACCAGTTTAATAGAGCGGACAGAAGGCAGAGCTTATGCTGCTGCAGTGAAAAGCTTAAAGAGCTGCCAGTGTCAGAAGGTAAGTAACCACCTCAGCCATCAACCACACACACACACACATAAGTACCATTTGGATTTTTTTTTTTTTTTTTTTTTTTAAACATGCAGGCTGGCCAGCTCTGACCGTCTGTTAAAGGATTCTGGGTATTTTCAACCCAGGCCATTATTTCCCTAAAAATTTACAGTCATGACAATTCGGCATAAAAAATGTAATCATCATTGTCACGACTTAATCCACCCATGTGCACCCCTGCCCAAAGCTGGGGTTGATGTTAAAGGATCAGTGCGTTGGATTTAGCAGCATGAAGTTGCAGATTGCAAAAAAACTGAATATCCCTCCCCTCACCCTCCTTTTCAAAGCAAACCCATCATGGCTGCTAAAAATGCGACAAAACATTTTTTTTTTTCAGGTGATTATACACTAATGAAATCATAATTAGAAGTATTATATTCCATTTTTGTCAGTAGATTCTCCTAAATCCTGCAACAGGACTTTAATGTTTTTATGAGCACAAGTTTTTTCTAATCGTGTTTAATTTATTCTGGATAATCATCACTTCTTAACACCTAAAAACTAAGTTAAACTAAAGACATAAAAATGTGAGCAGGCTGGAGTTCCTCCATGTGATGGTTGCCTTGCACAAAATATGTCAAACCAACCCATAAAACACACCACCCACAGTTCCAATGGCCGATTACAGATCCTCTGTTAAAACACTTGTTAAGGGTTTTTTGCCGGGCAGATCGCTGTGACCATTGCTCCAGTGTCAGGAGTTGGTTAAATATGGGATCTACATAAATACGTGGGAGGCGTTTGGGGTACAATATAAATGCAAATGGCTCTGTACTATCCATCAAACAATTAGCAGTGTGCTGAGAATTGCTATTCACTGCTGCTGCATATAAATCTAGCTTTCACTCCGCACACAACCCTGTTTTCCATGATAATTAACCGCTTGCTGCTCTTTACATGTCGTAGATTTTTCCATGCAGAATCCAAGACGAAATGCTAACCAACATTTTCGGGAAAGCACTGAAAACAGACAAAGAGACACACATGCACAATGTTTGACAAATCCCTTGATGTGTAATATAAGATGATTACAGATTACTTGTCTGTGAAATCACTTAATTACTTAGTATTATTACTAATTGCTATCACTAAGATTGAGACATAATTTGTGACTGATTAGTGATGACATTTTTAAACAAATGACTCCTGATATACATAGCATGAGATGAATAATTTTTGGAGGACTCTAGCTTTTAATTTCAGGGAGACTCACTAATATTTTGATATATGATCAATGGTATTAAGTATATAAATGTCAAGACCTTTAAACAAATGCAACCAGAATCACAAGTTATAATTTAGACAAAAAAATATTAATCACCTGTATCTCTACCAATTAATTACTAAAATATAAGACTTCAGGCAACAAACTTTTTAAAACATATTTTTGCTGTATTTCTGTTTTGTTTATTACCTAACCTGGTCACGTAGTCAAAGGATTAGTGACAGTCAGCTCACAACACTGCAGACAAACATATACACACAAAAGCAGCCTGTAGAGCAACAGAGAGGAAATTTGGGCAGATATCAAGAACATTGTCTACATGGTCCATTGAGAGCAAGGAAAGCTCCACACAGGCACCACTTACTTCTATTCTGGAAATCTTTCACATGCCTCGGCTCTATAGAAAACCCTCCTCGGTCAACAGAAAGGTGTGTTTTCAAAAGGGGAAAAAAGACTCGGGGAGATGAGGTGGGGGCTCAATGGCTCGCCAAACAGACCTGAATTCTGTGGCGCTAATGCAGGCTGGGGAGGGGAGGGGAGGGCGAGGGGGCTCGGGGGTGGCGGCGGAGGCGGTGGGGATCTCAGCAGCCGCCTCCTTCCGGGATCAAAAGCGAGCCCCGCCGGCGAATAAAACGGAATGCGTAAAAGCCTTAACATAAACAAAAGTAGCCTGGGACTGCTGCTGCAGCACGCTCCCTGCAACTAATCACTCCAAGCAATTCAAGGTTTAGTCCTGACAGAGGGAGCGGGCGATGGAATAATGCCTTTAAACCAGCCTGGTAAATAACAGGGAGAAGCAGTCTATTTACAATCACTCTCTGCATTGATGTACGCCCCTGACCTCGGCCGAATACAGCAAAATGTTAGCAGGCCTGAAATGTTCACTTATCCATTATCAATATGGCTGCTGAACCACAATAAAACACATCTGTGTGTTTTGCCGGCTCGCCACCGCAGCATAGCTCCGGATGAAGGCAGCAAAGTGAGGAATGATGCAAAGTTGCATACTCCAAACTGAATTAAAGGCAATAAGTAATGTGGTCTCCTAAGGTTCACTACAGTCCCGAGGAACAACTGAGACAACCCATGAATCTGAAATTCTTGCAGGTTTGAGAGAGGACCTCTCCACTGGGCTGAAGTGCTTCTGTTCCCAAGCTCGGCTGGTGAGTGCAGAGGTCACTCCGGTGGTGACCCGTCTCTCATTAGTCCACCATTAATGCTCATTATCCTGCACAGGCTCGACCGGTGTTTGATTTATAGTTTGGCCTGCAGTGAAACCAAACCTAATACCAGCTAAGCAATAATCAACTTACTGTAAACTTGCTACTGTCAAACTTACTGTTACAAATGTTTGAGGTTTGCAGCTGCAGCCCGAGGAAGGTGTATGGGACCGACATGCTGCAAATAAATGACGCTCTGAACAAAAATATTTCATGGCTCGCTCCCTTGCCGTGAGGGCTGGTTCAACAGAATTGCAAAAACACATTTTCTCACTGCATGTAAAGTGTGTTTCACGTGCCAAGATATCTACCTTTGAGATTTCAGCCGCTACTCTAATACAGCAGAGGTGAATGGAGCTTAATTCCTGGCAGCATTTAAAAACCACATTTTACAAAAAAAACAACATCCTTCCAGAACCAATGTCTCCAATAATCTGAATAATCAACAGATTTTGCTCTCAACATTTTTCATTGAAACTATTTTCTATCTCATATACAGTCCCTTTGAAAACTGTAGCCAGCAAGGTCCGTCACACAGAAAGGTCAACATACAAAAATCCATCTACCTCCACTGTCACAGAGTCTTAGCAGATACCAAGAAAACAATATGCATCACTAGTTACTGTTAGAGATAAGTATGAAAAGTATTTTTGGTAATACAACCCCCACAATTTGGGGTGAAGAGGACAAGAAAAGGCAATCGTTATTATCATGTTGACCTCTGCTCTGAGATCAGATAACACGCCTCGACCTCCTCTAACAGCAGCTGGACCACACACTCCTGCAGCTGATAGAAAGACATTCAACAGACTTCTTTCAGGTGACATTAGAAGCTGCATAGCAGCTGTATCAGAGATCCTCTTCTGGCAACATCGTCTGGCAACAGCTGATCAAATTTCTAAACGTATGATTTAGCCATCTGAACACATGTTAGCAGACACATTAATTATACTGTTTTTTTTTTGCTGAAAGATGAGAATTTTGCTCCAATTTTGATTTTAATCGTCACTGAAGGTTTTGAGCAATTTCGCAGTTCAAGATTTGAACTGAACTGAAGAACTAAGCAATGTTGGTAACTTATCAAATCCTTTTCCCAGATATCTGCCGTCTTACTCTAGCTTGTATTTTTAATTATAATCTTCAACAAATATTTATAAGTGTGATTCCTAGAATTTTGAAGTTCATTGTATTTTAATGTAATACTGCCATTTCCATTTGGCTTAGCATCTCAAAAAAGACGTCCTTTACCTTTATAGTGCTTTATATACCAACGGCTTTATCAAATGTCACTTGGTCTCATTATAAAAGAACCGGTTGTACTGTACAGGCCTGTTTTGCATTGGCCTCACAAGTATTCATGCAATTGATGTCGCCACTTAACAGAATGCAAAATGAGGAGAAAGCTAATGTTTACTGTTTTTTCCCCAGCACTTTATTAGTTTTCCATTCAACCCTGAGAGTAGGCCGCCTAGGTAATTTAAAAGACTCAGAAGAGTACTAAAGATACAGAAATGAAAGCATGCAGTTCCCATGCTACTGACATTGTACTCAGATAGTAAAATGAAATGTCTGCAGTTTCTTAGAAAACACAATATTTACAAAATGAGTCAGTGATGTTATCACACCTTAATGCCACTAATGATCCTGCGGTTTACCGGATCCAAACACCATGCATGAATTATTTTTAGTATGTGTAAAAACCTATTAATTCTGTAAAAATAAATTCATTAACTTAACATGTTGTAAACACGCATCTGTTCAAAGATGGAGAGAAATAAGTCATGGACTAATCCAGATAGCGATGGTTGTCAATCAATGTCCTGCACACATGACTACAGGCAGGAAGTAGAAATCAAACAGACACAGAACAGTAAATCCTGACTGTGACTGAGTCCAGCCAGATTTCAGTTGACTCACGGCTTTAGAATTCGTCTCAAATGTGTCTCAAGTGACCACTCGTGTTTGGATTTCACTTCCCTGCCCAATATGCAAATTACCATGTAAATCACCTCGATTTCTCCAGGCCACACAGGACTGACTTTGTGAAGTCTGTATTCACAACATAGAGCTCTGTCACATGCACCCATCAATTTCTCTAAAAGTGGCTCCAGCAATACAGAGAGAATTTTCAATATCTATTTTCACCAATCAGATATTAAATAAGAATAAAGAGAAAAATGCCATTCAAATCAGGATATGATTATATATGAACAAACCCTAATGTAATAGCCTTGAGACTATAGACAGGAATAAAACAAGCATGTCTGGTGGATGTAAGTGCTACTGAAGCAGAGCTCAGCCTTTAAAGATATGTGTTGTGAATATTCGCATATTTTTAGACAAAGAATAAAAAATTACCGGTGAAAATGTCATTACCATGAAATTTCCCCAGTAGAGAATTGCTTCCATTACGGCAATTATTTTTTTTTGTATGACAAGTTTTCAGAAACGTATACTCAATTATTCATTTGATGCATTACTTATTAAATATACACCTATTTACATAAATTTACAGAACTGAAATCTGAACTAAAATAAACACTTAATTGTGTATTTTCTTTCCACTAGTTTGAAAAAAAAAACCTAGCAAATGACCAGCACATTAAACAACCTGTAGTGTCTCCCCTTGAATTCATTATTAAATAATATTGCCAAGTACTTTTTGTGTATAACTGGACAATGTACTGATACTAACCATTCAACTGTGAATTGACTCTATTCAGGAATTTCGCCATCTTCTTTCCTCACATCACCTGATCCACTTTTCTTCAAGTGTGACCAGTCTCTCGCGGCTCCCGACCATCAAGCCGCCCAGTGGAAACCATAACCCTAACCCACTTTGCTTCCTTCCCCGTGTGCCAGGTTATGAAGACAAGCCAATAAATGGCCACTGCATTGCTCTTAAGAAACATTGAGTGGCAGAACTCCCCTCAAAGCGACTGTGAGCTAGTACTTTCATACTGCTGGATACCAATTACAATCCACTCACGATGGGGGTCCTGATATTTCCTCATGATACGTAACTCGTGTGGCCAGAGTAAGGAGGTGCACTGCAAAGATCACAGACCTGGCGAGGTCTTTCAATCACCTTATCACCACTGTCATCGGCGGGAGCTCCTACCTCAGGGGAGAAGTCGTCATTTCCTTTAAGCTTTCTGTTTATTGTACTGGATTTTCCTCCGACATTTGGCAAATCTGTGTAAAATATCCCATCATATGTGGGATCTTAAATATAATATAATTTTCTGTCGAGTGCTGAAAATGAGTATTATGGGTTTGGCTGTTGTCCATTGAGTCGCATTGTGAACTAAGATGCACACAATGATGGCACAATGATTTATATTCAAGATATATACACAAACTACCGATCGGCGGGAAACACTGTGTTCGTTCCAAGCAAAAGCATCAATCAATCACATAAACTGGACTAATCAGGTTTCCTCACAAGAGCAATAATATGGATCTTAGCTGGGCTTTGCAAAATAAATTAGCTAGCATGGCAGGCTCGGGAAGATATGAACATGAGAACCATGTGAAAACCCCATGCACAACAAGCAGCAAGCAAAACTGTGTTGTTGGAGACAATAAAACCGGCGGCTGTTCAATATCAACAGTAAAAAATCAGCACACACAGCAAAGCCTGGTGGAGGGTTCCTGCATGGTAATGATCTTACTCTAAGTGCCTGACTGAGTCATCTCCGCAAGCCCTGCGTTGACAACCACACACCTCCCACCTCTCCCATCTCAGCAGCGTCTGGGTGGGGCTAATCACTCTGTAGCTTCATCATGGGCTGGATGACAGCAGCGGCTGTAAAGATGCTATGTCTAGAAGGCGTGGCTGCTGCAGTGGCCTACTGTAAACACACACAGCTCGTTTTCTGGAGCTGGAAACAGAGCATCTCAACATCGCGTTTAAATAAAAAATAAAAAAAAGGCACTTTCACAGAGCACACAGGGAATTTCATTTGCCATCCTTTCAGTGCTTCAGTGCAGACAAGGATCCTGAGAGGATTTTCCTGGGGCACTGAGAGTTGGTGTATGCTGATTTGCCCCTAACTGATTATGACATGAAATGGCTGACGGGTAGCTTGGCAGTGCCGTGTTGACCTGCGCAATCCCCTTCCTCTGCCTCTGAGGCACCAGAGGTCTGCACTCTCTGATCCCGACGGCTGAACATTAGACAGTGCTGAGGCTTGTAAAAACCCTTATGCACGAACGCCTGTGCAATTTCTTTTTTTTTTTCTGCTTATCTACGATCAGTCTTTAATGCAGCTTTTATTCCCCAGTGAAAGCCCCGTGTTGCATGCTATGAAAACAGACAACAAAATCAAAGATATGTGTTGCGTCTTTTTTTCCCCCCTGTCATCTTGACTGTTGATGCATACGAGGGAAATGCCCTTTCATCTATCAGGGCAGGGCACAGCATCCTCCTATATATAAATTTAATTCTCCAAGTAAATTAGGATTGATCACCACAGCTCTAGGCCACAATCAGCATCCGTGATCTAATCAGGGCCCGGCCCTAGACAGAAAAGGATACTTCCATGAATAAAAACCATATGAGAGCCAGCAAGTGCCCATAACACTGGGGTGAATTTGATTACCCTCTCCCTCTCCACAGGTGTGCTTTTAGCCTCCTACCTTCAAAGACTGCCAGTCCGATATAACGCCACACTACGTGAATCCTCACTGTTGTTTTCCTGCACTGAGGCTTTTACATCATACTTGCATCAGCGGATGTGAGCACGGTGGATTCACTGCTAAGCAGGCGATGCCCATGGAAGCCCGGCTGAGGAGGATCCCAGTGAGACAGGATCTGTCAGGAGCTCCTTGCCCAGCGACACCCAGGGTAATAAATTACCCAGAATTAACACGTCATCCTGCGCTCCACACAGCAGCCGCACTCCACTCACGCCATGCTGCTTAATGGATCTATTAACCAAATGGATACAGGAGTAAACTGCTTTCAGGGCTGAAATTCTTATTTGCTGTGTGCTCGCAACACAGGCGGAGAGAAAGTTGCCCCTTCCACTTCATATTCAGTTAATGCAAAGCAAAAATGCAACATCGGTTAGTGTGAGAACATTTTGATTTATGGACGTTTTGTACCCACTGACTTACACATTTTTAACACATCATCTATACTGGAGTTGTTATAACGTCCTGTGCTTCAGACAGAAAACCTGTGCAAACAGAAAGCACTATGAAGTGACAGCGTGCTCAGAAGCCACCCACAGCGCTCGCCGTGTCACCTGTTTGGGAATTCCTCTGAGACGCGTCTCTGCGGCCATTAAAAGCACACTCTCCTGTTGATGCCTGTCACTGATAGCAGGGGGATGTTGGCGTGGCACACAGCACCAGGCAATTTTTGACCGGGGCTCACTCATCACAAAAGGTAAATACAGATAAGAGCGGCTCAGAGATTCTCTCATTTCTTTTGGACTTAGGTGAGACGTTTTGACTGAGGAGCAGACGATAAGACTCTGTTTAAATTAACACCCATTCTTTGTAAAAAAAAAAAAAATGAAATAAAAAATGTGTAGCATGAGAGAAAATGTCTATTACTCATGGGCTAAAACTGGTATCGACTACACCAACAATAATCCCCTTTACTTTATCTCCCTTCCATTAGGATAGCAGCATCGTTTCTTCCCCCCTAAGCTTCATCTTTCCTTTTTTCCACTTTTTGCATATTTTTGCCGGCATCAAGAAGCAACCAGACCTCTAGAGTCACAATGAAATTTTTATAAGTGAGAAAGCATGGAACCTGAAAAGCATAAAACTATGAAATCTGAATGATAAAACTTTACTGAAAAGTTCTGCATAATGTTAGTGCTCCCTGCGATGTAAAAAAAATTCCAGTTTATGGCATCGCTTCACGCACAAAATGGAAGAGATCAGGCACAGCCAAGACTCTGCTTACATTATGTGCAGTTCAGTGTTTGTTACTGACACGTTTCTTTTTGATTCTCTCTGAATTCAAGAATGCATCATGTGAATCCTGACAAGGCTTTCTATAGTATTTGTTATTAATTTGTGTATTCGTTCTTTAATTATCTACTCCTTGCTCTTCCCTCCTCCAGCCTGTTTTCTGACTCAACCTCCCATGAAAATAGTCGGATCAGTTAGGTAACAAAACTAAAGAAGGAGTGATGAAAACAGATTGGGAAAGCGTGGGCATGGTAAATGTTAACTACTGAATTAAATTAAAATAAAAAGCAGTTTTGATCTGGGCTCACTGGATGTAGGATATGTTTCTTACACATGTCTAACAGAGCTACACTTTTCTTAAATAAATCGCCACATGCTGAAAACTCAAATAATGCATCCTGATTGCATGCTCCCAATCGTGTCCACATTATCAAAAGATGAAACCTACTGGATGGAAGCATTCCTGCGAGCACGTCTCTTATAATGCTGCTTGTAAGGAGTCCAACCATTACTGAAAGAAGCCTGCTACACAAGACCACATCCAATTTGTGAGGAGTTAAGTGGGAAGGAACTGCCATTAAAATTGACTTTTTTGAAAGTGTAATAACTGCAGGCTTAATGTAGCCACTGAGACCAAATTAAAATTTGAGTATCCTGGACAACAACGTTTTTAAATTCATATCAGAGCAGTGAACAACGCTGCTTCAGTCCCAAGTCACATTTCAAAAAAACAAATACAGAATTCACAAGTAGGACAGATCCATCCCTCCACAAATCCACATTACTGTCTGCTCTGATTCAAGTAAGACAAATGTAAAAAAACAAGTCAAGTCGGAATCAATAACAGTCAGGGCCAATTAAATATATAAAAAACAAGATGCATTTTTCATTAATTACAAATTATGAATGGTAGAAAAAAACTGGTTTAAATTTACTAAGCTCATTTTAAAATATAGTTTGACTTCAATCAGTAAGAAATCCTTTCAAAATTAGTCCAAATCAAATGAATTAATCCAGGTCTCAAGTTAATAAAACAGTGATTTAGAAAAGTAAATATAGTGCAACCTGTGCAACATTTGATGAGCGTTTCACAAAATAACAGTGAAGGAAAGTTGATCTTTGCGTCTCCATTTACATCAGATTTATAGCTGATTAGAGGACATCCACTGTTCTCAGAAAACATTGTCAACTGTGAAGAATAACACAGGAAAATCTTCTCTTACAACCGAACGAAGTGTTGAACATTAAGGTTCAAAAGAGGAAAGACCTGCTCATGTGTGTCCATTGTCTCCTGTTTAAGTGGGGTCAAGAAAGACCACATTGAATCATGAGCATGAAGCCTCACCAAAAAACAGCCACTCTTAACCCGACATACCACGCAGCATCTCTGCAGCACAAAGACCGGCTTTATCCCCCCCTGCACTCAAGGTGCTCTCTCCTGAAGCCTCTTATGAGGTGGACTTGCTTAAAGTTTAATGGGAAAGCTCATAGAGAGTAGAGGACCTGGTAAGAGAACCTAAAATCTAGCCATTGCTCTGGATCTGACACAGCACGTTAGGGCATACATTACAGGAGGAGACAGAGAGATCTGGAGGCAAAGGAAGAAGTGAATAAAAATACTGAACAAATAACACTTAATTGAGGTCAGTGTGATTGAACGCTGCAAGGCTAGGATGGCTTTAACATAGGTTCCAGATGGCAGGCTGTTATTTCACTGTGCCCTGCTAATACTGCAGGATTCGATGCTGGTAACCTGAGTGTCCCTTGGGCCCCCCGGCTCCTCCACTGCACTGAAATCAGGGCCAAGCTCCCTCCGCTGCTACTCTGCAGGTTTACTCAACTTCGAAAGGGGGAGTGTTTGGGTATGGCAGTGGAGGAGGGGTGTGTGTGTGTGTGTGTGTGTGGAGGTGGGGGTTGTGCAGTGGTGCTGGAACAAAGCATGTTAACACCATCGCTGTGTTTAACAAGTTTAGAAACAAGCAGGGGTTTCCTTCAAATCCTCATCGGAGGCTGCTTCACCTCTCCTCGACAGCAGGAGAGAATCCCCGAGTTCACGCTCATCTTTCTTCCCAACGCCGCTGCTTCGCGTTAAACTGCCCGAAACACACTCGCTCTGTCATCGAAACGTCCACGATATGGCACGAGTCAATATCTCTCATTGCTAATTCCTCAGAAAATTAGGGACGAAGCGCACAGATCAATGATGCATCTCTGAAAACGTCTCTGAAGCCATTACATTCGTGCCGTGTGTTCGGCGTTTAAACAAAAGCAGATCAGAGAGTGGAGGCCACAGCTGAGACTTCCAGCAACATTAGTGTTGGTCCTCGTCCAAGCACGGGCTTGTTCTTTCTCCTACTTCTGTTGTCCCTTTAAAAATTAGCCAACCATTTGAATCAGACTCTAATCTACGTTAAGAATGTAAACATTTCCCCTTCATTCAATGCAGACAAAGGTTCCAGTCCCACGAGGTCCTAAATTGGACTAAAGATCTAAATACAATGAAGACAAACATTTTATTACTTTGGCGACAGCTACAGCTCGACAGACATTTCTTCTGGTAATTTAAAAAGCATAAGAAGGATAAAAGAACCCGAGTGGCAAAATACCCTCAGATAAACGTACTTGCATTATGTATTTGTATGAATTTAGTCTATGGCTGTTTTCAGACCAGTCGTCTATTATGCTCCAAAGTCAGGTAATAATAAAGCAGCCCACCGACTTCTGTTTTCATCAGCACAATAATTTTAGAGGCAGCCAATATTATGGTATCAAAAACACGTACAAAAACAATTTGAGATGTAGGAAAGTCCTCTCTCCCATGTTAGGCGAAAGACTAAGCCGCAAAGACATTTTATTTTTCAAAGGTTGGATGTTACAGTCCTGAATGCAAACATGTATTTTAATGACAAAACACAGCTGAACCTAGATTATCTTTGTTACTCAGGACTGTTTCAGTGCTAACATTAACCACCATTAACACATCAATCAGTCATTTGAATAACGTTAGTAATATTTTATTTTGCTGGGTCATTTGCTCTTTGACCTCCAGCACAGGAAAACAGGCTGAAAATTATGTTCCCTGATCCAGATTTTACGAGTCCAGACTGATCTGTCATTATGCGGTGTTGAAAATTACGAGATGAACTAAGGCTGAACCAGGGTTTTGGAATCAGTAACCTTTGAATGGGGCTCATGCCACAACTACTCATGATATAAGACAGACACTTCCCACAACTCAGCATCAATAAATGATTTTTAAAATAAAGCGTGATACACTGATCTTGCTACGTTATTAGGCAACATTAACATAAATCAGAGTGGGCGAGATTCTTAGTGTAAGAATCACATTTTATGGGAAATCATGAGCTTGAGGAAAAACTAAATCCTTATAATGAAGCATGATGTATTGCTCTGATTCTGAAGTATACCCTATATGTACTGTGTAAACAATGCATGCGTTTGCTTGTCAGAACAGATTTGAATATTTGTCTGAACACATAAAAAGCTTTATTAGATGATTTATCTCTTTAAACCCACAAACTACTAAACCAGACTCAGTGAAACAGAGGTGAAACATTTCTGGGGCAATGTGGTAGAATGAATTTTTAATGTGTTTTTAAAGCTATTTTAGGCTTTTTTTTGAAGTATTTTTGTTAATTTGAAAAGTATAATATTTTAGTGTTGTGAAAAAAATAAGCAATCTCTGTGACATGATTGATTTGATTTTATTAGCAGGAGATTTTACAGGCCCCTGCTTATTAAAGCTACTTCTTTTATGAGCAGCAGCTCCTGTGAGATCACGTCCGATCGGACCTCTGCGCGGAAACACAGCACATCACCATCTGAAATTTAACTCATCACTTTTGTCATTTCCTTTCATCCTGCTATTTTATTTATTTTGTTTATTTTTCATCTTTTCGGGCTGGTCAGTCGGGCCACAGTGCAGGCCACGCCGGACGTTCGGACCGTAAAACAAATCAAAACACAGACAGCTCGGTGTCTTCAGATGTCTCTTATTGTGCCTGAGCTGCTTGTTGAACATTTCCAATCAACTAAGCGACAAACCCAGCTGCGACCTGTAACAATGACACTGGGTGAAAACCTTATAAAAACCTTATATATGTATGTAGAATGACAAAAGTTTCACCATGCACTGCATTATCCTGAAAAACTTTCTTGGATTGTTCTCATCCCGCAGAGCCACAGAGTCCTTGACCTGACGTTAACAAATAAAAAAAAAAAAAAAACTAAAACAGGAGTTATGAGCTTTTCAGCTGACAGCAATAAATAATCTGTGCTATGGGTCAAGCTGCGTACTGTAGCACAGCAGTTTCCTCCGCTGTGATATTCTTCTAACTCAGCACATCAGCAGCCTTTCCCAGTCATGATCTAAATCACATAAGCTCCTTCACTGTTTCTTGCTTGTGTTCAGGCGCATGCGAAAACATTTCAGGCACATACAGAGCTCCACTTACAGCCATGAAGGAGCTGGCCTGGAATACTAAAATCCTGAGAAGAAAACACCATCAACTTATGCCGTTGAGTCACACCAGCCATATACAGTCTGCACACAACTTCCACCGGGTGTTAGCTGAGGCTTTTCATATCATCTCCTCTCTCACACTCTTTTCAATTTACGCATTGACGCAGATTTTAGCACCGTGATCTTCAGCATAGTATCTGTACAGTGCTGTGAGCATTACCAGGAATGTACATGTCTTAGCACCATATGGTCTTTATTATTTCTGGAGGTATGCCATGTATAAGTTACGTTTTCTGGAAGACACTAACCGTGGGTTGTTGCAACAGAGAAAGTGATGCAATAAAAACAATTAATACCTCCTAATATATCGATTAAATACTACTTGCGAATTAAAACACTTATCTTTGAGAAAACTCATATCTGCCCGAATCAGGTCATAGCAGGACATTTAAATAAAATCATATGGCGATCATGCATCAAATGTATTATTGGCTGACCTGTGAAACATAATATATTTGACACCTGTTTTACATTTAAAGTGAAAAAACCCACTTGCAGGTGACAAAATTGAAATGACTGAATAATTCATTATATATGTGACATGATGACAAAATGCAACACTTCCTCGCCTTGATGATTATTAACGTACATACGTAACATCAGAGCCATCGCTATCGATTACCATCACCAGTCAGATGAAAACTGACAGAGTACTTTTTTCTCAGGGATAGCAAATTTGCCATTCTATCAGCCTGGTTGGCCCGTGCACAATAACTAATAAGTTCCATGTTTGCTTCTAATTACTGTACAACCCAAACGCAGCCAGGAAAAAAAAAAACTGGAGGAATGCAAAATCTCCCTTTCAAAACGAGCCCAAAAAGCAAGAAAGCTTTTCCACCAAGTTGTTCATTTTACACAACACTGCATTGAACAATGAGAAGCCGAGCAATAGAGACATGAAGCAGTGTGTGGGTGGCACAGTGGGCAAGAGGGAGAGACAGAGATGTGCCAGAGCTCTTTTCCTCCTGATTAAAACTGTTTATTTTCGTTCCACATACATAGAAATTACAGGATGAAAATGAGGAAACCGCGTGACCCGATTTACTTTCCTAACCTGCAGCTGATCCTTAAACGAGGGGTCGTTTGAAAGCAGCCACATAAGCTTCTGGCTGATGTTTACATTTCTACCTGCAATGTGACATCTTGACAACATACTCCTCAAACCAGCTCCTACTGGACATGTGTTGGGAGCAGATGGTCTCTGTTCTGCTGGAAAGCGGCAGCAGCTGAATATGGAATGGCTTTAACAATAGATTAAATTTGAAAAATGATGCAACACGGGAGTCAACTGAGATCAAGAGGCTTCATCCTACAGGATCCACCATGTTACACCAGAGCATACGAATTACTAGCATCACCGGTGAGCCATCCAACCGGCAGGTAAGACAGCTAGATCACCAAATGTAATGAAGATATAAGCTGCACTTATTGATTTTGGAGGTTGGCAGGACTAAAAGGCTGCAAGATGTAACTGGAAATATTTATAACTGTGCCTCCATGTGCCATCAATAGGCTGCACACAGCTCACTCATATTTACCAGTCTCTTGGTGCGCCATCAGTTTTTACCAGCGTAAGAGGGGGCTGGGGGGCGCTGCTATCTTGCAGTGCCACTTTATGATTTAGGATGATAGGCTGCATGTATGTTTTACATAAAAATACTTTGTGCAGCTTTAAAGCAGATGCTTCGAACTGGAAGAGGCTGAGGGCACTTGGGAGAGTCAGTGGTTTTGAAGTGCATTGAGCATCTCAGTCGGTGCATGCGTGCTGTGGCAACCCCATTACTTATTCAGCGGCGCACATGTATCAAACAAAATACTCCAACATGCAAGTAGGAGATCCGAAAATGCAAGCTGGCTGCGAAATTAAGAATATGCTCTCTGATCCAAGAATACATTGCATTATTGAGTAAAAGGTCACATGCCTATGCAGAGGACCATCAAAGGGTTTCTGTGCTCAGTAACTTCCTTCAGCAGCAATGCTCAGCTTATTAGTGTTTTCTGCCCAAAGGTCACTCAATTAATCAAAGCATTAAAAATACTGCTTACACGATTTTAACAATTTTGAGCACTACTTATCAAAAAATACATGATGCCAGATTAGATGTGAGATATTCAGGAGCTGATATCCACCGAATGCTTCCATTAAAGAAATAATTTGACAAGCTCTTCCCAATTCTCTGGACGTCGTCAGCTTTAAGTAGGATTTAGCTTAACATTTAAAAAGCACCTTGACACTGAAGCTCGGATGACAGACGTCACCGCGTTGACATCTGTGGGTTGAAAGGTTTAACTCTGCTGGAATTCTGACCACATCCATCATTATAAATGGGTGTGGTCTGTTCAATCAATGACCACACCCACATGTACTGTAGCATTGTACTAATGCAGTACTGGGCACGGTTATTCTTTAAATTAGCCTTTTCAAAAACATTTGTCAAGTAACCACAGATGCTGTTATTCATGAAATAGCGACCTACAAAGAAAATGCACAGCCACCTTTCAAGCCTATGGGGGGTAAAGGTGTGATATGCAAACAATTTCCATTAGAACATCTTTTAACCTTCATATACACCAAAGATTGTCCTTTCAAAATACCTCAAGTACTGAGTGCACAATATTTCTTTTAAAGCCATAAACTCTCTGATTCACAAGTGCAACAACATAACATAAGACATACCATTATTCATCCCACAGTGGGGAAACTTACAACACAATCAAAGAACAAATGTTTGAATGTTATTCTTAGATTCAGATACGTATGCTGTCTAAATCATCTCATGCATTGTGCGAAATATTTTCCGCTGCGCAACAGAAGGAGATGTCAACACGTCTCTCGAAATGTCACGTTCTTTAAATTATATCCATAATCTCTACGCTACACTTTTAATTAAGTTGTCACATTAAAGCTTTTGAGAAGATTCTGTTCTATAAAAAAATAGCTCAAATTCAGATGCATTCAGTGAAAAAAATAGGGGGAAAAACATTTATTGTCAGTAACAGTGTTTTTATTCAATTTCACCAAATAAAAAATGCTGGTTAAAACCCTTAGGCCTGTTTGAATTGCCTCCTGCTCCAGCTCTGCCACGTCTTCGTCAAGACCGAGGCACAAATTAGACAACAAGCAGTTTATAAGCTGCCCTTTTCTCCGTTTCACTCGCTCTCAACTCTTCGTCGCTTATTTTTACTCAGTTGCACAAACACACACAAAAGCATTATGATGTGCAAACATTGCACCGAGACTGTTGTGAACACTGAACAGCTGGTTGTATTTCAAAATATCCAACTGTGCTGTTTGAACAGAACTAAATAGACCCAGTGTATTTCTAACTAGAAACTGAACATTTGGACTATTATACAGTACATGAGATAGATTTTGTTTTCAGATAACAAACCGCTTGTATCTGGATAACTTAATGCAGAGGAAGGAAGCGTGTCTGGAAATGAATATTTTGTTTGTTAGTGTTTGACAAGAAAACTATCAAAAAACTAATTAACATGTTTAAACATGACACATTTTTGTTGTATTGTGTTGTTTTTCATATCCTCGCAGCTCGAAGATTTGATATCAAAACACATTTTATCCAGGACATTTGAAATTAAATCTGAGTGCAAAAAAAAAAATCTTTCAGCCGCAGTGGTGAAATGAAAGTTTTCAACAGAGCAGAATGCAACAGAGACACAGTGTGTTTTGACTAAGAGGTGAGTCTCTCACTTTTGACTTTCTGGCTCTGCTGCTGCTTCCCACTATTGCTCATTCTGCATGTTCAGCCCACATCAGAAGTTGGCAGCAGAAGTCCTACAAAGCGGCTGATAATACACGACTGTAATGTTGTTTTTCCACCGGCATGATATTGCACGCTTCAGCTGCAGTTAACTTCCATTTAGACCGGGTCCTCGCGGCGGGGGGGCGACCACGCTGACGCACGACGCGGCGGTCCCGATGGGGACACGGGCCAAGCCATGATGGGTTCCTGCCATTAACCCGAACTCTGTGAGCGTCATGGAGAACTTGGCAGTGATGTGCTCAGCGACAACATGTGTGGTCAAATGACACAGTATATTTAGATTTCTGTAGTGTTTGTTTTGTTTTTTCTGCTCCAACGTAACGTGGGAGTCGCTATTCTTTAGAGTTTTGTTTTACTCCTACATTTTTCAGTTCTTGCTTTTGTCTAACAGATACGTAGGAGCATCTCTTTTTTCCCAGTCCCCCCCCCCCTGCTATTTGCACTATTGTGAGTTGTTCTGTAAGTGTAAATGCTTATATATGAAAGCCCTCCAATGGAGAATCACTAGAAAGCTTTTATTGTGAAGCAGGTTGTGTTAAGCTCTGCAGTTAGAGACTAGACTCCTTGTTTGTTAAAGACGTTTGTGTTTTATTTTGAAGTGCTTTTTTGTTGTTGGTGGATAAATACATATAATGCAAGGAATGAATAAAAGAAACAATGCAGCTACAATGGCAGCAGTTAAACGAAGAAAGGCAGGGACTTGTGGTCGTTTGGACAAACCTAATCTCCATCACATCACCAAAGTAAGCAGTCTCCTGCCTTTATGGTGGAAACAATGGCAGTGCTGTGTCCGCATTGTGATCACGGCTGCTCAGTGCCCGACACAGTACAGGAGCTCAGCCTGATGAATATCTGCCATTAGAGGATCCACAAGAATTTTTAGAAGGGAGAGAGGCTACGCTAGAAAATGGGTTTTCACGTTCTATGTGGCCATATTTTCCCTCATTAGCTGCTTTGCTTCGCACATATAAATGTGGTTTGAGTCTTATACAGTATGTGCTACCCAGGGAATGTATTGATGTTTTGCCAGGCATTCTCTTTAAATATTATGAAAAAAAAATTTACATTTTGACTTAGTACTGAGAATATATCTGAGGAGGAAACACAGTGCTGCATGTTGCTATAATTAACATACAAGCCTTTCTTTTCATATGAAAGCCAGAGCTGGTGCAGGAACACGGAACATTAGGATTTGTTCTCCTCTTCTATTTCGGTGCAGTATGTGCCGTGTGTATTGCTGTATAGCACGTTTGAACCTGCTTGTCTAGACAACTTGTCAAGGTAAATATTCCCAGAGTTCTTAAATATCACAGCTCGACCCGCTGTGTATTTAGCTGTCATGATTCACAGAGGTTTTTCACCACCAACAAAAGGACCACAAACAGTCGGTCTGGTCAAGTTGTACCACTCGCTTGCTACCCTGATGACTAAAGTATTTTAGCGTGCTATATTTTTGACAGCGAAAGCATTTATGAAAAATGTCTTATTCCAGAAACAACTCATTCCCCACAACCTAGTTACAAAGAGCCATGTGAGCTATTTCCTTTCACAGCCGAGCCACATTTGCAAATTAATTTCTGAACATGACTGGAGTGAAAATACAGGAGCCTAAAAAATGCTTTGTGATATTGTAATATTAAAAAAAATGTATACATGTGTTAACCGTATCCTTATTATTATCTGTTTTCTTTGAACCGAAATGTAGTTACCTGATCTGAGGCCAGAGGGATTAAGGGGAAGAAAAAAATAATAAAACTCCTAGAACCAAAAAGATTTTTGTCAACTAATTAACACCCTCATCTTGAATCTTAAATAGACCACTTAACATCAAAGCTGCTCAATTTTACACCTTACCACACAGGAATTATCTCCTCGCTGGTGTGAAATGCCATTAATACAAATGCTTGGGATACCATACGCTGAGAGAACAAGGCTTTTGCATAATGGTTGCCATATTGAAGCCATGTCTGTAAATGCAACTGTTAAATCTTTGCATAAGGACGACATAATCATGCAATTTATAGTGACAAAGCTGAGGAATAAGCAAACAGGCTTTTATAAACCACTGAAGACAATTTATTATGTAAATAATGTAGGATTGAAATGTGCATCATAGAGAGAAACTATATCTCATCACAATGTCCTGCAGTTTGCTTTGGCTCTTTGGTGGAAACAAACATTATCTGTTCATAAAGATGGGCTTCATATAAAGGTAGCTCCACAGATAGTTTCAAGGCATACTGTGCTGCGAGAAAGTAAATGTTGAATATGTATGTGTATGTTAAATGAGCTGCCATAATAGTCCAAATCAAAAATGTAAGTATTGAATACAGGACTTGTGACAACTGACGGCAACCTGTGTTTCTTTTTGATAAATGTGACATGTTATTATTACAAAGTTAATGTCAGACAGAAATGTATTGAGGAACCTCGAGTAGATTTATTTCAGTTTTTCAAAATGTATAATCGCCATATGACACTTAATGTATCCTATAGCTTTAAATGACGCTGAACAAAGTCAATAGAAGTGAATAGAAACCGCCTTTGTTGAAAACACCATTTTCAACAGTGAAAGGACTGATACATGTCATTGTGCAGATCATAATTTCATCAAACATAATAGGCTATATAGCACATAGGCAGTGAGTTGTCCTCACGTGTCACTTTCTGGTCCCCTGTTCTTAAATTGGCTCACTAATGATGTTTGGGACTTGTTGGACAAAACCATGTGCAGTGGCTCCATGTGAGCTGGGCTGCTGATGTCAGGACCGCGCTGGTGTATCCCACACAGGGAAGTCAGCACCAACAACAACGTTCAAAGGCAGCATGGAACAATCAAAATGGACAGCTCATCAAGATGAATGGCACGAGGAGGGAAAGTTGGCCGAGATGAGAGACGAAGAACAACCCATACACTTCAAAAGGCCTCAAACGTAGGCTCTGTGCAGTGATATCCTAATTTCTGACCATTATTTATATTCGTGGCTACAGAACTGTGCCTCTGAATCTGGCCTCCACTGTGTCTTGCTCACTGACACTTTGGCAGGCTGGACGTAACGCCAGCATGGGGTTCTAACAGGAGCCAAAGTAGGAAATTTTTTATATAACATTTTCACGACTATCAGTGCATCTTTCATGGATGACTTTGAGTTCGTTGCTCTCACCTCTCACAAAGACAATATCTGCATGCACTATGGATCAGGAGAGGAATACAAACAAAGCAAACGCTCCACATCTGATAGCATGCCAAATCACTGTGTTGCTGCTTTGTCTTAGTTGCATACAACAAGTGCATCTTGGCAGAGCCATGTCAGCCGCAGCCAAAACCTTCAATCCACGTCCACGCTGCCGGTTCCAGTCGTTCAAGGACGACGGAAAAGCATCAAGTTTCTCAAAACAGTCACTTAAATTAGCCATCTTGCATATGTATAATCCTGCATTTCTTTAGCGCCATCTCCAAATGCATTCAAAATTGATCAGAAATTGATCAGTTTTAGCAACTTCTTCTGGTAATTTATGTGAATGTATTCTGTTATGGCGGCGACGGAAAAGTAGCTAAATGAATAAACAAGCTGACAGAGGTATTATTTGCAGTGTCACAATTATGGAAGGGAGAGGTCAGCGGGCTCAGCTTCCGTTTTCAGCGATAGCATTTCATATTTGAAAAATGAGGCCTGTCACTAAATGTCATCTTACCGCCTCTTTGTCATCTCATCACTCTTTTCACAACTTGTCACATTGAAGCCCAGTCTGTGACATGAGCAAACTGTTACCTTCCTTTCAGGCAGGCTAGTGGGCTTTATTAATATTTATAGAATAACAGCTTAAGGCCAGCCCCCTTGAGAGCTATCACTCCACTTTGCTGCCTAACACTTGCAAAATATATTGACAACTCCTTTTCAGCACTCCCCCTCCCCCTGAAAACCTCCTGATGCAGACGTGCAGCAGGTCTAAAAAAAAAAAAAAAAAAAAAAAAATGACAGTTTTCTGCAGGAACAAAAAAAGGCTTTCACTCCCATTTGATTTAATAACTTGCACAATTGAGGAGGCTGAAGTCATTTAAAAGACTTGAAAAGAAAATTTGAAAAGGGCTGGGATTGAAAATTCTTGTTACTGAAGTAAGAAAAGAAGGCACAATCATGATGTCATGTCATGGATGTCACCCTGGTGTCTGTCTGGCTGGATGGATGGAAAAAAAAAAAAAAAAAAGCAGGTCCTGTTGGCAGCAGTCTGATGTCTCTGAGTACAAGGAGCCAGTTTGAGCCAGTTTTCAGTCAGAAGTTTGGTCCAGGTCCTTCACAATACAGAGACAATCTTCTCATGTCACTTGTCAAATAGACCAGTATAACAGTCAAAACTGAGGTGACAAGCACATGGACATAATCAAAAGGATCCTCCTTTGATTCTGTTCATGTCGCTTCAGTTTCCTTCATGAGATGCTTTCTGATCGCGTGGTTTAAATTGCAAAATTATTTCATCAATCTTCGTCCAAATAAATGTTTCCAGAGCCACCGTCACGTTTCACTCCTTTCCCATTGCCGTGGACGAGTCACGTTCAACATTACAAACAGTCCGGAAAACAGGAGTGACACATTAAGGCGGTCACTTATTTAAAAGTTGCACATTGTTATTAGACTATAGAAAAACAATAAAAAACATTCTTGGGTATTTCATTGTTTAGTGTTAAAGGGATATTACTATAAGCTGAATTAACAAACAGCCAAGTTATGCATCCAGATCACATTAAAAAAAATCATGTGTGTGATGATCTGGGTAGGAGGAGAAAAAAAGAGAAATGAACTATCCAAAAATTATCCCTTTGATCAAGACAACACATATAGAGTAAAATTGTTCCTTTACTTATTAAGCTCAGTTTTAGAGGCATATAGAATTGCTTGCTTGCCATTTGGAAGAGAAGGTACTAACAGATGCTGACAGGAAGCTGGGGCCAACCAACAGCTCTGATCTGAAAATGTTTTAATGTCTTAGGGGGCTTAATCAGAGAGGAGTACGATAAGCCTCTAAATGTCCTGCACCTTCCCTTTAATATAGCCCTAATTTGTATCCTTTAAAAAATGCCTCTGTCATTGCAATCACAGCTTAAACTCAGAGCAACAAATTAGCATGAGATCTGACGGGGAATTCTGCACTGAAGTCAAGGCACTGTGAAGTTAAAGCTTGCAAAATGGCCTGTGATACTGCAGAGTGAAATTTTTAGCAGGTCTCCCTCACTCATGCCTGCAATAAACAACACAGGGGCGTTTTCCCCATGTCTCCTCTGACCTGCTTAAAGCCTTGTTTTCAAGAGTAATCTGGTGCAGAACTTTTCATTTGCAATGCAAAGAACCAAATCCATCCAAGGTCATAAATGTATTACGCCTGTATAAAAATTGCATGTTGTTTGTCGACCTATTGTAACCACTAACACAACAACTGACGGCCTAGAAATTAAATGGAAGCAGTTGGATTTAAATAACCAAGATACCCAACATGTTGATCACTGAAACATTCAAGTTTCTTTGGTTGATCAAACACAGATAAGCTAAAGCTACGCAAAGTAAAGAATCAAACAACTAGAAATTTTTAAAACAATGGGTCAAATTTTATGCACCACACACTGCTGAAACCAGTTCAGCATTGACCAGATATTAGCCATGTCCATCATCATGAGATGTGTTGACCTTATGCACAGTGCTGCTGAAATCCAAAAACTTATTGCAGCTTATTAAACCCACCACTCACTGGTGTTATAGGAAGAAAATACACATTCATAACCAGGTTAGATCAGAAGATATCAATTTTTATAAGCTGCCACCACTTCCCTAAAACTCTTTATTCTGCTTAAGATATATTGAGCTTGCATTGCCAAACATTCATTGTTGACAGTGTTAGGTTCAGATAGTGCTGTCGTCATATTATCATTCATAACGTTACGCAGCCTCCTGACTGCAGCCTCACTGTACACTATATGTTGCTTTTCCAACTGTAAATCACTAGGGTTTAATTACCTGCAAATTAACTGCCGTTTCACTATCTTGCATAAGATTATCCTGGTCATGATGAAATGCCACTGGGGAGGCTGTTCTGATGGGAGGATTCCAAGATGCAGAAAATATAAGATGCCACTTTGTTAGTGTGATAGCTGCGAGGAGTGTGATGCCTGTCAGCTAAATCGGCCCCATAACGTGACCTTCAAACGCTCTGAGGACGTCTTATTACTCCTGTCACTTCTTCCCAAGTTCAACACGAGTTGAAGTTCAGCCATCAAATCACAAGGCTTTTTATCGGCCGTCCGCAGCGGCGGCGGGCCACGGTGTACACACAACAACGTGTGTGGGGCAATTTGCTGCAGTGCATTTAACTCTAGTGGTGTAAAACACATTGACCCGACAGTTGGGCAGAGTCAGTCTGTGGCCAGTAGTTGGGAGCAGTTTGAAATGGTCAGCCTCAATTTCTCTCCATCAGTGGACAGTTTTTTTTCGTGCCTGATGGGCAATCAAACATAAAGGTTTGTGAGGCCAGCAAAGCCAAATCTGTTCTATTAGAGCAAATTGTTTGATGACACTTACTTCGGCATTTAATTTTTGAAGCCTTTTTTTGGGGACTTTCTTGATTGATTTGCTCGATTTGCTGCCACAGGTCTCCATTTTATCTGCACATTTGTTGACCATTTTACTCACACTGAGCAAAAATTGACCAAAAAATTAGCCATCACTAGCCTCATAAACATTTGATTTATGTCTTTGTAGTGCACCTAAACTCTGACTGCTTGACCTCCTCTGATGCATTTTTAGTGATGCATAGACAAAGCCCACTGTGTAATGTAGGCTAATTAGGATAATCACACCATCACAGCCACGGGTTAGCATTGTGTACCGTAAATTGAAAAATTGACATGATATACCAATGACCACTCTAAGCACTTTACAACAACAGCCAGCATTCGCCTGTTCACTCACACCTTCACACACCGGTGGCAGAGGCTACCATGCAAGGTGCCACCTGCTCATCAGCGGCCACAACAATTCACATGCACACTCACACACCGATAGCACAGCCACCGGGAATAATTTGGGGTTCAGTATCTTGCCCAAGGACAGTTCGACTCCAGGGATCGAACCACTGACCTTCTAATTAGTGATTGGCCGCTCTACCCCCTGAGCCACAGCCGCCCAAAAACCTGGCTTAGATACAACGAAAATATTCATTGGACCTTATTTACATTTTAACAGCCATCTTTCAGGCCATTTGCAAAAAAAGCAATTTTGATGGTTAGAAAGAATAAACTGAGTTTGGAAATGATTTTTTGGGTGCAACCACATTTTGTGTCGCGCTACAGCCAATAAATGACACACTGACAACACTGCTACTGTTTCTTTCGTTGCCAAGTCTGACTTTCTTTAATTAGGAACATCCAGAACTTCTGTCATGAAAACTCTGACTGCATCCTAGTTTTCAGGAGACACTTGAATGTGCTTGACTGGAGCATTATAATCTGAGAATATGTGGATATGCTCAGAGAACAGTGTTGGCACCACTAAGTGCACCTGGTCCTGTGAAATGGCCTCGTATTATTTGGCTGTTAACAGCCGTGCAAGGCAAGCATCAGATCTAATGACCCTCCTGAGATGGCTGCCCATCCCATTACTGGTCCAGAACCATGTTTAAAAGTGGGAACGAGACACTGTCAGTCGAAGGCACTGTTATGCTTCTACCTCCTCTAATGCATGAGAAAGATTCAAAAACAACTAAACAGACCGTCAAGCTTGTTTTGGCGGCTCCAATGTAAAGCTCTTGCTGCACTCAGGTGCTGTGTGTTTGTATTTTTTTTCACCCCTGTTGAAAGTTCAAGCATTGTGAATTTCAAACATGGAGTCTTTTTTAAGACTGTGGAGAAGGGACTTTGATTTAATTCTGGGTTATTTCTAAGGCTGGAGAGAGCTACTGCCTTGTTAAGTGCATCTACAGCTTCTTTAACCACTGTTCAATTTTCATTTTCACAACTGCCCCTCTTGCCACTTGAATCTGAAATTCAGGCCCCAGTGTTCCAGCTAATTTGCCTTCTTTGGAACTCGGCTGGTTATCTTCCATTGGCCTGTGAGTACTCATTATTTAACACACCCTGTTGTCACATGAGCATTTCCAGAGTAGGTATTGTATGGTAAATTGGTGACCTACAGAAGCAGGCGACAGACGTACAAGGAGCCAGTGTCAGCTATGACCAGTGATGGACAAGTTCTATTTCTTAAACAACATCTGATTTTTTTGTCCTTTGAGCATATTGTGAGGGAAAACAATCCTCAGACAAAATAAAACACAGGTTTGGCAACTAAGAAATTTCTCTTTTGTGTAACATACATGAAGGTCTGTTTGTGTTATTAATGTAAAAGATGCAGGATTAATGCATGAAGAGGGACGTCTGCTCTGCACACTATTCTAAAATGATGTAAAATTACATGGGGAGGGAAACAGATTTTAAACTTGAACAGGATAATCTTCTGCTGTGGCACTGAGGAGACAAGAATATATCAAAGTGGAGTTTGTAAGGATAATGAGTGCTACACCTGCGGACTGTCATTAGCTTCCGCAGCAAGGACAGTCATCTTAAAAATTGCTCGTATGAAATGTTGGACACAAAGGGGAGTCTGTTGCTGCGTGGCCGGGAGCAGAAATACTACCCTGTGTCTGGGAGCTCAAGTGCATAATTTCAACCTCAATCTCACTCCTGAAGTACTTTGTTTGAGTGATTCTGACTTTCAGAGCAGCAAACAGGTGTAAGATTCCAGCTCTGTGAAAAACGGATCTGATAGTTTGAGTGGGAAAAAAGTGCAGGATAACAGAGAACGTGAAGAGACATGTAACACATCCACCCACATGGATATAATGTTCAGTGCTATTATCAAGGCGGCTTGTCCTTCGTCAAAACGCAAAAAAAAAAAATCAAGTCTTGGGTTTAGGGTTTCAGCACACCTACATGCGAGATCAAAAGCGTCTTTGTTCCCTTCATACTTTTTTTTTTTACACAATCTGTTACTGAATCCTATTTAATGAGACAAAACTGAACATTTCCTTTTATCAGGGAATTTAGACTTCTCTTTGTTTTATCAATGATATGGCTCCTAATGTCTATAAGTCAGTGAAGTTGTGTTTTAGCATTAGTACAACAAAGTTAAGTTCTTGACTTTTTTTGTGAATTTGGCTCTGAAATACTCAGAATTATAGCTTAGTTTAGTCGTTTAAAAAAGAGTGAGCATTTTGAAAATAAAATAATTAGGAGGCGGTCAAGAATCCACAAAGCTTTCTGAAAAAGCAAAAATACATACTGCCTCAAACAAACAACTGAATTCTATTTTGAAATGCAGGTCAGGTCGACAATGTCCACAAAAAACATTGTTCGCTTCAATTCTCTGGTCGTCCAATTAAAATGATGCAGCATAGATAAAGTAGAAAACATGTTTTTCATATAATGTTGCAGGTATAAATCGTAGGTTGTTGTATATAATTACAGGCGTGAGTGTACGAAGGAGGAAAACTGCGACTG
Source organism: Centropyge bicolor (assembly GCA_037975185.1). Classification (NCBI taxonomy): domain Eukaryota; kingdom Metazoa; phylum Chordata; class Actinopteri; family Pomacanthidae; genus Centropyge; species Centropyge bicolor. The sequence goes on along the minus strand of JBBMOC010000039.1, from coordinate 2,419,183 downwards.
TTCACAAATGAAAACTGCTCAGTTGTTCAGCTGGTGACACCACATGCTTTTGATTTCGTCAGTGTCCTGAACTTATCACACAAAGTCTGGAGCTGCGCTGTCAACATTTGGACAAACGAGGGGGTTGTGTGTGAGTGTGTGTGGGTGTGTGAGAGTATGTGTGTGTGTGCGTGTAAGAGGCGAGGGGGGAGGTGGGGGAGTGCAAGGCCCAGCTTTCATGTCCAATAAAGTGGTGTAATTGTGACAGCTACCCATTAGTTGCACGTGTGATAAATCACCAGATGACAGACTGCAGCTTCAACTAAACATAATGCTCCAGGCTAGAATATTTACCTCTGCTTTTGTTGCACTCGCTGCTGCCAAGTTGAGCAGGTACGTAAAGATCACTGACTGTGCAAATTAACAGGAAAAACTCATTCATATGTAAATATCAAATGTAGCATGTTTCCTTTTACTGACAGAGATCAATTTAATTTGAAGGTTTTCTGTCGAGCAAAGCAGGTACATGCTGCTTTGCTGATGAGCAATATTTTCAATGCACAAGGCATAATTTCTATTGTCGTGCTCTTCACACCGAGCCACACAAGATCATGGAGGACGCACTCCACACCATCACTATCTGTTTCCTTCAAATACAAGCATTCCCTCCCTAGATGACTGTACAGATCTCGCAACAATTATTACTTGAAATACACAATATCCCCCCAGAAAACTCCAGAGGGACAGAAGCATTTCATTGTTTCCTCTCTGTCGTCCTTCTGCCCCCGAACGCTGCCAACATTAGTTCAAACACAGCGGCCGTTTATGGAATATAACAAGGTCCAACCGCAACTTACATGTCATCTTTCTTTCAGCGATCTGTCCTTTGGAGAATAGCTGCGCGTTCACTTCACAATGGAACAACAATGAAGGGGGGGGGGGAAGCAAGCAACAGATTTTTCATTTGTGATCACAAAGGGAGGGTTGTTTCCCCTCTTATCATGCACAGAACTGGTGGCCAGGCTGCTTCTCAGAGCTCATCAGCACGACAAAGACAACTGGGAGAAAGCAGCCTTGTTCTACAAAGGTTAACCTCGGCGGGACCTAACAACTTCAGACTTCTCATTTGATGCCTCCATGAAACACTTGACATGGAGGACGGAGGGCCCCCGGATTCCCTCGGATTTAACCTCTAATATCTGAGGTCAGCCGTCCTGCTAAGGCCAATGGTGGCACTTGTGAGTTCTGTTGTATGCAAAACCCAGAAGAGTCTCTTAATGATGTGGACGTCTGCAGCAAGTCCTGGGAAAAGTTTGACAGACTGGAAATACTCCAGAATTGTATTTTTCCTTCAATTTATAATCAGTCTTTAAAAGTTAAGCTACGAGAATTTATTGAGATTTTGTATTGACACAAAGATGTTAAAATATATGAAAGGTCAATTCACCTTGCTTTAATGTTTCAATTGATCCTAACTCTTAAGTATACTTGTGTTTATTGCTGAAATAATTCTCCAATAATTTAAAACACCAATAATCAATATTAGTGTGATGAAGCGTAAACTCAAATCTACCACCAGCATGAGCTCTACTACATCTCTACTCTGTGTGTGTTAGTCTCACAAGTTGCCCAATCACAGTGCAGAGCTGATCTAAGCTGTGTGTGTGTGTGTGTGTGTGTGTGTGTGTGTAGGGCCCCAACAATGACTCCCAGGGGTCCAACTCACGCTTTTACTCCTCCAGTCTCAAATGTTTGTGAACTGCAGAACACTGGAATGGAGAGGTTTCTTAATTTTACTTGCAGCTAATGTGACTCGTTTATGACCCATGTGATGATGCAGTTTTTCAGGGTTTGCATCATAAATTTAACAATATGGAATTCAAAACTAATCAAAATGTGGTAAATTGAAAAATGCAATGAGTTTAATAACAAGAGTATAGATAGTTGCTTTTTTGATGTTGTTAAAACATGATAGTTCTTGGACGAAGACTCATTTATTATATTATCTATTATTATTATTATACTGTAGCAAAACTACGAGATGTGCATTTTCCCCTCAGCTTTGCTCCATTTAAAACAAGACCAGCACAGACACAATCCAGTGGGTTGCTACTATGACACAGAGTCCTTATCCACCTTCATCCCTTATTTATTTATGCACCTATCTCCCATCATGCAGCCACATCATACCTGTTTCCTGAGCCCGTGTGAAAGCCAACTGTGGACTTTCTGATCCGTCGGCAGCACATCACACTGACACAAACCCTTCAGACCAGTGCAAACCCGAGGAGCAGGTATCCTCCCGAGCTGCACCTCTTCATCTCTCCCTGTCCGACGAATAACGCATAAACAGCAGGAGCAGGAATAAAAAGCCGTCTGCAGGGGATCGACTCTGCATCAGCTCTACAACATGCACCGCTTGCTGCATGATGCATGTGTGCAGCCTGTTTTTTTCTGCAACACTTGCAAAAATAATATGTGACTAAAATGAATCTTACCATCCTGGAGACAAATCCAATGCAGCAGGCCTGTCCCGGTGCCAATTCACCAAAATAATTTGACGCGCCTCCACAGGAATTAAAGCCCTTATGCTTCTACTTTGGTCTCCTTCTCCTTCCTCCCTCCGTTTCGGTGTGATAGTACCAGATCAGGCGAGTGTATTTCCACCGAGCACGACACGGCAGGGCAGGGGGAAAAAAACCCTCCTCCTCCTCCTCCTTCAGCTGCTCCGAGGCGCCGCCGCTCTCTGCGCTCTCACGGACGCGCACATGGACGACGCACGTTAACGCGCACGAGAGCTCGCAGGACGCCGTGGAAATCCGTCGGGAGGTGGACGTGAAATAGTCCCCGGACACGCAGCGGGAAGATGTGGGAGGAGGTGGGGGGGACACTGCGGCCGATGTGCGGAGGAGGAGGAGGACGGTGGCGGAGGGGGGGGAGTGACGGGCTGCCTCACGAGCCACTACCGCGCGTGTGGAGCGGGGAGGAGCGCGCGCCTGTGCGTGGTCGCCCCCTTCGGTTCCGAGCTAGAGTCCCTCTAAATATCCGCCTGGTTTTCATTCTCCTGTCAGCTACTCGGAACATTTTATTTCCCCTCATATACTGAAGGTCTTTACATTCAGGAAATATGCAAATAGGTGAACAAATTGGAGGAAAAAAACATTTCACTGTTGAGGCTGCTAAACAAACCTATAACTCACTGTGGCAGCTTTAAAGCATGACTGAAAATTATCATTCAAACAATATTAACCATTTTGAATATTTCCTCTAAGAAGACAATGAACAAGTTTTTCAACAAAAGTTCAATCTATCAAGACTATTGGCATCTATCTATCTATTATACTGAAAGCTTTTACATTTAGGAAAGTATGTAAATAGATGAACATTTATCTAGTGAGGCCCCCAAATCAATATCTTACAAAGTTTAAAGTATGAGGTTCTCCTATTTTGACTTGATCAAAATTATCATTCAAGTTATCATCTAGTGTTACTGTAATTGTGTCCTGTATTAATGCAAGTGTATCTGTATCTCTGCATGTGAAATTCAAAAAAACAATACAATAACTTTTTGTAAGCTGTTTCATTTTATTTCTAGGCAATGAACAAGTTTTTCAAAAAAAAAAAATCAATCTTTCAAACCTGTCAAGTATGAGACAATGAATCATGAGACACTAAGTTGGTGATTATTTTTTAGATTTCTAAATTTCTATCAGTTTATTTAGGCTTCTTGTTTTGGATTTAATGTTTGTTTGAATTAAACTTTATTTTCATCAATAGATAAATGTCAGTGATAAATGTATGATTGGCTGGAAGAGTTTGATTTGTCTGTGAATTCTTGATAAATATTCAAGAAGGACCAGCAACATTTGTTTAATATTAACTGTTACATTTAAACTATTTTCTATTTAATCTGTAACGTTTTTAACCAGTTTTTAAAGTTTTAGGAGTGAGAGACTAACAGGCTCCCTCATGTCTTAACAGCCAACTAAAATGTACCAGTATACAACTAAATATGTACAAGTATTTTCATGAACCTTTGCTGAAACCTCTGACACCAGAGTTCGGTAGGTTAGCGAGGAAAAGGACCATCTGTCTTGTTCCAGCTGACAACACTTTTGTCTGGACAGGTTCTGATCCTAAATCCACTGCCATTTACTTATCTCCAATTCCTAGTTTCTCCTTGTGGGTTAAAAAGACTGGTCAAGAGTTCCTGGCCCTGGAAGTGTGTTTGGTCACCCGCAGAACAAGAGAGGGGCCATGTGTGGCCTTTAATTCACTGCATTGTCTGCCAAAAGCTAATCTCGGCCAGGCTCAGAGTCTTACTGCTCACGGCCTGTGAATGGATGAGTGAAAAGTTAAATATGCTTTCAAATGTAAAACTGCAGACCGGCCTGGTATTGTGGCCGTGTCATTGTGGGAATGTGAGATTTGCTGTTGACCCAGGCAACAGGAGGAAAGGGGCCAGCTTCAGTTTCAGGCTTCATGTTTTGCAGGTTGTAGGCTGTTATTCGCCGCTTATGCGTCACTTTTCATGAGGTCCCATGTGTGAAGAATGAATTGATGCAGGTTATATCTTGTAGGTCACATTGATGGTCTGTACTTAACCATCAAACAGAGCTGGTGGCATATTGTAAATCATAGAACAAATCCACATATTGTAAAGCTGAGTTCTATAATGTGGCCTGCATGATGCACCGACTGTGCTGTTTTCATCCAGCCAACAACAAACTACAACTGAGAACTATTGTCTGATCAAAACCTCACATGTTATAAGGAACTTTGTTATTTCAAAAACTACCTCTAGTAGGCCTGTTAAACCAGCTATAATCACTATCGTTAGAATAACACATATTAATGCCAATGTGTAAACAATGTGACGCTGTGAAAGAGGTCACCCGTCGTGATTAACCTACTAACAATCACCCAAATTCTGCCTCCCCCCACCCTCAGCGAGTTTCACCTCATTGTCTATATGAGTCAGACCTGCAGCTTTACTGTTGTCTTCACTTCACTCCCGTCACCCTCATAGTGACGTTTTGACCACAGCAGCTGTTTTCAGCCAAAAAGCTCTAAAACCCCACTGTTTACTGCCCAGCACCATAAACAGCAGACAGACACTGTTAGAGACTAGGTGGTGAAGCTAGTGGAGCATTTAGCAACTACAGAGGCAGATACTTCCCTCAGGAGTTGGCAGAGACCAAACAAGGAGCTAAAACACTGAGAATATTGGACACATTGCCGAAACGTGACCCCACATTAATGATAATGTTGCTTGTATCTGTTGCACTGGTTAATCAACGTCATCACTATCAACAGGTGATGATATGAGAATCTTCTGTTGTTACTTGTTTCTGCTGCAAAAAATGGCAAAAAAAAAAAAAACAGTTATTGAAGCTTTAAGGTAAAATAAGATACAACATCAATGATTCATGTGGTGAAACTGGACCCCTGCAGCAGCAAAGAGTAAAAGGAAAAAGCACCGAAAATAAAATTCAGAATCAAATAATAAAATGAATGTACACAACAGTGGCCAGATGTTAAGCTTCATTTAAGAATTATAAAATGTCCAGACTAGAAACCAGAGAGCACTTAAAGAGTGCCAACCTCTGCCAACACTGCACATTATTCCTGTCACTTAATTTTTAATTGATTTCTTGACCATCCCCTTAGGAACTAGAATTAAGTCTGTATGTCCATTAATTTTAGCAGTTCAGTAGTTATGGCTACAAAATATGTTGCCTATTGGAAGTTCTCCACCTCTGTCTGACAACGTCCTGTTGGCAGTCACAACTACAGAACAAACAGGAGCAAATTACCTGAGTCAGTGGAAAACAAAGACTATGATGATTTAAATATATGTACTATACTAAGCATTTGAAATTGGTGCTCTGTGAAATAAGCTTTAAAATTATACAAAAGTGAGAACAAGAACATATACAACTACAAATGTATTCAGATCACAGCTGTACAGCTGTTCTCCTCATCAAAACCCCAGATGGAGATACAGTACCTGTTCAGAGAAGTGACAATTATGTAACACGAATGCACATGGCTGTCTGCTCCCATAATCACTGTTGTAATGAGAACATGCTGTATATATAGATGAAGACATATGCACACACAAAAAAATCTTTTCACTGTGATACTATAGATCCATTTCTTTGTAATTAGATAGTGGACGTTATCAAATATCAGATCAACAACATTCAGTTGATCTCTGCTGACAGAGTTATTTGATCTGTGGTAACAATATAAATTATAAACTATTTTAAGCCATATAGCATCAACACTGTTGTGAATCAATAGCATGAAATAGATTTCAGTGTGTGTGTGTCTGTGTGTGTGTGTGTGTGTGTGTGTGTGTGCGAATAACTTGCTCAAGTGAACTTATGAGATTCCAGACTGCAGCACTGTGTTCGTGTAATATCCAAAGAAAAAAGTGTGTTTGCTTTTGAATTAAGGCTGTGCTGTAACTCAAATTATATGCCCCATAAAACTCTTAATTAGGGAATGCTTGGCTATGCTGTACTCTCTCTCCCTCTGCCTTCTTTTTTCCCTTCACTTTCCCATTTCTTTGTTAATGAACAAAAGGAAACGATTAGAAAACACAAGCATACTGCATGTGGTGTTCTCCATTCCTGACATTGGTAACGTTATGAAGCATGGGTGACCTTTTGTTGTAGTATCTTATCAGCCACAGCAGGACACTTTTTAGAAGACGAGTACTTTCAATATACTGCATATCTTTTACTGGACTTGAAGCTACATCAGGGGTAGTTTTTTTTTTTTGCATAAAATAGCAAACAAATGCCTCATCAGGCTAAATGAAAATGTAGGAGTATACAGAAAAGTCTCTAATTACCCATAATTGAGGCTGTGTACATTTAACTATTTTATCATATTATTCGCCCACAGCAAGCGGCAAATCAAAACAGCAGAACATAAACTATGCACTGAAAGACAGCAGACTTGGTGCCAAGTTGAAGTAAATATTTTGGCTCTCTTTTCCTTTGAGTAGCATTTGAGCTCAAGTTGAGGCAGTTTACAGACATCACCTTAGCTTGAACGATGCTCAAAACAAACATGTATTTACCTCAAATGTTTACCTCTTGTCGGAGTCACCATCATGTTTGGTGTATACACACAACAAAAGGTGAAGACCTCTGTACATGTGCAGATACTGTGAACAGTTAGAGGATTTACTGCTTCTTCAGCCTGATGACTAGAACCTCAAACGACTTAGAAACTAAAGTCTCTCCTCGATGAGTCAGATTCAGTGTATCAGTGTCAGAACTGTGACGGCTGCTTCACTGTTTGTGAGCAAGAATGTTGATAACAGTATGAGTCTACCAATTACCACAATATGCCAAATACTGCTACTAAGGTATTCGTAATAAAAAAAAATATTTGACTCATATTTATATATATCAGCTTTAGATGGTAGCTATATGGATACCTAAAATGTCAGTTTGAACCCAACTGTGCTTTAAGGTTGTGGGAAAAAGAAAGTACAAGCACATTGAGAAAAACTGAGATACACAACAGCACAGAGAATGCAGTACTAAAGAGGTTCCCTGTAATAAGTATTATATCAGAGAGGATGCCTAAAATAAATTAATAAATAAGCAGACTGTTCCCAGCAGTTATTACAGCTTTGAAATGGAAGCCAAAATTATTCAGTTTAGGTTTTGTTGTTAAAAACCAAAACCACAGTTCCTTCGAAACTATGAGTCACAACCACACGCGTTGCTCAAAGAGAGGACAAACTATCAGTGTGCAACCACTTAGCATGTGAGAATAAATGAGAATAACACTTGCCTAATGTTTTGACCTTTTGCTATTGCCACTTTAAACTGATTAGGTTTGGAATTCATATTATTAATTGGTTCAGTATCAGAACCCACTAAACGAACCGCCATTATCTCAATTACATTCTGCTGCACAAACCTGGGGCAACAAGGATGTGATGCAGGGCTCATTGCTGTACAGCAACACCATCTCTGTGATAAGAGCCCCCTTATTTACTCTAAATCACCTTTCCAGCTCGTTGGTCTTGATTTGGGAGCACATTTGGACCTGAAATGTTGGTAAATTACTATTAAAGAAACTTTGAGCTGTGATGAAGCCCCCATTATTCTTCAGCTTTATGTCTAAATTGGCCACTTAAGAGCAACTTGGCCTGAGCAGTCTTTGTAAATTCAGACCCTGTTTAGGGTTTGCATTTCATTTAAGCCTGCCGCCTCTGTGATTGCCACTTTCGGTGCAGCTGAAGAAAACAATTTTCAAAAACCTTCTCCGTCTTTTGATATTCTCTCAAGATCCTTGTGTTGACAGCAAGTGAAATACCACTTCCAATTGTTTGTTTGCTTTCAATTTTAGCAAACCAGTTTGAGGATTTTCTCGTCAAATTACCAAGCCAAACCCGGCTCCCACAACAACTTTCTTGCGTGGCAAACTTTCCCTGCAGTTCTCATGCTTGTCAGTTCTAAACTATTCCCCTCAAACTGTAATAGGATCAGGGCTCCGAGCTGCTTCCACATGATTGATGAAAGATTAAAAGGATTGTTGAGATTGAAGGCACATTTAGCTCCCTGCTGAGGTCCAATTTCTTGTCCTTGTGCTTGCAGTAGGGCTGCCACCATGCAGATGAGAAGATCACTGCAGTGAATGACGATAATGTGAAACGGTTGTGAGAAAGTCTTGGAGACATGGCAACAGGGACAAGCAGGCAATCATTTCTAATCGGACTATTCTCTTTCCCCGGGAGAACTGGTGTCAGTAATGCTCATGGAGGTGAGGGAAAAAATAAGACGTTGAAAAGGAAGAATAGTGCAAATAGAAGAAAAGAAATGTGAGCTTTCAAACGGCGGCGAATTTATGTGATAATAGCGCTGATTTCTGCTGTTAGCGATCGTGTACTTGTTTAACCCCTCAGGAAACATATGACAGATTCTTGATTGAAGACAAATGGCCTTACACAAACCCAATTATCAACTTCTTCTTCTCGGAGCTGCGGCGGTCACGAGCATTCCCATGTGCCTTCGTCCTTCATGCATAAGTACATTGAGGTTTCATTTATATTATGCGGCGTACAAGGACCTTGTGAGTCTTTCTTTAATTTCAACAGTGTTAACAATAGAATCTAGAACAACTGCCCTTTCCATCACGGTCTCAACAGATATATTCAACATTCACCTATTAAAGAGAGGTGTTGAAGAAATTAGCTTAACAGGAATTTTCGTTCTTAAATGTGAAACATATGGTCAGCTGTCAGTTCTGTTCTCCCGCTGGGGATCCACGTCATGTAGAATGTGTAGGAATCCTGTAATTAGAGGTCACACTGCTAAATAAAGATCTGCAGCCGAGTGAAATGAGGTGGTAATGTATTATTTTCTTAGCGTAGGTTCTCACATGTGTGCAATTATACGGGGCGTAGCATAACTTAAGCACCTTGAAGTGTCATCCAGTCATTACAGCCGGATGGATTTACCTTATTGAGGCACTTTATTAATGTCTTTATTGACGGCCGTGCTGTGGTTCGTGGTGAAGGCTAGCGCGCTGGCCGACTTATTTGTACGACACAGAAATGCCGGGTGAGATTTGCCCTTGAAATTCTGTCATCCCTGTGACCTGAGCCACCGCTCTGTGGAGGCGGCATATGATTAGTGGCGACCAGCAGAGATAACGACTGCATGTCCGTCAAAATCAAGTTGCAGCTCAGCGCCCTGGCTGTGTTGTCTTAATACGAGCTGAAGTGTGGTGTCAGGGTCTAAGGTCAATTCACCGATTCAGCAGTGCATTAAGTCAGCGCCTAAGCCAGCTAACCACTCCTGACATTTATTAATATGTGGCCCTAAGCAGAAAATAGCTGAAACATGTCACCAGAGACACCTTCAGAAACAAGCTATTTAAGCTTGTGCACTGATGCATGCAAATATGCTGGATGCTATACAGCGATGAATTATAAAGTACGCTTAGCTTGCAATAAATTACACACACTCACACAGGGGCGGACACTTAGACGTATACGTCATCATAAAGCGTAAGAAGTGCAACATTTTTTTTTGGTCCAATTTCCTTCAATTGTAGAAGAAAGACTAGATCCTTGTTGAGTCCTCTGCAATTGATAGAGACAATTGAAAGAGACAATCTCCAAGCAGAGCACTGCCTCATTCAGGGGTAGAGAAAAAAGCCCTTGATCAGTTCAGGGCATATGGTCTGAATATGAATGCAATCAGGATTTTTTTTTTTGCTTGGATCCCACTCTAAAGACCACTCAGAGCCATCAGCTATTATCAGCCAGCGAGCAGCGTCTGTGGTCTGACCTCATCCACTGCGCCGTCCCTCACAAAATGGCTGAGTTATGACTGGCAGAGAGGGGAGCTGAGCCGATCGCTTGTAAATGAGTGTGGTGCGTAACAGAGTCTTCATGCGTGTCACGAACCGCCCATCATTACTTTCACTGGGGTTGATCTGAGTCACAGCCTAACATATGGGTTATGATGCCTCAGACCGGAGACGGAGTGTGTATTATAAAAACAGACGTATTCCAAAAACAATACCCGCGTGTGCAATGTAAATAGGGAAGACATGACTCGCGCTACATTTGAGGAATGTTCAGACGAGAGCAGCAGCACAGGAAAGATTTCTCAAAGTTTCATTTTTCCAGTTACATTTTCGAAACTATCATTTGATATCTCATCATGCACAACATAGATTATGTCACAAGTCGCAGTATTTCATATTACTGCACGATTTTTTGCTTAAAGCACAATATAAACATGACTCATTCACTGAAGCCATCACTTAGCACTTAATTGACAGAATACATGATATCTACCTATTAAATATCGAGTAAATCAACAGTCAGTATAATTCCACCTTTGATATTCTGAAATGCTATACTTTCAAACCACTTTGCCTTAAGGTAGTATTTACCTATATAGTATAGTAGTGTATATATATATATATATATATATATATATATATATATATATATATATATATATATATACACATACACATGTCTTTGCTTATATTTGAATCAATGACAACTTCTGTTCTTAGATTTCAGTCTTCTCACATTAGAGTTAAACACAGCAGTAACTAATCCATCTCTGACAGTTATCACCCACAGTCTCCATAGACACCAACTGGAGTTCTGTGTCAGTGCAATAAAACCACACAGCAACACGTTTCAAACTTAACTGGGGTCCTCGAAAGTCTTGCAGCAAATTTCACCGAGCATCTCTTTCTCTTTAAACTCTACAAAGCAAACAGCCGGGAAACGTAATTCCTATAACCACAAATTATTTAACTAGGTAGCAGTTAACCTCATTTAATACACAACTCAGCAAACAGCCTGTTTGCACTAACAATTAAGGAACAAAATTGCACATTTGTGACTTCAGCTTTCTCTGGATGAAATGCTCACTTTACACATACATTTTGATTCGTGTCCATACCTGTGTCCACAACTGCGTACCTGCTGGCAGAACTTCATTTGAGCGTCCACAGCAGCTTAGATCTGTCTCAGTCAGTAGAGATGGGATTCTTAGCTCTAATGCAATCCTACTTGGTGGCTTAGTCTGGCAAGACAAGGATAACTTTACATTTAATTCTCGCCCAAAGCGGCTTGAACACAGCCTAGCAGAGCCAACCTAAATCTTGCAGGTTCAGTTATTCTCATGAAGCTTTAGCTCAGAAAACATCCCAAAGAATCAGCTGAGCCTGGCAGCTCAAGACAGTCCAATCAGCAGCAAGCTGGATGGTTGTTAGACGACAATTACTAGTATTGCATTTTGAATTAAACCACTTTTCAATTCCAAACGCTCCAAACACACGAGCAACTACTTCAAATATTGGCATTGCAGACCCCAAAATTGTTCATGGACCATTTCTCACTTTCAACAGTGTCAGAGACAAACTCCTGTTTTCAATAAAAGTGCATAATATTCCAGTGCGTTTTCCAGTTTGAAAACCTGAATTACAACCCAGAGACAGGTCTGAGGCAAGCAGCATTTATTTTCATGTTCAGCAAAGGTGAGTAGTTAGAGTAGTTAGAACTGATCCAGTCACCTATAAAGTCATTTTAATGTCCAGCCATTGAAGACGCTCTCAAACCGAGAAATGTTTGTCATCCTTGAATTACTTTAATAACTCGGCTTTTACATATTTTAGCTATTTAATTTAGTGCTGGTCCAGATGTTAACATCAATAATGAGTATTAGGCTGCACGGGGGAGGGGTTTATTGGAATTCAAGCTTTCCCCATTGTGTTCATTGTTAGCATTCAGGGAGGTAATTAAGCTATTTTATAAATGGTTTGGCTAAAAGACTCTTTGCTGCACTTAAGAGAAAGTGTTGTGTGAGTGAGTGGTTTTCACTGTGTGTGAATCAGTTAATATACAGCGTCACCATGAAAAACCAAACCTCATACACCAGCAGATATAAATGGTTTTGAATATCATTTTCTTGGCATGATTAGCAGCCATTTTCACTTTTTACATCTTGATACTCTCAAACTGCGAGGGGTCACCGCTAATTGTCATTCCTGTCAGTAATTTCTTAAATTACAGCCAAAAATACCCATTAAGGAGCTCTGTCCTCTTCGTCGATTTCTGAGCTCCTCGTTATTGTCTGAGCTTAATAAAGAGTTTGACATGAGCGTGGTGATGTAAGAGTTCTAAGACTTCTATTGATGTCTGAGTTTGAGACGATACAATGAAGGAAAATGCTTGAAAGATTTTTACAGGGGTTAAAACTATTTTGAAGGATAGATCATCATTTAAGTGTCGAGTAAAATCGGCTGCTTTGACTGATGCTGTTTTAAAAAATGTGGGCCCTTTAATAAATTTGTATTGTAATGCAGATAGATAACTTGTATATGTGTGGTATCTATAATCAGATTTTTGTATTCTGTGGAGTTGATTTCAATAGCTTTATAAGTGTTTTTATTTATTAAGTATTATTATGAAGCTGTGCAATGTCAAACTTGGAAAAAACAGTTCATAAGTCATCGACAGAAATCATCATAAATACTAGAGTTTAACCTTTAATTATCAAGGGGAGGTCGACTTTCTGCGTAGAAGCTTCTTCCAGCACACAGTGGGCAGGTATAATACTGGATGTGATCAATATTATGGATGGTATGTACAGATATCCTCTGCTCAGCCATTCTCACTACTACAACTCAGCATAATACACATAATACATATTCTGCAATAGACTGTAGTGGCAGACTTTAAAGAGTAAAATAAAATAGTCAGCAGACAGGTTTGAGAAATGGTTATTTGAAACTGTTAAACGCAGACTATTTTATGTAAGACTTAAATGCAAAAAACCAAATCCTCTCTGTGACAAACCGACTGTTCCTTCATTTGTAATAACAATATGTTCTCCTGTGGTTTTGTTTTATCTTTTACGTTTGACTTTCAAAGCAAGGTGTGCTGCAAAAAAAACAATGTCCCAACATCCAGAGAGGCTGTAAGATTGTCAGAAAGAGGTACGACTTTTCACTCTTCAATCAGCTTCCCTTCACTAAGTTCAAATCCTCGAACAACTGAAAGGTCTTTGTGTTGACAACCAGTCAGAGATTGGCAGGAGCTACTATTTTCAACTACAGGAAAAGCGTCTATCGTCATATGAGTTCTGTACCAAATTAGCACCGATGCAGAAGAGCTCTATCCCATTAAGTATTGACCAGTGAGGACTGCGTTTCCGCCTACTTGCTTATTGCCTCCAGCAAAGATCGTGTGAGATGACCCGACGTGTCATGTGACCCCATCCAGGGCAGCACCTGTGAGTTTCCTCAGAGAGCGCCATGCCTGATAAATGAGTCTGCGGTGACGAGCAGCTGATGGAGTGGCTAGCAAAGGTCACGATGCTTGGGGAAGCTCCATTCTGCTCTCTCATTTCAATTTGGACCCACACCACCTTTTTGCAAATGCTTGATAACCTCGGCCAAAGGTCAGCCTGGCGGAACCAAAATCCATCATTTGGTTCAGGCTCTGCCTTTTCTATTAGCTGGAGTTCAAATGCAACTTGTTGGTTCAAGCAACACTGGTTAAAAAAAAAAGGAAGGCATCTAATTTAGTGCACTGTGCATCTGCCAAATTAGGTTGCATGCTGCTTGCACTTAGGTGTAGCTTCTGACTAACAAGGCCCCACAGGGTGGTTAGTAGCAATAGATGCTGGAAGCATGCAGAGCAGTTGTGTATTTTTTTTTCTCGCTTGATGTGTATTTCGTCTTCGCTTTCATGCACCCATTGAGTTTTAACACCGCTTCACACACAGGGTTTGAGCATTCTTTAAGATTGCTCTCAATATCATAAAGCCTCTAATTTTAGAGGAGATCGCTTTCAACATAGAAGAGGGATTTTTAATAGCTGAGAACAGGATTTTGGTTTCTTTTCTTCCAATTAGATGTAGAAGAATATTTTGTCAGTTTTGCACCGCTGCTGTGGTGATATCTACACATTGCTCCTTAGCTCTAAACTTCCGTGCTTATACTATATTTTTCTCTCTCTATGTGTATATATATATAAGTTTGTGAGCATGTGTATGCATGAGAGAGCCACAGAGAGAAGATATACAGGAAGAGGTGGGGTAAGAAAAAGAGGGGGGGAGTACAATTTGTATGGCAGTGCAGACACCTTGCAGCACATATGGACACAGGGGACAATTGACCTGAACGCTGTCTGCACTCACCCATACTCACAACTGAAGATGGCCTTGATAAAATGTCATCTTTCAAATGGTCATGTGGCAAGCTATGGCCCCGTAGCCAATCTGCAACCCAGACTGGCTCGTGGATGGAGGAGGCAGGTGCGAATACTTTGAAAATAATGCCCTTTGCCATCTCCTGCAGTTAAAATTTGCATCACAGAGAACAACTGCAAAATGTCAGTGGTCAATCAATTCAAATAATCTTGGCTGCAGAATATAAAGCGCAGCATATCCATGGTGTTGATAGAAAATGTAATGAAATGACCCTTTGTCCCCAAGAAAAAGAGTGAAAACTCATTTGCTTCAGTGAGTCAGTTTTAGGAAGGGAAAATGTGAGGGGCAATTCATCCATGGAAATTAAACATATCCCTGGGGTAACATATCTAAATATGCAGAGAAAATTGTTTTTTTTTTCTTTTTCTTTCAATGTTTTCTCGCGTTGCAAGTGGAACAACATGTAGTTGAGGGGGGGGCTGCTCTATTTTCATTTGTTTGCATTTAAAAATATAATCCGACTTGGGGCAGTTGAACATTATTCACAGAATTTACCAAAGCACCATAAGCAAGATATGATAACAGTACAGAGCTGTTGAACAAAGCTGTTTTACAACAGCCTATTGAATTCTGCCCAAGTTCAGATCCTCAGGTCATTAGGGAGGCCCGAGTGTGGCTGGCTCCGCATTCCAACGCTAGCTGGGTACGATTGTTTGGATCACTTCTTTACTTCATTAATGCACATGAACTGCTCCCAGGCACCCTCGTCAATGCTAATGAGCATATTAGTTTGCTCCGAGGCCAGCCACTGTCTTTTGATCAAGTTAATATTGGCCGAAGATGCAGGGAACCTCGCACCAAAAGGACAGAAGGGAGAGGGAGATTTTGCATCTGTGGCGTCTTTAAGTCAAAGGGTTAGGTTCCTCCGCTCTCTTTTCACTACGTCTGCCTAACTAGACCAGGTGATTAAAAACCAGGCAGCTCTGGTGGTTTTCTTTGTGCTCTGAAGCAAGCTTTTTGGGTAATTTTTTCCTGCAAGTGAATTTAAAAAAAAAAAAAAAAAAAAAGACTTTTTCTATATGCCCTTTGGTGAAAAGAAGAAATGCGCTCCCTGTTTAATGGTGCCACAGTTCATTAGCATTTGATTTTGAGCTCAGCTTTTGCAGTCATATCCCAATGCATGACTTCACTGCCTTAGATGTGTTATATTTATGCCTTAAAGTAATACTCCACCCAAAAATGTATCTTTTGAGAATTAAACACTCACCAGCTGAACGGCAGCCTGATGGAAGAGCAATCATGCGCCTGCTCGCAAGCTCGACACGGTTTGCGCCTGAGGATTGAGAGAAAAGTGTTTTTAGACATGTCTGGCAAAAACATGACCATTTGGAACATACTGATTATATGGATGGATGGTGGAGAAGTGGACGATGCTGAGGGAGCTGAGGGAAGACTATTGGAATCCAGATCCATTCATGGTAACTGTGGTGAAATCAAGCTGACCACAACCTCCATTATCTGTAAAGTACAGCGGCAAACTACATATTTAAACACACTTTTTTATGTCTACAGGGACTGTGGAGTGGGTGGAGTGGGTTTAATGTTGTTTTGTCAGGGCTGCAAACTTAAACCAAACATTATAAATCTATCGCCATGATGGAAATAGTTGTCTTATTTTCTCATGTCTTCTATTAATGCTATTGTGTATTATTACCATAGACTGTAAAAAATATGGACGTAGTGTCCGTGACGTCACCCATAGGTTTCTGAAGAGCAAAAATGAAGCAAATCGTAGTGCGTAGCCATCTTGGTAGCCTACCTCCGGTTACTCCAAATATGGACAAAGAGGTGGAGCGAGGGCGGAGCTGAGGCGGGTCGAATGAACGCTATTGGCTGAAAAAAGCCGCTTTATTCGAAATAATCAAACTAGCTACGGCTAACCAGCTAGGTTAAATGCTAAATATCGTTGCTAGCCGGCTAACCCCACGACGATCTCTTTCCCAAACTCAGTGACTAGAATTAGCCGGGGTGACGCCCTTTAGACCGTCAGTGGCTAGTTGTCAATCAAAGTGGCGCCACTTAGATTGACAGCTATGAATTGTGCATAATGATGTATGCTGTATATTTTAAACGAACGCCTTATAAAAAAATTCGCCCCCCCCAGAGTTGTCATGGAGTAGAAAAACAGCTTATGAGACTAGAGCCATGTTTTGAACCAGGCTGTAAATATGTTTTTTTTCTGTCGTAAAATCGGACATTTTAACATGGGGCTCAAATGTAATTGACTCCCTTCTGCGGCCTGTTCTAGCGGTTATTCGAGGAACTGCAGCTTTTTTGCACTTCTGCATTGGCTTCATTTTTCAGCGCCGGAGGTTGCTGCTTGATTATTACTAGAAGCTGATTGATTACAAGTATGCTCATTTCAGAGGTGTGAAACACTCAATTCTATACAATCAGCCTGACATGCTGCGAGTCTCAAAAGAGCAATATTGCCATAGGTGGAGGAGAAAATGCACCGTGAAACCTAGGTGTCGAGCGAGAAAACGACAAATCCATCTCAGCTACTTAAAACACATCTCATTAATAAAAGGGGAAAAAAAGGCTGATTACTCACATTGCACTTGATTCATTTCACACCTACTCATATTCACAGTTGCACGCACACAAGTGCACCCACACGCGCACCACAAGTGTGCTCATACTGATGACCACGAAGTAAAACAGACGGTCTGCTTCGTACTCGGGAGTTCAGAACATACTTGGCTTATATACTGTGGCAGTTCTCTCAGATTCTGACAATCTGTCTCCCACACAGCTTCACAGTGAAAAGACACAGAGCGGAAAAAAAAAAAAAAAAAAAAGGCGCAGATAGTGAGAAGCTGCAAAGTTGGATACTTGTAAGAGTTTACCATCACATATGAGGACGGACAGTGTCTGTGTATGAACATCCTCATGCTCATTACTTCATGTGCCAAAGCCAGCGATGATCAAATATGTATAGAGTAAACGGTTTGTAACAGACGTGGAATGGTGAAGGAGGGACTGTGAGACAAAAGGGAGCCGTGGGTGATGATAGATGGGGGTGAAAAAGCGTATGAATCTGGCCGGGATCACAGGCATCCATCCCCACCTGTCAGAGAGTGACTAATTTCCAAGTGGGAGCTGGGCACTGGCAAGCCGAGCGCCTGGGGTCAACAGAGCCGCCTGGGTTACAGCGAGGTCTTCTGTACTGCCCGGGAGATAATGGCTGGGAGCTTACATGACACACCGTGAACACCACCTTGTTACAGAGGCTGTCCCAGCGATAGGACCGCACATCTGATCAATCACAGCAGGATTCGTCACCGCTGCTACGACAGCGTGGCCGTCGCGTGGCCAAATGTGCTCTCCTGAAAGCGGTTCGGAGACGGGTGTGCGATGAATGTGCCTGACAGGAACCATGTGAGGAATGCGTTGTTCATACACTGCAGAGTCTCTCAGGGACATTATACCAACGTCTTTCAGTCTAAGTGATTATAGTAATAATGTTGTTGTACCTAATGAATGCCAAGTCATGCTGAGAACGATCACAACAAAGGTGCATTTTGCTGAACTGTGTTTCCCTCCTCCTCTACAGTCTCCATTACTACTACTATCAATGCTTCCAGTACTGTTATTATTACTACTGCTGTACTTTTTACTACTACTACAACCACTTCAGTTCCAGCTGTGACCGATGCTGCATAATTCTTACTGTAGTACTAATACTGCACATCTACTGCTTTTACTACCTGTGCTACGTATACTT
The DNA here is from genome assembly GCA_037975185.1 of Centropyge bicolor. Lineage (NCBI taxonomy): Eukaryota > Metazoa > Chordata > Actinopteri > Pomacanthidae > Centropyge > Centropyge bicolor. Next base: position 2,400,697 of record JBBMOC010000039.1, on the reverse strand, counting down.
ATACTAATAATATGGCAACTGTTGCTACCACTTGTCCTGCTACTACACCTACCACTTTCACTAATAATGCCGATATAGTAGCTTTAATTGCCATATTTAAAAAGGTTGCACAGCATCAAAGAAAAAGCAGAATAATTTAAAACAGAATAAGTACAAATTATACAGCTGTAAAACTAAAGACAAATAAATAAAAAACCTGACCAGAATAAAAATTCAGGTCAAGCCATTTTTATAAAACCACTCCAAAGTTATGAAGAATACTTTAAACTAGTCCACAAATACACAAACTACTTTAAGAGGGATATTCATCGGTGAGATCGCCTTCCTCCAGCAGGCTGCTCCAAAGCCACAGGGACCTCATGGAAAAAGACCTGATTACATTTTCTTTGCAGTTTAGTCTGTAGAAACAGTAACGCAAAGGCCAAATAATATCATAATGAAGCGCCTCCCAATGACTCGACTATCTTTAGCGATTCAGGCCTCAATAACGAAACAAAAAATAATTATCAGTGCTACCAGAATAACACAGGGTAATGATCCGTAGTATAGGGTCCTGTGACAACCACAGCAATAAACTTGAGCCCTGGATTATAGGTTAGGCTGCTCTATGAACTGCACTGAAATTACATCCTCCTCTCCACCTCTTTAAATGCCTCTTACCCCCGCTCTCATTATGAAGGCTGCTATAATGATGGTGATCTCAGGACTAAAGTTTGGATTTTTGTGTAAACTAAACGCTCACTATATAAATGCTATATAATAAATGCAGTAATCTGCACCGTATTATGCATCAGTCGATTTTGAATCATGTTAATTACTCGGGGGCTGAATCTCCCCTTTTCTAATACAGGGTTTGTGCTGTGTTTCTTAGTTCTTGCAATGTTCTTATCATTGATGTCTGAATTGATCCTACAACTCCAGATGAAGCTTCCTATATTGAAAAGGCAGCTATAAAAAGTCTTATAGAGGACGGTGAATCACTGGGGTCAGGCTGTACAGTCAGAGAGGCGATTTGTTAAAGGAAGTATATGACTCCCGGCGTCAGCAGCCACTGTGGTAGTTAATATTCAGTTTGCAAGTAAACATGATTGTATGTTTGTGTAAAGGACTGTTGAGTTATTCAATGGCAGAAAATCTTAATTTCAGGCTTGACTCATGTGCTGTACTTCTCCTGTCTCTCTTTTAAAGTATCAAAGATTGAGGCAGAAAATGAAAAGAGGCAAATCTTTAAAAACTGTGTACTTATACTGTACTTTCCCAATGTTGTGAATGTGTTTCAAAGAAAGTTACTAAAGCACATAAATGTCACCAGAAATATTATTTTATATTTCTATGTTCATCACCATCGAGTGTTTTGAATTCTATCACTAAAGTGCGAAAGTGTTAAACACCACTATAATCCTTCTCCTCTGACAACGGCCCGCAGGGTTGACGCTCACGCCATCCTCTCACAAACAGGCTCCATCCTCACGCAGTGGAGTGATTGCAGCCCTTCCCAAGGTGTCTTTTTGTCAGCAGTGTTCATTGGTCTCCGGGAAATTGTTTTGAAACCTTTTCTGTCTCGGTCTGTGCAAACATAAAATGCTGTGTGATATTGATGAAAGCATCAGACCATCGTTCGGGAAAGAGGGTCGCGTATTTCTTTAAGGTGTAAATGACTCGCCCATAAAATGAAAATGAAAACGTGTGCCAGCTGTAACCAATTAAAGTGCTGAAATAGCCATGTGATAAGAGCTTGTGAGCAATTTAAAAAAATTGATAAGACGAGTGAGGAATTGTGAATGACTGCAAAACTAAATATACACTATCAAACAGGAAGATTACCACACACGGATATTTCCTTTTACAGTGATCCAAAATATCTCTTCCATTCAACATCTAATGGAAGCAATTCTGGCACTAGGACAATAACAACACACACGAGACACTGCTATTGATAACAGGGTATTGCCATAACTTTAACTTACAGCTAAAAGAATATAGAAGAAGCACAAATGGAAGGAAAAAAAAACCTATATCCAATACACAAGCACTTTCCCTGGAGATGATATCCCATCTCCTGAGAAAAATCCCTTAGTGTTACTAATACTTTTCCTCCCTCCAAAAGAATAAGAAGGGGGAAACAAAAGCCGTGATGAGGTCAAACTCTCAGGAGGAGGGTGGCTCTGCCCAACAAATTGTGTCAGTCGTGAGGTTACCAAACTCCTGAGGAGAGCGCAGGACTATTTTAGCCTCAGACAGAAAATACAACATCCTTTAAACCAGTTTGAGAAGCCTCCCGAATCCCAGCGGTTCCCGTGGGTGGAGAGCGGGGGCTCGTCCTGACAGGAGGGGGGGGGGGTCGGTCCTGCTTCTTGTCCACTGCCTGGGGAGGCGTGCGTAATGCAGACAGAGCAGCTGAGAAAACATTTCACTGGAGACAGACAGGCCCAACCTGCCCTTTCCCAACAGCTGGAATAATAAATGCTCTGATTTAAGGTGGTTTAAATCTCCCTCTGAGGAACACAAATAATCTTAGACTGGAGGGAAAATATCAGAGAGGAGCAAAGCCTGCGTTATGTATTAGATCTTTAAATCAAGCAACATCAGAGACAGTTTTATGTCTAAGATATTAAAACAGAAAAACCTCACTATAACCCAAAAGTGGAAATATATAAAAAAAAACTGCTCTTTTATGATAAATTATCACTGCTGTTGTCATCTTGTCATATATTTCCAAAATTTGTGCTTTTTTGGGGGTGGGGGGTCGCTCTTTCTGTTTTCTTTTCAGCTCAGGTTACTATCAGATCTCATGCCATCCACCCTGTTCTTTATTCATCCCTGTTCATTCAGAACAAGCAGCAGCTGTCAGAGAGGTTTTTTTTTTACAGGGTGTATGTTACTTAAATATTGTTTTACATAAATTGGCAACAAAGAGTTGGAAACTGAACATTTATCTGAGCCATTATTCTGTTTGACTGGAAAAAAACCTAGTAAAGTGAGTAAAAATGTTAAACTGCATCAGTGTGTGTGTCTGCTTACTGCTTCATTGAAATTACAGTGGTTGGATTGATGGTTCATAATTTTAATGTAGTCAAGTATTAGATGATTCTGTGACTGGCAGCCGATCATCAATGACGTCCAAATTCGCCTCATCGTCAGATCAGCAGCCTAAAAGTTCCCAAGCATTAGTGCAATTAAAACACCGGGATGTCAAATTGGTGAGGTTTGATCAAGTGAAAATCAGAAAATAGTTATGACTGATGCTTGAATTAGGCACTGAGAGCAGCAGCGTGACACATAACAAGATCTAAAGAAGCATATTTGCAGGACTAGTCATTGAAGATAAATCACCAAATAACACACTGGTGTCAGTAACTGGCCTATCAACCTAATTTGCTCCTGGTGTGAGGCGTCATGCACAATTACCTTTTTCTGTATCATCCACAAGCTGCATTCCCTTAAATACAGAGAGCTCCCCAGTCTGATCAGTTGCCAGTGGACTATTTCTGCATCCACAAATTGAAAGGCTGCATTAGCAGGCTGGAAAACGTACATGGAAAGCAGACTGATGGGCCAGAGGGAGACTGAATGGAAAACTGTCACCGGGTCCCTTGACACAGAAAATTACTCGCACATCGAGTTCATCTTCATCAAGATGTTCATAGCCAGTGCTACAAACCTTTTAACTCTCCTGTGATGGACAGAGATGACAAAATACAACAGTGTGTACTTGTCTATGAAAATCCTGACATTAAGTGCTCGTTTTTGGTAAGTGCATTACAGAACTCTTCAGAGAGTTAAAAGGCAAATTAAATGTGAAGAAAGCCAGCACTGCTTTTTAATTATTTTCTATGCAAAATAGATCATTGGGAATACATTCAGAGCTTCGTGTTCTTGTAGGTCAGGGAGAGTCCATGGTTTATTAAACTGGCCAAATAGACATGCACAGAGCAAAGAAGGAGAAATAAATATATGAGAGCAGAGGCAAAATGTAATTAAGGGACAGAAAATGGATTTTTCAACCTTTGTCTTGATGATCTACTGTTTGCCCATATTTAAGGAATTCTATTTATACAGGATGTTAAAGGGCCAGGTACAAAAGGGACATCCATGACGAGGCGCGGCTGAATGTCAAATTAGGATCATTGTGTCTAATGCGGTTGTAAGACAGACGTTTCTTGAAGTGCTGTGATCACATAAAAAGGCTGTTCTGGCGCGTGAGGGCAAAGTTTAGACGATTCAGGATGTTAAGACAAATTGGTTGTTACAGGTTCAGATGTGTCAAATCTGAACTTCTACTCGAGTGAAAACTATATTACAAACTTCTGTGTGTGCTCACCTTCCTGTCTCATTCTGCTCCATCCTCTGTATCTCTATATCTTGTAATTGTGTGCATCGGAGGGTCATTTTGCTGTGGCATCACTCCTGGCTACCCAGTAAGGTTTTATTAGACCTGGACCCATCTATAGCTTAATCTTATGTGAAACAAAAATCCATCTGAGGATTTTCTGCTTCCAGTGGTTTAGGATAATCACCAGCAGGGTGTTTGGTTGGTTGTAGACACATCAGTGATTTCCGAAGCACAAGTACGAGAGGGAGAGAGATAGGGGAAGAGAGAGATGCAGAGAAAAACAGAGAACACGAGGAGGGGAAGAGGAATTGTGGAGATATTGACAGTGTTGGAGATTGGAAATAGATGGCGGGTAAAACCTTCCAGCCTTCAGGAAAACAGAAGAAGTATCTTCAATAGGGTGGTGAAATTGCTTGAGTAAAGGCAGAGACAGGCCTTGCTCTCAATTGCAGGCCCTCACCTCTGAAACTTCATTCAACTCTGATGGAGTCACTGTCATCCTGTGAGACTCAGAGGCCGGCGAAAAAACCTCAGTATTATACACCACAGAAACTACTCGAGGAGTCACTCCTTATGCTTTGGACAAGTTTAAAATGACTGCATCTATGCATTAGAGTAAATTAGCATTCGTGTTAGTTTCCAGTGGTTTGAGTAGAGATGCTCTCTATTCTTATTATCCCAGACAGATTTGATGTAACTACCCTAAATTTCAGGCACGTTATGTGCTGAGATTTATCATATAATTTCTAGCAGTTGTGCTAATGCTAAGCTCAAAGCTGCTAAATAAACAAATCAATCAAACGACTGCCATGTATGCTCAATTATAACGTAGTCGAGGATGTCCTACTTCTTAATTCAGACGGCGCTGCCTCAAGCATATCTGGTTTTGCATGAATAGTCAGACTTATTTAGTGTCTGGGCATGTGGCATATTTCAAATCCACAGGCAGGTGAACTTAGTGCATTGTGTTGAGGCTAAATTCAGCGAGAAAATCATCAGAGTTCGTATTACATTTGCAATCTTGGCTGCCACTCTCGTGAGATTAATCTGCAAGTAATTGCATATTTTAAAGGTATGCACACATTACCTTCTGTTCAGACAGGCTGGCTGTCTGTCACATGGAAAGAAATGGGCTTCCTCCTTCCACAGAAGGTTAAAACCTGTCATGATTTGGGCCAGGCCAACTGTCCCCCATTCTGTACACTGATCTGGCCAATGAGCTGTCCTTGTTGTGTTCGCTCTGTTGACATTAATCTAACTTTCAGGGGAGTAAAACCCTTCCTGAAAAATGATGCACTGTTGGTCTACCTCAGAGTCCATAATGTAATGATCTGGGTATTTGGTGTTTAGATACCATCTTGCAGCACATTTGACTGATTTTTTTTAATCTCAGGTCAGAAAATGTTTTAATCATTAAATTCATCCATCTAGTATGAGATTTTCTTTGAAACATTAAAAGCATTATTCAGTGTTAATGAATGCGTCTGCACAAACGTAATGGCACGGTTGGTCTGTTGATGTCTCAGCCTCGCACTGTGCAGTCACGGTAATGAAGCGGTGCACGGCCGGCGTGAGTGTGAGAGACGGATCAGTGTAGTAGTATTAATGGGTGTCCCTGTGCCAAGGAGCCTCGCTGACCTTGGTCTTATCTCCGCGACCTCATGCATGATTGATAAATAAAAATGAAACTCAAGATGTCTTCCAAAGCCGAGGGATCTAATCTCATTATGAGCCGGTTCTTTTGGCAAAAATGAGAGCAGACCTGGTCGCTCTTGGCTGGCGGGGCATTTAATTTTGCAGCACTTCTACTGTTTACGCACTGTCAGACAGGGACTGAAGATACAAAACAATATCTCTGCGACTTCTCTCCACCTGAAAGAGAATTGAATTCACTGATGGGTCAATAAATATTCCATCTCCCTAGTAATAAAACACATGTATTAGCTGGCGGTTCTCTCTGTCCTCCATGTCCGACGCAAAGTAAAAAAAAAAAAAAAAAAAGACTTCATGTGGGAATTTAAACATGCATCACCACTTTGCCTTGAGCAATTTGTTTACAGTTAGCCTCATGAATTATTAAAATGGAAAATACAGTGTTTACCCATGATATCACAAGGCCGTCTGAAGGTGCAATTCTGCATTCAATGTTGTCAACACAAGTGTCATAGATGTGTCACCGTAGAAATTTTTCAGCCGCGCTCTTGTATTTGGATGTTGCTTCCCCCGGTGCTGCGGAATAAAAACAACTGAGGACTTCATTGTAGCTAGCTGCTTATTTTTTGCTACATGAAAAGCAGCCATGGCTACAGATTATAATAGCTGTGTAATGCCATTTCTTCCACAACAGGGAATGTTGTTTTGAACTGTTAATCAGTAATTCTCCCAACCAATGACACTGTCTGGAAATGTTTATTCATAGATTCTCATATTCCCACCAAAGGTAACTCAGGTCGCTGATAACTTCAAGATGAATTACTCTGCAACAGTGTATATGGCTATTAGTAGTCTATTCATATGTCCTACCAGAGGGTTTTACCGGGCAGTGTAACATAAAACCAGAGGAATGGTTTTCATGTCTCTGTTCATGGTCTGCCTGTGAGTGATGATTACCCATGTAATTACTTCCATGAACGTATCCACTAACACAAAACCATGTGTAGTGTATGATTTCACAATAGCACACTGAGGTAAACTTTGTGCTATGACGAGGCCAAGTCACAATGGTTCTTGCTGTGTTACTTTCACCTTTAAATGTAGGCCTATCGTGCAAGATTAGACGATTAGTTTCCTGTCTCTTCCTGTGTTCACATCATGATTTGACCAGTTCTATTGTCATATACTTTTGCTTCTTTGAGCATGTATGAAAAGATTTGGTGGCACCAGCAAGTCCTCCAAGCAAACTGTTTTTTTTTTTCAGGAATAAGAACATAATCTGACCAAAACAAAGGAAAATACTGTTTTTATGAGTTTTAAGAGCAATGAACTCTACAAAGGTTTTCAGCTGATGTTTACAGCATGCAAAGCACGAGGCACATTACAGTAGAGAAAACAGACAAATCCATCACGCTTGGCTAAAGTTACAGGAACTGGAAACCGCCACAAGCAAAGTATCCTATTTCACAGGTTTACATATTAGTAAAAAGTACTGTGTGATCACAAGCAATAAAGTCATGCGTCAGATCGAATATCACGGCGCAGGTTTGGTGTCTTTTGTTATCCAAACACAAATGCAGATGAAAAAGAATAAATTTGATCCATATCTGAGCTCCGCTGCTCCCACTGAAGTAAACTACATGCTGTTTTCCACATTGGAGGACCAGAGGGAAATATAACATTTATGTAGGTGTGTCCTATCGTGTTCACTACATTTATACACACACACTATTTTTTGAGCTGTTTTTGTGTTGTCTTCTGTTTGCCATTATGACTCTGGCCAATACATGTGGCTTTATTTTGCTTTTCTATTTGTTTGCTTGTATCTTTACCAGTCTCTTTATATTTATTATCCTCTTAATGTTATTGCTATATAAAAACACTATTATAAAAGTACTTGTACACTGGGGAGATGATGGCGACCAAACTTCTCTGTTGCTGCTTTTCGCTACCTCTTCTTAATGATTCATAACGGTGTCTATAGCGCTGCCACTGCTGATAAATTCAGCTGGACATTAAATATTATACTTGTCGTTTCAATTAACAAATGCTGTTGCGTTCTCTTGGCAGGAAACCTGCAAGATTGTGTGGGAGCCAGCTTCTCGACCAATGAAAATGATTCAATATTTTTATCTGAATTAGTCAAATGCAGTTATTGAATTTGGGTAATTGTTTGAGTTTGGTGCAAAGTAGTTTCATTTATCCTCACAGTTTTATGCCAGGTCAAATTAAACTGTGGGAAGTAGACGTATACTCATACACCTCGGCATAATGTAACGAGACTAATAAATAAAAATGTTTCTATTTAAGGAAGTCAAGCATTCATACTTATTTCTCTCCTCGCAGCTTCTAACAGCTGTTATGAGTGAGTGAAACAGCCTGGCAGGAAATGGTTCTGCAGCACTGGCGTGTATATATGATGGATGACGTGAAAGTTCCCCTCTATACTTGTGGCTATGACCTTGTTGGTGCTAATGTTACATGTAGGCTTATCCTGACCCGTCACAGATAAAGAGGCCAAACTCATCAACGCATCCTCCCCATCAGTCAGCCTTTTTCCACCAGAACAGCAGCGGCAAAAGGATCCAGCAAGTTGAAGGACATTCAATGCTCCGACAATACAAAAGGATGTGTGTCCAAGAACATTTTATCCCTGAGGTGCCAAAATGAACAGAGCCTGGATTTAGAATACTCACCAGCATGCAGGGATACTGTGCATTCACTGCACTAATTTGAGTGTTACTAATACAGATTTAGTCATGTTTGCAGTAATGGAATAATGACTTCACAATTGGACAATCTAGTCCATCAATGGCTTCATTCACTTCATTATTCCCAGGTTCCATACACGTTCACTGAACTGTTAAATTGAACTTATACTTATTCATGATCTGCTACCTGCAAAGGTTATCCATTGCAGGTGCCAGGTGCCAGGGGAGAGTGACCATGTGACCCTGATGCCAAATCATTTCTGATATCCTGTAATGGTGGCAGAGTAATAACTCCAGTGTATGATGGAGACTGTCACAGACTTTTAAGTGTTACTGAAAATCATTATGAAAAAAAAAGATAAAAAGATATACAACTTTTTATCTGTTGGACTCAAGCAAGGTAGTATCCAATATGGAACCGTGAAACACAGGCACTGATCCCAGTTCCCAAGTGATAAATATTTTATGGCTTGAAATACTAACTTATCATACTAATCTTTCTGCAGATCTAATATAGTGGACCCCCTGCAAATGTTGCGTTCAGTGTGCAGGCACTACAAAGCTCTTTTGAATGACTGCACAGAATTTTATACAGTGGATAAAATTAAGTTGCCGAAACTTTCAAAAGTGTTTAGATGAATGTTAATTCTGCACTTTCATATAGACTTCCTGTAGTATACACAGAACTATTTATTCATTATAAAAATAGCAAATAGGTTTGCCTCAATGGTCGAATTAAAGTGAGTTAATAAAGCTAAAAAACCTGTGATGTCAGGTCATATTTAGACTGAGGTTTTAATTAAAACTGTACATAAATGTACTAGAATGCCTCTCGCTGGCATTAGTGCAACTCACAGTACATTTCTGTGTTTAAGTGAATACATCCATGGTACAAGGGCAATAAGACCTCTCATATACTGAACTACACAAGTGTCTGGCAAGATATACTCTGTGCTAGGGAGGTACATTCAGATCATTCTACGATTACACATTCAATATTCAATCACCAAGTGCATTCAGGCGGCATGACATATACCATGATTGCCCCTGTAGACTAGATGTAGTAACTGTCCAGTGGTGCACTAGATCAGCGTATCATGAGGTAGTTATACTCAATAGAAAGTGACACATGAAATAAATTATGAGCATTGTATGGCATGGACACCATTCTTGGGGCTGAAATGTGGCATTGTGCAGGAGGACTGAAGTCCCAGGGCTGCAGGTGATGTGACACATTGTGCACATGATGCTTTGTTAATAATACCCAAGTGGAGTTTGTGGTATGAGAGAGAAAGGATGCAAACACCTCATGTTTGTGTTTTCCTATAATTCTGATCACCTTCAGTAAGAACTGTGGTTAAACCATTACATATCTCATAAACAAATAATACAGATTAAGCAACAAATGGCAAAATATTATTTGCATTCAAACCTACTTCCATATCAAGATCAGCTTATTGTCCAGCCCGTGTTGTAGTTCATGGTAGACACAGACTGGACAACATTTTGTCAGACGACAGCTTGCATCACCCAAACACAATTTCCATCTTGACTCGCCCAAAGTGACAAATTGTCTGTTTCACACCACAACCACTGCCAACAAAAATGACAAACATTTCTGATAATAATCAGGATGACTAAAACAAGGCCAGGAACAGGGGAGCACCAACCCTCTTACAGCGGGGGGCAATGAGGCTCCATAATGACCCTGCCGACGTGCCAATCACGAAAACCCGCCTGCCACAGCCAAACCAGTTTCCCATCATTTAGTGAGTGGCTGGCCTTACAGTTTGGTGAGCTGTCCATTTACCAGTCAGCCAAAGCTGATTACTTTAAATTAGTGGAGCTTTTTTTGTGTGTCTTTTAGAGCCAGCTGTACTGAATCTGCTCCTGTGTGTCAACTAGCAGAAATGTGCTGCACATGCAAAACAGTGCAATTGAGTGCCCACATATTAGAAGCTCTAGTGCTTTCTAATTAGTGCAAACAGCAAAAAAAAAAAAAAAAACACAGATGCATTTTTCATCTCTAATATAGGCATGTGACCTACATGCATCCTATGTTTGAGCTTACATGGAATCTTTTCAGCATTGTCATGACAAAAATTGTGTCTCGCTCACGACCTGAGACACTACAGAACATCTGGTGTGCCTGCAGTTTTGCTGAACCAAGAGGAGACGACAGGACAAAATGGTAAGAAACTGAAATGCCTTCAAAACTCAGAAGAAAAGGAGCCAAAGGGAAAGTGCTTCTCATCACTGTTACGATGCATTTCTGTCATTTAACACTGGTTATATTTTTCAAACAAAATGAGAAGATGACCAATCCAGAATTAAGCACATTTCAGCCCTCTCTTCAAACCTGCCCATTAGAGTCCAGTGGATTCAACAAGATCTCATAGAAATTTGCAAAATCAGCACAAAGTCTAAAATGCATTACAGCCATTCCCCCACAGTCAGCTGGATGACATGACCATACCACAATTAGAGTAAATAGCTAAAAAGGAAGACTGTCTACAATTTGGTTTAAAATGACACGTTAAAATTTTCAAATGTCATTTTTTGATACTTAAAGGACCAAAAAAAATGACTAAAATCCACTTCTGTTGTTTTGGCGAGCTGCCAAAAGTATCAGTCGTGGATATGTCAGAACAATTTGAAAAAGCTACATGATGCAAATATTTTACATTTTCAAAAGAGCTGGATGAACCGCTTGACACCTTAAAACACCTGTAAGCTCATTATTATGACCTGCAGTTCACAGCCACTGAGCGCCCGGCACATCTCGGCGTGCAGTAACCTGTAATCACTGTATGTGCCGGAGACTCTCCTCACGACTCCCAGCTCTCTTATTACATTTCAATCTTCCCTCTCTATCAACACTAAGAGGCGGTGCTCATCTTTTGGCTTACGCTAAAAACATATCTCTCCTTATCTCAGACCTGACTCACACTAGACGTGATCCTGTGGTTCTTCATGGTTTTAACACAACTCAAATGTTTCTCTAATCATATACATACAGTGCATTTAGTAAAAATGTCCGAATTATATTATTCTAATTGATGTATTTAAGTGTTTTGCATCTTTATAATTTGCATTTACATCCACTGAAATGACTTCACGCTGCAGTTTATGGCCTTTGAATGAGAGGTGCTCCAGGATTCCTGCTGTTCTCAAGATTCATTCGATTTAACTAGTTCAACTCTTCAAAATGTACGTTGTGACTTTTGCAGCTTATTTTCTACTGATACTTCCTGTGACAGGTTTTATTTGATTTACTTGCAGTAAAGCTATATTCTATACTGTTTAGCATTGCAGCCCTTTGCACTTATGAGTCACTGGGAAAGGAGTCAAACATTTCAACGCCTTGTTTTTGCAACTTTGTCATATGCTGTTCTCACATCTGCGTGTGCACTTTGCTATTCACATGTTATTCCTCAGGAAGCCTGGCAGTTCTGTGCAAACACTAATTAAGACTATAAGGTTTTCATTAGCAGCAATATACGGAAGGTGTGTAATGTGTTTCTGTGTGCTGACAATTGATACTGAAACACATTTCTAGTCACAGGCAACACTCCTTTCCAAAGGGGAGCCAGTGTGCTTAAGCCTGCTAACGTTGGCCACTTGGGGGCAGCAAAAACAAGTTGTAATATTGACCAGCTTGGCAAGTAGCTTAATTAAACATCCAGCAGATATGAGCAACACTTTGGATTCTGACTCCAAAGTCACGTTTCTGGCCAGGAGGTAAATTTCCAATATTCACTCTTAGAGCTCTGTTTTTGGTCTCCGCCAGCTCCTGAGTGAACTCTATGTCTCTTTAGCTGCTAAATGCTACACTATGTTCACTCTGTGGTATATTTAAGACTTTAAAAGTTGACATAAATACAGAGTGCCATTTGGACATTCAGAAAGGCTACTGACAGCGTTGTTAGATACAGGCATTGTCAACAGCATGTCAGCCAAGCTTTTCATTCTCACCTCAGATTAGCGACTGTAGCAGTTTTAAAGGGCATTCTTGAATGCACGCGTCTTAAGGCTGAAGCACGCAATTAACACTGGGTTCTGCAATAACGAGTCTATTTGCATGTGTAGTCCTCAACTTGACTCATAGGAATTTATTTATTAAGATGAAAATCTGTACTTTCAGCTGTAGCAACAGAAGTAAAGAAAAAAAAAACATATATATAGGCCTATATGATTGCCCCTGCGATGTGCAATGCATTCACATTGCAACATGATCAATAGGTCACATGGAGTTCATCTATTTTCTGTGGACGTGCTGTGGAACTCTGACAGTTTGATCAACAAGATTTTCAGCCCAGACAAGTCAGTTCCTGTCAAAAAGAATTTCAGGTTTCAGCAGTTCCTTGTTTTTTTTCCCACAGTTATGACCATTCAAGGATCCAAAGTATATCTTATTTAACTTGAAAGATAATTGTTGGTATCAATGAAAAGTTCTTCCCTTCTGTTTTTTTTTTTTAATACAGTCACTATGATTAGAACATTAACCTCAATGAATTTGCAAACTGGTTGTGATAGAAAAGTGTAATGACTGTAGCAAACTGACACAATGAAAAGTTAAAGAAAGCAGAAAAGCAACACATATTTTAGACATAGGTACAAGTTCAATTTGCACATCTGACCAAGGAAAAAAAAAAGAACCTCAACCGATGCTTTTTTTGGAAAACATATTACCAATGTGCATTTGCAGAAACATAGTCCTGGTTACTCAGGATAATCCACAGACCCCGCTGTGGACAGTGTTCATCGTGTCGACACCAGCACATTTCAGATTCTGCACTCACTCTTACCTATTGTTACCTAATTGACACCTGCTTGCTTAGCAACGTTAGCTCATCACAATGATGTAACCTTAAAAAAAAGTTTGCCTAATCAAGATTTTCTATTTGCAGACACATCACACTGCAAACACGGTGACACACACAACCCTAGTTGAACAGATGGTTGGGACAATATAAACTAAAACTCTATCAATTCTATCAACTGATAATTGATCAAGGCGACAAATGCTGATATGACAGAACTCTAACATATGAATACTGACTAAAATTAATAACAAGCTGTGCAGCAAATAAGACAGGAAATTCTTGTTTTAAATGAATTTTTGAGTTTTAATATGACAAATCATGAAGCAGTGGAACTTACTGTTACAGACAAGTTGCTTCATTCAAATGTAATTTTAAAAAAAAGAAAACACAGGAGCTCACCGATTAATGCAAACAGACTATTGTGACCAAACCTTTTATCCAAAAGGTTCTGACACACGGCTTTATCTGCAGCGGACCACCTTTGGGAATGTGGGTGGACTTCACTGATCCTGGTATCAGTATTCTGTCCCTCCCATGAATATGTTTATATGCATAGAAATGTCATGAGGAAAATAGCATGTTCTATTCTTTCTGTGTATATTATATGATATATGATTAGGTTTAATTAATCCCCCGTTGTCTGTTCTCTCTCTCATGTGTTGCATGTGCCACACAGCAAGGAGTCCAATGGGGAAACACTGCAACAATAATTATCACACACAAGCAGACAATTCACTGTTGGCTTACTTTCCCCTGTGATGCTCATCCTTATTGTTTATTGCTTCCAGATCTATGTATCTAATTAAACCTGATAAAGACAGTCGCACAATAACATTATTAAAAGAACGCTCAAACATTTGGGGATTTTTTTTTTTTTTTTTTTTTTGTCTGACATCTTCCCGAGCCCCAAGGCGTGTTTGGCCTATCTTGGCACAAAGTCTGGAACCAAGCAAACAGCTTACCTTCTATCAGCTAAGCTTATATCAAATGTGCGAAAACATGTCTTATGTATATGTTGTATCTTATTAGCTGAAGGTTAGCTGCTAATAAATTCACTGCGTTTTGGTACAGAGATATAAAAAAGGTGAAAATATATCAACTTCACTGTGAGGATGTGACATATGAGATGGAGCTGCTGGAGAAATCCAGTGTGTTGTAAGATAGTTGTTCTCATCTACAACATCTGCATTTCTATTTCTATAAGTGTTAAAAACAAAAAAAGAGAAACATTTGCAGATGTTGAGAAGAAACCATTTCTTCATGCTCCCGTTCTTTAGCTAAGCCTTTCTCAAGTGTTGTTCCTTTAACACAAATGTTCGATCTCTAATGATGTTACAGACCGGTGTCATAGTTACAAGGGCTTTGTGGAACATCTGTGACTAACATCTGTGTCAATGTGGGAAAAGCACCGCGGAGCAGAAGACAGCTGTGCCGGCAGGTCAGAACCGTTTAAGAGGAAACCACAGCTTAAATCAAACGGACCTTCTTGTTTGAAAGCCTGAATGTAACCGATGTTAGTTTGGACCTGTTGATGACCAGGTGATACGGCACATTTGACGTCCGTGTGCTATTTGAACTGTGATGCTTTGATCCAGTCTAAATGATGCTCATGTTGCAAATCTGAAATGCCAAATGTTTGACAGTGCTATAATCCCAGCAGTACGGTTCGGTAATGTGTTGTTGGTTAGTCATCTCTAGCACGGCACAGAACTAAATGGCACAGTTTCGTCCTTTCATTGTTCATCTACAGGCACAGACGACTGCTTACACAGAGAGTGATCCATTACAACATCCTCTACTCAAGGACGTTTTCAGCACACTTGGTTCGAGTGTTCTGATATCCTTCTGCCTGGCCTAGAACGGATGTCATGTGATGTTTTTTTGCTGCATTGTGCTCATCTAGTTTAAACCTAAGGCCATCGTTTCCAAGGTTCCAGTGTTCTGTTTTTCATTTGTTGTCGGAGCTCAAGCAGTTTTGGGAGATTTGTGACCTCTTGAGCCGTCACTCGAACAAGCATCGCTAATTAAGTTACACATATCTGCCAGCTCTGTTTCCTTTGAAAGAACATTAGGTTCTTTCAACTTGAAATGAATGTGACTAATAAGTAAAATGGAAACAAATTAGCTATTTATAACACCACAGAGGTAAAGAAGCTTTTTTGTCTCATCCATTAAAATGACCTATATATATTTTTTAAGCTGCAGCCTGTTAAGTGTTGGTTTGATAAGCATATAACTAACATCTGCACGGCCTTACTTCTGAAGGACAGTTTTACGTGCAGAACGCTTCGGCTCTCTCTTGGCACGAGTTAGAATATCGATCTTTTCTTCTTGATGACAACCAGGAGTCAGCTGTAATTGATCCAAATCAATTAGAGCACCAAGTTTCCTGATAGCCATCAGGAAACTTCACAGTGTGAAAGCCAATAGTATCCGAAAATGCACTCGATTACTTGTGTGCACACAGACACAAATCTTAGCTGATGCCAAAGCACTTGAATTGATAAATTATCTATAAGGAGAGCTCAGGTCTGAGCAAACAGGACTAAATAATCGTTATTTAATGCACTAAATCGGATGCAGGAGATCAGAGATCATGATGGGTGACAGTAATATATCATATTCTTTTTCACTGAATGCTTCATGAATACAGTTGGAACAGGAGGCACCAGCACCTCCAGCATTGTCTGACATGTACACATATAGTCAACAAAATAACAATATAAGAGGAGAAACAACAGGAGACAAACATAAATGGACACAAGTAAAGTTAAGTTAGTTGACATTAAATAAATCAACCAGATATCTGACACTTAGAGCAAACTTATGTAAAATATTGTGTTTAATAACAGTTCATTTTAAATGGCATCCATTAATTCTAAGCTTTCCTATATGGATAAAGGGGGTATTTTGGCGGGATATGGAGAGTTTGACTCCCTGTACAATACTACTGAAATCTCCCATGATCCAATTAGGCTGCCATTATTTGTTATGAAATCTTCCTTTTTTATTAGATTCTAATGTAATTCTTTGACACAGGCCTATTTAGATGGCCAGATCTGCAGTAACACACTCTGCAGTCCACAATAACATGAAAACAAAAAAAAGCATTTTCTCATTTCTCAGAAGCACAAAACAAAACCTAGTGATTCACTGCCAGAACAGACCTACTGTTCTGTTGATCGTTGCCAAAGATATAAACTGTTTTTGGTACCCTGATTCATCCGTCCCATATGTTAATAAAGTCTGCTTGCACAAACATTTTCACACTTACTAATATTATTACTCTTGGTGCTCATATTACTGTGGGTTCAACGAGGGATTCCTTATATCTCAAACATAAGACTGGCTACAATTTTCCACAGTAAAACATTTAAGTAAGAAAAATCTCCCCAATTCTAGTGGGATCATTTAAGAACAAGCAACAACTGTGCGCCACACAAGCACAGATCATTCCAATGCAGCAGCAGCAGCAGACAGAGGCAGACCACTACAGGCTGTCCATTATCATTGTTTTTGGCTGGTTTCACACGTCTTCAGGCACAAAATATGTTTACAGGGTCAATCACCTGCCACCTACTCAGTCTGAGTAATTGGAAATGACAACTGTTACATATTGCATTTCCAGCAGAGAGCAAATTTGGTTAGTGGTTCTGTGCTTCAGTAAATACTTATTGCATCAGCAGGGTCCTTTGCACTTTACATAAGCAGCTGCTCAAATGACCTCAAGACGCTGTTGCAATGAATTTACATTGCACAGTGCATCTCACGGTAGCTACTGAAAAAAGCTCCGAGTAAATCTTCAGTACATCACATGTGGATAAGCGTGGGTGACAGGTTTCCTTCTTTAAAAAAAAATACTGCACTTGTAAAGTAAACATACAGTTTTTGAAAAATAAAGAACCTGTAAAGTAAAGTGTTTTCCAAGTAGGCTACATTTCCATGACATTTTAAAATGAAAGTGACCAAACAAAAGCTTTATATGGTGCAGAAATATGGTCTGTTTTGTATGTAAAGCGGAGCAGTCAGTAAAATCAATATCTGTCAAACCGTTCATATTCTACTGTTGCTGTCATTGTAATGAACTCTGAAAACGTCCATCAGTCACATCTGTAAAATGTAAATGATAAACGCAAATAAATGTTTGCAGGAGCCAGAGTGTTTCTAAATAAAGAATGAACAGATTAATAAATTACAGAGCCATTTGCCTAACATTAAAAAAGGCGACTGAGCCGTTCAACACAGCGTTTACGTAAGCTTTGGTACACGCCGGTTCAGCTTTTAGATTAATGAAAGCTAATCACAGAGATGGTGTGTGTCCTTCACTCCGCTCCCCCTCAAATAACAGCCCCGCCCAAAGTGAACAGCACTACTACTTGTTTCAATTAGTGCTCAAGGTCCATTAACATAAGTAATGAGAAGTACTTCCTTCAGTTTTGGTAAGGGTAAGAATTAAAACAGGACTATTAATAAGAGAATCTATTTGCCCAGTTATCTCTGTGGGAAGTGATACAGGAACAAAAAGCACACAGGCAAACAGGATGTTCATAGAAATGATGATGTCCAAAACTAATTTTATTACGCTTTTTTTTTAATTCTCGTGTGAGAGCTTTGCTTAGAAGCTCCTGCCAGCAGAAGTGGGCGTGTTTGAAGTATGCATGGATTAAAATGTGTCAATCATTTGATGCAAGCAAAGCCGAGACACTATATTAACATCAGTATTGTATCAGGCTATCTTTGTGCTGCAGGTTATTTTATATAATAGAATCAGAATCAGAATCAGAATCAGAATTCCTTTATTGTCATTATACAGGATGTACAACGAGATTGGAGAGCTTCTCCTTTCAGTGCAATAACACAAAAGAGCACTGAGAGGGAGAGCCGTGAGCCGCTGCGTCTGTGCGCGCCGCCATCTTGGAACTGAGAATTATTGAAATTGACTGTAAAGCGACGAAATTAGGGAGCAAACAAGAGATTCAACTTTACAGAACTTAATGTATCATAAGATGTCACAAGCTATTTTTACACCAGCTTCTCTCCGGCAGACCGCAGTATGTGTCAGTAATCTGTCAGTGTCGGGAAGGAGAGGACATGATTTCACTGTTCCCGAATATAGTCAAGTCCTGCCACATGATATAATTTGCTTCTGGAAGAAATAAAAAAGCAGAGATGTCCGGGTGGCCTGGTCGTCTGAGGCACATGTCATGTAACTGTCATGTCTGGCCTTAGATGTGATTTAAGCCAGGGACCTTTACTGCACTGTCAAACTCTTCTTCCTCTACACACATTTCCTGTATTTTTTTTTTTTTTTTTGCCCTTGTCATCTATCCAATTAAGCCACAAAATTATCTTCTCAAAAAGATTATATCAGCTAAATTTCAGGAGCCATAACGGACGATAAGATGATCTTGATACAGACACAGGTCACTGAACTGCCCTGACAAATACCTGCAGTTTAGAAGAAACGTGGCCTCATTTCTTTTTCATTTTTCATACTGCGGTGATGAAAAATGCAAGATCAAATGAGGACTTTCTGAAGTGGAAGAATGATTACTGGCATCTGTGCCGAGCAGAACTTAAAGTACACACTGGAACATTCCTCTGTTCCAGGTGTGTGATTTCTCTATTTAGTTATTCCATGAAAGTGTGACAGCGCTGTCTGTTCCACCTTTCCCTTCACTTACACCTGATGAAAATATAAATGACCTTTACGCAGCTACAGGACCTTCGTGGGATAATAAAAACAACAGCGGATTGACCACTCAGAATATTAAAGCGATCAGTAGAACACGAGCGAAAACAACCGCTTTTCATTTCAGCTTCGTACCGTGAAAACATGAGAATTTAAAGTAATGGTGTTCAAATATGGTTTGGAAGTATTTAGAGATATTATCAAAAATATAAAAGAACTGCTGCATCAGTGGTCTAAAAGAAAAGCACAGCTTCGAGCCACTGAAAAGAGTCGGTGCTATAATGCAGTTTTTAGATTGGAATCAAGTTAAATAGAACATATGGAAGGAGGTATTATGCTTAATAGAGGATTAATATCTTATCTAATAATTCAATAGCAGCACAAGATTAATGTTAAGAGCATAATAGGATGAACCAGATCTGAGGGTGGACAAGGTCGTAGTAACCTTTTCAGCTGCATCCGTGCATGTTTTTACATCCAAAAGGTGCAGATGTGAATCACAGACTGGTGTGAAATCTGCACCGGCTCTGTCAAGGGCCAAGCTCCCCTGGTAAAATTCACTGTTTTGTACTAACAGGAAATTACACAAGGCATGTGCCATTAGTGTGTTACTTTGAGCACAGCTGCTGATTTCCAAATTTAAAATATGAATAGCTGTTTTTACAAGCTTTTATTACTTTATGTTTTGTTCATCAAAAATGTTGCACAACTCATCATCCACAACTTCTCTCCAACTCTGAGGAGCTCCTTCATTTCTGTTCTGCCCAAAGCGGTGGAGCAGCCGCCAACGCCACACCCACGCTCGAAATGTATGCAGGTGGGACGGAGCTTTACTTTATAGCTGATTCACGAGAATTAAAACGTTCGTCTGCTCTCGGTTTTCGTTGAACTGCATGTCAAATTTACACAACTGTTAGAAAGATTGCAACAGACTTTGGAAACTAATTTGTATCTAATTTTAACTGCTGAGAATGACATGTCACCACCACCACCACCCACACACACTGATACAGAAATGATCTACACACACACCCTATTGCCTTAACTTTAACATATAGATGAAACATGTGCAGCATATTATGACAGTTTTGTACAGCTTTTAATCTTTATAGCGAAGAACAGTTTGCCTACAGCACATACTGTGTGTGATGCATACTAAAATGCAAATGCCAATGTTTTTCTGGCTTCTGCATCCAAACAGGCCCTGCTGGTCAAACATAAACGAAAAGAAAACAACTAATTTATGCAAATTTTTTATGTTGTTAGCAGTCTAATGAATTTTAATGCAGGTTATCAATTCTAGAGCAAGCAATTCACAAGAAAATAAGAGGCTTTGCCTTACTAAGCTGCGGTCTGCTGTGCAAGCTATCAGTCAAAGAGGATATTAACAGAGCACGGGGAAACCTCTTTAATCAAACTTCGTCCACAGAAACACAACTAAGATCATCTGTCGTCTTTCTTTCAAACTCTCTATCCTTGAACCAGTTAAGCATGCTTGGGTGTGTTGTGCTATTCGAGAACTGCATACCTGCATTCGCATTATGTGTAAAAGAATTAGTGGATGGTTCTTACCGTTAAGAGGAAAATATAGTCATAGAAATTAGTTGACAATAGGAAATATATAATGATTTCATGGACATAAGGGGAAAAAACAAGCTTTACAGACAAGAGCCTCCGATGTCTCTGTAGATATAGAACTCAATAGAAAGGACTCCCTGAAGCGTGTAAACAAGCAAACAATAAGTCAATTTCCGAACAGAAAGTACTCACTACTTACTTTAATTAGCTCTTTTTTTCATCTACTCATAAAGGCCACAAGGGAAGTCAAAGTCTTTCTTGTTTACCTAGTAAAGACCAAACGCATGTCAAGACAGAAAATGTGTGTTATGGAGGTTATGGTGCAGTGGTCCAGAATATTCAATGTAAATAAAGCTGCCAACTACTTAATCCCAGAGGAAAATGAAAAGTGACTTAACTGCGGTGGGGGGAGGGAAAATGGCCCCTCAAGTTGTGACTATGCATGATTATGAAGTGTGGATGAGGAAATGTATTATTGGCCTGAGGATAAGCTCTATTATTTATCTGGGTGAATTATCAGGTTTGTAATGGAAACCATCACTTAATGTTGTAGTAATGAATCTGAAAATCACTTATGTAAATCTTCAGCTTTACATTTGTTTTAATACAAATAACTGATTTGTCAGGGTGTGAAGGTAAACGTCAGGAATATAGTGGTTCCTAAAGAAGAGGCTTTGTAGGCAGAATGAAAATGTCCTCACACCAGGGTTGTGGACAAAACAGGTAGACTTTACATAAGGGTTTAGTCACAGCACAAATGAAAAGCTCAAAATCTTATTAAAATGTCATTTGAGGTAAAGGAATTTTGCCCATTTGCTATTAGTCTCCTTCTCTAGGTGACCTCTAGCTTTTAATCTGACCACTCTTCCGAATGAAAGACTAAGGATGGACAACAGAACGACAGGCTGAAAAGATGGGAGGCATAGATGCATCAAGACAAAAAGAACACATTATTTCAAGCTACAGATAAGCGAAGTTTATGTGACTATATTTTAATCGTTTCATGCAATTTACTCTGAAATGATTTCCATGACAGCAGCAGACATGATCGTACATGCAATGCACTGATTGGTTTGACTATTTAGCATAATACAAGGCAGCGACACCATTGGGTGAAATCATCTCTGATTGTGGCCACACATATCTCATGCTGTGATCTAATGTCGGAGCTACTACGACGATGAGTCACTCTGAGATTTATCACTCTCTTTTTGTTTGGAGGTTACCCCGCTGAAGCACAGCCTGATGAAAAAAATGTGAGGAGTGACTGAGATACAAATGCTGCTGTTCTTCTGACACAGCACTCATCACTATCCAGTCTCGCCCTCCTCGTCTCTGACCACATCTTTTCAGTTTTACGTCTCCAGAATGAGCAGTGATGTGGAGGCACCATCTTGTTTTGCTCTAAACAACGAAGCCAGGACAACTGATTTCTGTCATACAATAAAAAATAAACATCATCTGATCTTCACTCTATTAACACTGTATGCATTCCTCATCTTGACAACTTCAAGTCGACAAAGATTTCTCCCTGTATTTGTTCAATGTGACTATGCAAATAACGGTATTTGTCCTTTTTTTGAAGGTGCAGTTTTGCCTGGTGCTGTCCCATCCGTCCTCAGAGGAGATGACCTTTTGGCGTATGTAAAGCCATTCATCTGTAGCGCACTGCTCTGACACGAGAGCCGAATGATAATGCCTTGATGCCGTCAAGCAGAACCTTTTATAATAAAGCTAAACCGTAGTGCGGCGATGATTCAAGGGTCCAGGTTGTTTTAAGTTACATTCAACGTGTATGGAAATATGATACTGCTCATTTCAGTGTTCCCAAATTGTGCCAGTTAAATATGACCTCATCACAATGACCACAGTCTCAGACTAAAACCAGTGTGGAAGTGCTTTAAAGTGCAATTTAATTAACTGATACTAAAAATAAATACCTCGTTACGTCTGACTCCAATTCAAAAAAATTGTATTGAAAATGCTAAGTCAATAAAATATTTTGAGTTGTTATGGTCTCAATCACTACATTTAGGGTTAGTTTGGTGAATCCAACCAAACTCATACAATCACAGAAACTAACTGACCGATCCGGGCAGAAGAAGACCAGCAACTCCTCGCTACAGTCTTGTGCCTGGCAGATAAATTGAACAGTTAAACTGCTCCAGCACAGAGACAGCTGACGTAAACTGAGATAAAATTAGAGGCATAGAGACATACTTTTCTCCTCATTTGGAAATTATATTGCAGATATTGCTCTTATATAGTAACTTCCTAACACATTATCAACTGTACACATCAAGAGCAACTATTCGCTATACAGTCTGCACACAATTTTGAAATTCAGATTAGAAAACCAACTACTTTATAAAACATGAAAATAACTCATATTTTATAAAAGAATGAATATAAATTTCGAAAACATTAGTTGAGCTCCCACCCAGCTGATGGATGTTCTCTCAGTGAGGTTTGTCTCTGCTCAAAGCTGGATGCAGCAGTTCCTACACCAAAGAATTACAGTGTCAAAAGTTGTGTTAAATGCATTAGTTCCTGTTACAGGCTTATATTTATTCATTGACATTACTGCAGTCTTTGGTAAAACTAACATTACCTGCACTCTGTGGTGTGATGTTACAGAGAGAAGACGGTAGCTGTCATTAGCAGACAGGCTGCTGTTTCACGAGCGTGAAAGGAAACACCCCACAGTCTTTATTTGGAAAGTCCTGTCTCTGAACAGAACAGATGGCACTGACCGTAACCCCCAAACCGGCTCCGGTGCAAACTAATGTGTGAAGTCACACCTTGCTACGTCCATCTTCATATACAGTCTGCGGTCACCAGAAGTCACACGTAAAAAAAAAAAAAAAAAAACAATTTTCAAATCGTCCTTTATTTGACATAGACACACATGCCGTGCGGCGCTGAAGCCTTTGATACACTGTTGTTGTTCACACAAAGTCAAGTCCTCTGTGCCTTATGAAAACTGTTCTTAATAAGGACACAGAAGGTGCCATTATTGCTCAATCTGATGGATGAGCTGTTGGCTGGAATGTGAAACTGCCCTGGCCCCCGCTTTGGTTCAAGAAAGTGCTATTCCTCGAGGTGGGACACGCTGTGATTGAAGTATTTACGACAAGACAGAAATGTGATGGCACAGAGAATGCGGGTGACAGTGATGCATGACTGAACAGATTACTGTGTACAGACTGTAGAGCGGCCCTTTGAATTGCGATGCCTCCCTTTATTGTGCTGAGGTTCAAAGGCTCACCTATCAGGCGGCTGCATTACTCTACCCCCTGCTCTTTCTGATATAGCAGGCCGCAGAACAAAGACCATGTCAGCAAAGCCAGACGATCCCCAACAGACACTTTGGTAAAACTGAAAATGCGCTGTGACATGACATTGACCAAGACTGATAGAAAGACACCTTCTCTAACATCTAGATGTCTTATAGTGTATGATAAAAAAAAAATAAAAAAGCCCTGCGTCAAAACACTCTTTATTTTGCTCAACCACCAAAAGTCAGTCTTTTAATATAGCCGGTGAAGAGAAGTGCTGTGCCCTGTACAAGATTTAAAAGCAGGAGATACTGCTTAATGCAATACGGAGCTTTTAGCTAATGCAGATGACTACTTGAAAAAGTGCAGCTTCTCCAGCTCTATGGTTAATATTAATCATGATGAGGAGCTTTACTGTTCTTGGTAAAAAGCAAACAGAGAAAAAACAGATGGAAAATCTTGCTGCCTTAGTTTCTCCAACTCCAATTTCTGCATATTCCTCTTTTTAATTTCTTTGTGCTTTTAGAATGATTTAATAGGGAATAATGTTTCACTGATATCAGGGAGAAAAAAAATTCTAATTAACATTAGCCAAGTGCAGGAGCTGATCGGGTGACAGTGGTTGCATTACTTGGCTCTATAATCATCAATATGACTGAAGAGATGCGTGACCTGATGTGCACTCCTGCTCCAACATATTGCATTTGGCTTTTTAATAAATAAAGCAAACAAGCTATATAGTCGAAGATTTATGACCTGCGCACATTTTGTTCAACGCGATAAACCCGTTTTACGATATCCATTACACAAGCACTTAATACAAAGAGAAAGCAAATTTTGTGCATCTTCCAAATCCAGAGTTGAGACCATTACTCATTTGTTATGTGCAAAAAGTGCAAAAGGCCCGTCCTCTCGCTGCAACATCCAACGCCACACTGTCCCGCCTCCTCGCTTCCACACGCTCGCCTCATGTTAACAGGTGCAATTCCATCCATCAGATTTTCTCTGAAATCTGATCACTGACTGCTGCTAAATGTGGCACCTTCATTTAGCTCCAAACAATGGCTTATATTATTGCACGCATACGGCGACACAGTCAAGACAGACAGATTTATGAAAGCACCTGTTATCCTCTTTTATCCGCCGCATTTGTCAGATACTTAACATTTTACCTGGTGACGTTCGAGCACAGTCCATTCTCATAAACACACCACGGCAACAAGACAAGCAACTGAACGCTCTCTGACGTTACATTAGTCCCATCATTACAGTGACGCTGTTATTTAGACAAGTGAGAGGGTCATTACTGACTGATTGACCGTCCTGTCCATTAGTGACAAGATAAATGGAGCCAGCGTTTTCATTTCTCCATCTCAATGTCTCATCTGTCCGTGTGATGAGGATCTGGTTGCTTGGCATCATGTGTCACAGCCATGTGAACTATAAAATACAGCACTACCCCGCTCTTCAAGAATACAAGTGTACCTTTTGTGGATTTTACACAGCTGCAGAGACATATCTGTCTGTTCCATTTCAAGGGAAGCTGATAGGGAATGATGTACATATCAGTGTCAGGGTATAAATCCCGCTGTCAGTCTCAGCTGTTGCTATCAGTTTATGTCCTGTGAAAATGAAATGGTTACCTGAGCAGATCACCACTACTTACACTGATTGTACACACAGTTACGCAGCTGCGGAGTCATCTCTCTCCCCTCTTACTGCAGGGCATATTTTAAATACACTGACAGTAATAAAAGAGGGCCTGCGGGAGTAGCAAGCGTTTTCTTTATTCACCAAGGCCACACAGACTCTTGACTTTACAGCTTCTACTCGCTGTACAGCATAAGCCCGTTCCTGACATCGCTTTTTAGTTTCGATGGTCACGGCTGGTTTAATCATGTTCGGTAAAATAGAGCAAAATAAATTATTGGGTGTAAGTCAGACTCAGCAGGATGAATTAATAGGCTCCATGGCAACTGATTTATCAAATGGACAACCATGTCTTGCTGACCTGTTTTCCTTTGCCGTCTGAGCATAAAAATAATTCCATGTTCGGATTTTCTCACACTTATAAATCATCAGTCTGCGATGTTCGGTGCATTTCAGCACTTACTGTGTGATGAACTGTTGTAATTTACTTTCGCTTAGTGTTTTTCGTGCGTTTTCCCAGACGATTGCCGACCTCCTGTGAACCTGGGTGTGGCTGTGGGTGTGTAGGTGGGAAGTGTGAAGGTGATAGCGACAGTTAAAGTGAGAGCAGAAGATCAAAATTTTCCAGCGGAGAAAACACTCATGGAGTCTCAGCGTCATATCCCCACATACTCAAACTGTATCTCGTCTTCTGTCTGTATTGCATTATGGTCTATTGAAGCTACTGTCAGCAGAGAAATGGTTTCTCTACCTCTACTGCCATGAATTTCCTTCCTGAATGTTGGCTGAAAATCACTACAAAATAGTGTAACAAGAGAGAAGACGTTGCTATTTCATTCAATTTTACTTGTATTATTGGGGTTTTAATCATTTTCTGCCATTGAACTGTATTTTAGCATGGAAATACTGCAATGCTATCAGTTATTGATGGTCCAGACAATTACAGAGCAAGCAAAACTGGACAAAGTATTTTTTAACCTTTAAAGCAGCTATAATCAATATTTCCATATTAACAATGGATCACATGACTGCTTGTATGTGAAAGGGGTCACTCATAGTGATTAACCCCACCTGGCTCAGCTCCTCAGTGAAATTTGGCGTCTATCAGCTCATTGTTTTGGTTGTGGCTGTGACAGGCATCTTGTTTCCTTCACTATCTACCTGACACAAAACAGCAGACAAACAAAACTGCCTGGCGAGCACAGTGGAACAAAGGAGTCAGTTATATATCTCTAGGAGTTAGTGGAGACAAATCAGAGCTAAAAGCAGAGTTTATATTGGACTTTCATTGGCAAGGTGGACGAAAATATTGAGGACCAATACTAATGTTGTTCTGTATTTGATGTGATAAATAAGCTTCTATTTGCTGACAATGTCAACTTTTAAGATGATAATATTTCAGCGTTGCTTTTCCAACATGTCTCGCTGCACAAAAGTGGCCAAACAATATCAGTTAATGCATGTGTAACTACAGAAAGGCGAATTACTGTAATTACCTTTATATGCTCTGAGGAGCCATGATAATGTGTTGAAGCACCTCGGTTCAAATCCACCCTGCTGTAGTTCTCTTCAAGAAGCTGCATCCCATCTGACACTGTCTTTCCAGGAGAGTGACGTCCTAAACAGGAAGTAACAAACAGTCACTGATCAATAGGTTTTCACAGAAGTTTTTAGTGATGTTATAGTATAGTGTCCTGCTGCATATACTGTGCTTATGGGTCCTGTCGGTCCTATCAGATCTGGGGAGGAAACTAATAGATAATACAACCTGTCATGTTACCTCACAGCTTGTCACTATTCTCTTTTTTTTTGGTCTCCATTTCTCACACTGTGACAAGCTGACAATGGTATTTTTGGCCCCGAGACATATCTCCAGGTAATTGGTTCCTCACCTCTCACCTAATGGGAGGTGTGAGCTGCTCTGCTAGCACATGCTCACAAGTTTAAGGTGAGCTGCTGTGGGTCAGGAGCACCTAATGTCCTCAGATTTAAAGCAGGGAGTCCAGCTGCTTATTATCTGTTAACAAGACAACAACCTGTGTGACAGATAGTAATGGGACTGAAATTAAATTCATTATAAAAAATTGTCCAGTGTGTGTGTTTCATTGTCTTTTTACCTTAACAATAACTAATTCCAGCACTAATATTAATACTTAAATACCACTGCATATAAAGAATTCCATTTCTATTCTGGTGATGTATTGATATATTAATTGATAGTGTATAACAGAAAATACACACTGCTCTGCATTTTATATTTTACATATGTTCAAACAGCAGCGTCGCTTTTAATTCAATTAGAAGTTCAGCCTTATCTGTAGCAATAGCTGGGATTAGTTTTGATTCAGAGGCAGCAAAATTCAGCATGTTTTCTCCTTTTCCATTTTCATTAGATTGCTTTCTTGCAAGAGCAGAGACAAGCAGCGAGACAGGGGAAATGCATTACCACTACAAGATGAGTCTTCAAAACATATCCAGAGAGGGTTTCCTGGGAGGGATACCTAGTCACGTTCTGTCGACAGAATTAGTTCTGAAAATTCAGGGTAGGAACCAGGATCTGATCAGACCTTAGGCGAATGGGTGTGAATGGGTGTTCTGCTCTTATTCTGACTCTCAAGCAATGCAGGGATTGAATAATGCATTAGCTCACGACGGGATGATGTGATAGAAACCACAGTCTGCCAAAGTCATGTCTGGTAGGTTACACCAGCCTGATTCAGCTTGGGTGGATGTCAGTGGTTACCAGCACACTTACTGGACAGACACCTGCAAACCTGTGATACCTGAGTGGAGTTACACTACTGTAGCCTGAGAACTGCCTTTGTTATGTCTGCTTTGTTGCTTGAGTTGATCATTTTTTCCTTGAATTTGATCAGTTTAGTTTCAATTGTAGTTTGTTTGATGAAAGTGATTTTAAATCATTTTAAGTAACTCCTGAATTAATTTTTTTAAATATACACATATTGCACATATCTGTCCCAATTAATATCAATACTGGTAGCTAGAAATACAGTGGCTAGTAGGGATGAGCCGGATACTCGTTTCAGACGAGTATCCGTTACGGATAAAGCATGTTTGACGAATACGATTATGATACGAGTAAAATCCATCAATATCTGTGCTCGTGCTGAAGGAAAATCCTCATTGTAGAGCTGACTGTCTTCGCGCTCTGTGACTATCCAGTCACACACAGCGCCCGCCCCTCCCTACACAGACACGTCTCTGCCATAGACTGTATGGTCTCTGCACGTCTCTCCCAACATACGCGCGGTGCATTTGACAAGACAGAGCTGAAAACGGCTCGCGTCGCGTCGGTAAACGCCTCCGCTCAGGTCCGATTTTTTTTTTTTTTTTTTTTTTTTTTTTTACCATCTGCTTGCTCTTAGTTTGGCTGGTGATATGAAGTTAATTGAAAAACTTTGCTCGTACTGAACGCGGTGCGTTTGAGAAGAAGTGAACAAGGCTGACATATTATTTCCCTGTTTGCCATCACTGGATGTTTGCATGAATCATGAAGTTCACACAGATCATTAAAAAATAAACAGTCTTACAGACCACTTACACACATACACACATATAGCTGTAGCTGAACACACAAAGTAGCCTATATTAATATTATTATTGTATGTGGCTGCATGCAGTATGACACTTTCTCTCTGCAGTTCATGAAAATAATTTTATAAATATTATTGAGATATACTGTATATAGGCTTAGAATACAGTAGATTAGCGACTTCTGATCAATCCATATCAATTTCAGACTTAAAATAATGTACAGTTTTAAGCCTCACCCATTTCTGCACTCACTTCCGGTTTAGGCCCCGCCCACTCCGAATACAGATACAGATACAGATAATGTAGATGATTAAACAGATACGGATACAGATACAGATAGTGGTGTACTCGCTCATCCCTAGTGGCTAGTCCTGATGACATTGACTTTCTCACCTAAAGAGGAAAAATTAAAATGAGAAATTGTTTATTTATTTCAGTAGAATCTACAAATACACAAAATAACTTCAAATCTCTCTTCATCATTTTCTTTATATTAACATATATTTCAGATTGTACATATTTTCTAAAGTCTAGTAGTTTTTACTTTGTTCATGCATGAACTTAACTTTAGGATAGAAATTAACAGAACGTAGTGAAGAGACCATCAGGACATTTGATTATGGCAGCAACCTTCATCTCATCCCTTTACAGCTGTTGTCTTGTAAGGACGACCGACACGCTCGGACCTGCTCTTCTTTCCTAAGACACAACATTCATTTAAAAAACCCACCGGTGGATCCTGGAGAATTTAAATTTTATAAATAAGTCAACAGAACCCACACAATCCACATCTTCTAAATACATCATACAAATAACGACGACAGGCTGAAAATACAATGGCACAGTAGATAAATATTTACAAGAGGTGTGCGTGACACAGAGACGGTCGCCAGCATAATGATTATACTATCAGTAAATTCAGGAATTTTAACTAGCTGTTGTCCAGCTCTGATAACAGGAAGAAAAAGCCTGGCTGAAGGCATTTTGTCTTCCCCAGCATCCTGCCAGTTTTGTTCCACTGCCCATTTGTCAACAGTGATGTCCAATCGCTCAGTGCCAGGCGGGCAAATCAGCACCTTGTCACTTTCGAAATGACAATTTGAGTCTCAGTCAAGTCTGCAACCAGTTGGTGCCTTACAGCCACTCAACTACCTCAAAACAAGCACTAAAAATAAAGCCAGCCAATCCGAAGGCGCAGGCCTGCATGCAATCTCCAAAACTGACCATATTAGAGCTCGGAGGTGACTTTCAGATTGAGGACATTTCATTTATCAGAAGCAGTATGCAAAGTTGAATTGGAAGACTGAAAAACCTCTGCAGAAGCTGATTGGACAGCGCCACAAAAATGCCAGTTTCATCTCATAACAAAATAATCTAAAAGCTGGAGGATCTGTCATGGTCAATCAGCCGTGTAATATAAGCAATCCGAGATGAATATGGAGGCCCAGTAGTGTTAACGCACAAATTGAAGACATGCACTATTTTACATGATGCAAACCCAGTCACAAAGCAGATCTCATGGTGGCAACTAATGTTGACGCCATCCTGTGATTAGCATATCAGGCATCCCACAAAGTATTTTTGTCACTTTCACTTTTCACGCCCTGCGATTGTTATCATAACTTGTAAATATTCCACACATCGATGTAAGCACGTTCGGTTGAGTCAGAATTAATCGAGAGTTTCCCAGACGAGAGGACGGGTTCAAACATAGATGCTAAAGTCTGTTATCTTTAAGACAGCAACTGCCTGGTGGCACAGATTTGGATCGTCTGACAGCTAACTCATTAAAAAGCCTTTGGATGGACTATATGTTGCAACACTTCGTCTCTATCAAATAGGTGTTAATGATGAGCTGTTGTTGCCAAAATAGCTAGAATCACCATTTAAAATCAAATTGCTCCACTCGCTTTTATTTCTCATCAGTAGTGTACATAAAGAGCGAATCTATCTAACTACAGGCTTTTTTCTGTTGCCTTTGATCGAGTCCAGGATTGTGCCGATTGGATCGTATATTGATGATTGAAAGGATGATCTGTGATTTGATTTTCCTACACTGATATTAAGTAAGAGACAAAGGCTAAGATAATAAAGCTAAAGCTAAATAAAGAGAGACACACTTTTAAAAGGAAAATGTTTGTGTGCAAATAGTCAGCTTTGGTATCTGGGTAAAACACACAAAAATCCCAAATACAACATTTTTCTTTGACACTAAGCCTAATTTATCTATGCTGGCATTTCACTGGTGTGTTATGACACAACTCCCCCGACCCCGGTCTACACCCACTGGCGATCGGTGTGACTATCAGTGATCTTGATTAACCACGATTGGACGATATGAAAAAACAAAAGTCCATCCAACCCTGCTCGAGTCTGATATTCAGATCTACTTTCCTCCAACCCCACCTACATGTACTTTGCGTAATATTTCTTAAGCATCTCACAATGATGCGGTGAAAATACAGTGGGTGTCATTTTCACCACCTACTACAGCCTGCGCTTGCTTCCATGAGTGGTTTCATTTTGGTTAACAGAACACACTTCAGCTCCCACTCCACATCAGGTCTGACTTTCTCTTGACCGTTTTCTATTGTTTTACATTTTCTCCTCTTGACTGAAAGTTAGAAATATGTTATTCGCAGCTCAAAGCTGTGTTGAAATCATTGCTAAAGTCCGCCAAAATCATTGTCAGGAGTTTAACAACAGCCTCCTGTGGTGGGCCAATTTACTTCTAAGAATATCAGCTTTCATTTTCCAGAAGGCGGATGAAGTTTCAATCAAGCCTGTAATCACTGAATATTTGCAGGTATTTAAGAAAACAAATGTTTCCTTTATTAATTTCCTGTATATGTAAACAAATGGCCGCCATTTTTTCAAATGAGCAGAAACCAAAGCAATCCTCGGTTTAATCAAAGTAATACAATATAAATTTCATAAAAACAACTAAATCCATTTGATGAATAATTTGACTAATAATTTCTCTCACTGACACAAAAACGACATAGTGCTTCTTTTCAATCATGCAAATCAATGTAGTAAGCTCAGAAATGTGTAACAGATTTTGCTCATTACAGATTTTAACATTCCTTGTCAATAAGTAATAAAGATTATACCGTAAATATGTATGTGAGCAGTCAAATAAAACCTGCAAGCTCCATTTAGGCCCCTTCGCCAAGCACTTAGTGGGGATGCTTGTTCCAGTCGCAACATAAGGACCGAACGCTGTCTTGGGGCAAAGGTGAGCTTTGAATATTTCACCTGAAATTAGATTTATGTAAATGCAAAATGGGAGCCAAACACTCTGCCGGGCTGTTTATTCATCAAGTGAATTGGCTGAAAATGAATGATGACTTGTGCTCTGGCAGTCAACATGGACCCTCAAAGAGTGCGGATGATTGATCTGCTCAATCCCACTTTATTTGATTAACTTCTGTCGAGATCTCCCCAAATTTACAAAAAAGGAAAACATTTGATTAATTCTGTAATGTATTGAAATGGGCACTGAGGAGCCGACAAGATTTTTCCATTTCGTCAGCCCGTCAAACTCATGTGTGCTAGATTGCAAGGATTTAGACATAAGACATGAGTCTGTCTTTTTTCCAAGTTTTCAATTATGTGGATCTAAAGTACAGCAAAACAATCAAAATTTTATAAAAGTGGTTGCGCTTTAAAGAAACAGTTGAATACATCTGACAATGTCCTGAACGCCTTTTCTCATTGATAATGTATGATCTATCAAATCCATGGTTGTTTCTTTTATGTTTCACATTAAATCATAAAGTAGCCGTGAGATAACACAAATTCCTGATCTTTCACCAGTCCGACCTTCTATTAAAACTTTTCATCTGAACATTGTGTAATAACAGGCTCATTCATATTATATAGACCCTGACACAAAGACTTCAAACAAACGATCTTATTAAAAAAAAAAAAGTGATTTGTCTGTGGGATTTCTGGAGCCTAAATAAATCATTTAGATCCAGTACACGAAGTAGTTTCATATAGCAAGCATAAAGGAGTTATGAAATATAGTTTGCTATAGTTTATAATCAGGGTAAATTATTTTTGGAGGAAGATTGACAGTTGTGAACAGGCTCCAATAAAATGATTATGCAATGTGATTAAGAGGACGACCACAGCTATTCTGAAACTGACATTGCATCTGAAATATGTTAATTCAATTCCACCTACAATTATAGTCAGATAAACAAAATTAATACAATTTAATAAGAAACCAGAAACCGATTAATCTGTTGCACACAGCTATGAACTAATTCACAGAGTTATGTCACAGCAGCAGGCTGTGAAAAGTTTGAGAAAGATTTTTGAGAAATGAATCTGATTATAAAGGGCATGAAGGGCATTGGATATATATTTGCATGTCAGAAACTCACCCAAGAGAACATGATGTTTTTCCTCAAACTCAAAATCTCACATCCTCTGGCCCGGAGACATAGAGCTGAAATCAGCCCTGACCTACGGCACATACAAAGGGACAAAGATAAAGATCAAATGCTCTATAAGTTAGTATGTAAGTTAAAATGTATGTATTGTTTTTCCACTACATGGAAATAAGCTAAGGTTGACAAGCAAGAAAACAACAAGCATCATTGAAGCAACAGTTGAAATTGTTGTAAATTGCCTTCATAAATACATACACATATGTCCAACCATTTACATTTGGGTTAAACATAAAAATTCTTGAATGTAATTGTGGAAGAACCAACTCATCATACATTCATCATCAAGTTTACTATCACCTCTGACAGGTCACTGTGTTCGCTTTAAGCAGCCTACTCAGTTCTCTGTTGCTTAAGAAGCTCTTAAGAAATAAGCTGTCTTCAAAAAAAACGCAGCCTAAACGGCCACAGACAGAAATTTGCATATCATTACAGGATGAACGCATTTAGGCAATATAAACAATGTGAGGTCTGGGTGAAAGGATGCAGCTCTTTGGCACTTAAAGGCAATTCAGTTCAGTGATGTGTTTTTAATGATATTTCACGAATATGCTATTAAGGTAACAATCTTCACTCTCATTGCCACTCACATTATATTGTTTTCGACATGACAGTGTTGAGTAGTAGCAGTGTTATATTAACTGGGCTAAATGGACTGTTAAAAAAATATGGAAGCCTTATATTACTGGTTGCATTACATAATAATACATTCTCCATTCCTAATATTATATTTAAGACACAGCATAAACACACCTTCAGTTGTGGAAGAAAAACAAAAATCTTCATAGTTTTGGCCAAAAGATTTTTTCTGTCTGTAAATGATTTGACCTTGTCGGCTACTTTATGGTGGTACCTTGGTTCAGTGTCTTAATCATAGCACAAGTGACTTTGATGTTTACAGTTTGGTGTCACTGTAACAATCTTCTCTGGATGTGATCCACAGGAGGATTCAGAGATCCTTTGTGGCACGGACAAAGTCTCCAAACTACAACTTTCTGGCCTTAATGAGGCCAGTCTCACAGCGTACGAGCATGAGCGTACTTGATCTCCGAACACATCACACTCCTGTGTGATCGCACACATCAGAGTGGAGAGACACTCTAAGAGGAGTCAAAGCACTGGAGCCGAGCTGCCTGCTTGATATGCTTGTTATGGCTGGAGTAAAGAGTTAATCCTTATCACCCAGACCGCGAGGGACGGTGTCTCCATGTTTTCATTTCATTGTAATTCAGCATGCCGTGACATCAATATTCAATTTACAGTTTTTATGTTGTTTCCATCTGAACGGCCGATGCTGCCATCATTGGATGTGATGGTGAGGTTCAATATCACAATTACTGTCTGATTTAGCTGTAACAAACTGATGAGGACAGCAAGATGATTTTCTTTGTCAGCAGGCTCTTGTATGTATGGTGTTATGTCATTACCATGCATTTATTCAGTACCAGGTGTTCAGGATTTTTTTTTTTTCATTGAGGAACTCGAATGAGAATAGCATGTCCGTCCCTTGGAGCCAGGCTCATTAAAACATCACTTTGTTAAATTGGAGAGCCAGCAGACAGGCCGGCGGCCCCGGTGCAGGCCTGCGTGGCCTGCCATGTGTAGGCTGCTCGCCTCAGTAGATCGCTTGTTGAAGTGTCTCATATCCTTTTGAAACTCAGATCTAATTCTCATCTCGGCAGCGCAGCGATGCAGCCTCACGCCCACGTGAGGACACTGAGTATTTATCTATGACGGCTCAAAACCCATTTTGGATAAATCTATTATTGCACAAATCAGGGTCAAAACTGATGGTGTTCATTTAACGGAAATTACTGTCTTGATACATTTTACTGTAAGTAGCCGCAAGCTTCATCTTATTAGGTTTTATAAAATACTATGGAAAGATGTGGCTCTTAATAGAAGATATTGATATGCTTTATCTGGAAATAATATCGACACTGATGAGAGAACGAGCTAATGTTTTTAATTACATTTCTTGATTTAGCTTTTTCTTCACAACAATTCTCGCAATAATGACGTTCAGCAATTCAAATCTCAGAAAAAGGGATTGGCGTGACAATCAACACATGCTGCATGCTATAATAAAAAGGCATGCATATGTTTAACTGGCACAGATGGAATGACAGGGCAGAAAATAGGTTTGTCAAGGTGAATGACACCTCATATTTCTATGTGTAATTCACAGAAAATAAGCACCCGAAGCGTTACTGGAAATGAAGACAAAGTGCCTCAGTCGCTCTCAGCTGAAATTCATGTTTTTTGTCTTTTTTTTTTCCACATTTGCCAAACATATCACAAAAACATCCAAGTGTATGCCTTATAATTACATCGTATTAGATCTTCACATATTATTTCGCCGCAGCAAAACTAGATGAATTTGATCTCTCGCAAACTTAGTGAGCAGATAAATGAGCTGAGAGTCTTATTTGTTTGATAGCTTTTCAGTATTGATTGTTTAACTGCTAATCTGGCCTCACAGCTTTTCAGCAAATGCACAGATCTGGAGTGACACCACAATCTGTGCTGGCACATCAGCGTGCTGTCAGTCAGCCTGTCAGCAGTGCAACAGTGCCATCTATGGTGGCACAGCAAACGAGGTCTGCTCATCCATGACATAGTGATGACTTGATTGGACTGCACTCAGTTCCCCAATCATTACCATGCCAATGAAGAATGGTTTGTCCATATTAGTAAAATGAGTGTTTTTATGCCTGACAAAACCTAATGACATAGAGAGGTGTATGTAATGTGCTGGAACCCCATTATGTCTTGGCAACACATCTTAATAATTTCTGGACATTGACCCTCTCTTTGCAAAAAGGACGTTCACCCTCAGCACCCTTTATAAAAGGCTGCTATTAACCCCCCGGATTACAGTGGCCATGAGCTCTTTTTATACCTCGACATAGTCAGAAATGTGAAATGCTGCGAGGAGATTGGAGGAAACTACAAGCAGTAATGGAGCATACCATTTTGCAATTTGCATGCTGTGATAGGTAGAGAGACAAGACCATCATTGTCATTCACTTATTTTCAAGGTCAGGGAGTACTTCCTGAAATCTGGCTATGCTGAACTTTAGTATAATCAAGCTTGTGCAGAGTAAGAAATTGCTTTTACACCCTTGCACGCAAAAGCCAGTCAAACTATGCTCCCACTGGGGACGGGTATTTTTAATTAAAACAAAGTTACGTAGTTATGTAATTAAAGTCAGAATAATAATGCATTCTTTAATTATGAAGTTCACTCAGTAAGGTCTCACTGATTAGATGCCCAAATATGGATGAGATTAACAAGATGTGACATAGAAAAGAAAAAAAAGGCAGTGGAGGTGCTGCAACTCCGTAAGGAAATATTCTTTCTCTGGGGTTTATAGGCTTACAAGGATTTGAGGGGATATTACTCATTCAATTTGAGAAGAGTGTGAAATCCCTCTTCATGTAAATGAAACAATCAATATCAAATTAATAAGCCCTTTTTAAAGCATACTTCTCAATGATTTCCTGAAATTCAGTAGAAAGAACAGAATTTAAAAATCCATATAAAACGCATTGTATCAAGCTCCTCCTCACACCTCAGATTCCAGTTTTCAAATCCAATTTGAGGTTTTAATCAGAAATTGCTATGCCTCCATAACCTGGTAATCATAAGTGAAGACCAAAAAGCAATTATCAGCCATTCATACACGCTGCCTTTTTAAAAATCGTTCGACATTGATTACATAAGAAAAATGGGAAAATGCTTAGTTGATTCAACATCCTTCATTATCACATTCATGGGAATACAAATACCAAAAGCTAAATGAACAAGCAGGAGACAAGAGCAGGATTCATATGCCACTTGTCAATGCTCATTTACCCTCACGTGGGTCACATGCACACTCAATTTATGACGACAACGAAAGCAAAAAAAATAATTGCACCCTGCGCTTATAATGGAATTGCGGGGCCGATGGGGGCAGAGTGTTGCCCACCTCGTGACAGCATAAAACAAATCCTTGACCAAAGAATGGCTTTGCTTTAATTCAGTCCCATAACATACTGAAATCCAACCCAGATATCGCTTCCAGTGGGGGGAAAGAAGTCCATTAGGCAGCAGCAGATGTATTTCAGCAGCTTGGAAACTCCACCAAAGGCATCTTTATAAGCATACATTTTTGCAGTGCATGCTTTCTACCAAATGACCTTCCCTTCACACTGAGTCCATACTGAGCAGCAGCTTTTACAATCATATTCATGAGGCCTGCTTTATGGGACTCATAAGGCCACCTTCATCCAGGAGCATAATATGTTTGTGTGAGGGGTATAAAGCACATAATGTGCAATAAAATATGTCCTTTAATGAACTTTATAGAAAGATTGAAGCATCCACACAGGCCAAAGTATGGGGCGCGTAAAAAATGGCAAATGGCAACTTCCTATACAACTGCTATTAGGGGAAGTCATCTGTCTGGTCTTCACCTCTGCACTGCTTTACAGTGGAAAGATTAGAAAACCAAATACAATATGTGTCATGTCATGCAAACCCAAGCTTCCATGAATCATTTCCCCAGAACTAGAATCTACTGTAAAGGGCACCAGGGATTATTTAGTGGAGTTGCTGACCTCTACCACACGTCTACACTCACAGCTTTAAAAAACTGAGTTAATAAAATACTAATAATTCTAAGTTGATGATATACCTGGCTTAAAAACAACATTAATTTGGAGCCGCTTTTACACCTTAATGTGAAGTTATCTTATCAAATCAAACTGTTGCATGCCGTGAATCCGGCCGGCCAGTGCATGATGGATGATAGCGCTGAAGGAGCTGAGAGGACTGGTGGACAGGGCAGACCCTTACACCTGAGCAGCCAGGGATGGCTTGGCCACATGCTGTTCGCATCATTACACAGCCTCAGCCTAGACCTCTGGTGCCGCCCTGATTGATGGGCTCCACCAGGCCAAACGGCCCAATGGAGGCGTTCCATCCAGACTATAGCCCGGCCCATCCATCTTGAATCCCTAGTAGAGAGTCACGTTACTGTACGCCTCGTCTGGGCTGGGCTGCTCAGCCTTAATCCCGCTCCCTGATTAAATGGGCCGCTGGGTGCTGTGAGGGCAGGATTCAATATTGTAAGCTAAATTACCAGTGACAAACCTGGAATTGGGAACGCATGCAGCACACAATGAATAAAGCACAAAATGTCAGCTTTTTTTGTGATAAACACATGCACAATGCAATTCATTGTATCAGAGACGATGGTTTCTATAGAATGGACATGATGCACAATTATTAAGATTTAAAAATCTGCATCACAGAGAGGAGCATAATGTGGATGAGGACCATTGAGAAGAGCCTGGTGATGTCAACAGATGGGGATGCAGTGGCTGTTTTAATGGGAGGTATAAAAAGGGGATTGTTTCAAAAGGGAAAACACAACAAAAACTGCTGTTCAGCACAAAAACCCCTTTTGTCACTTTAATTGTATCTACATAATGGCATGGCATTATCTTAATTAGGTGAAAAGGTCAGTTCTAATTGAATTGTCAAATTGTTTTCTCCTGCAGATGTTGAGAGAAACGATAAATTGTTTGTGATTAGACTCAGTGTGAACACAGAAAAAAATAATAAGCTCAGAAGTTTATTTTGTTTGTTAGTTGTTTTTTTTACAGCAGCATGCATCACATCTGTGTATAAACGTATGGGAGACACTAAAATGCTAATGACAAAACAATGATAAGGCAGTTTATTAAATCAAGGGTTATAGTATTAAACATAAGCTGTAGAAAATCCATTTGGTGGTGCATTATAGAGAACATAATCCAAATCAGAATGCAGCAGATATCAGGCTACAAATAAAGTTATTTTGCATTAGTTTCAATAACATTTCTGCACTGGTTTAATTCTGAGCCACGTTCAGCTGCTCTCTGTTTTTACCAAAAAATAAAAGATCTGAATCCTATCAGCAATTGATGACATCTATCTTCTGCTCATCTTTAACGCAGAGGGAGGGACATGAATTGTCCACTGAAAGCCATTCCCTCAATTTACCCTAAATGACATCTTCAAAATTTCTGACAGAGCACTTAATATCCATAGCGGTGCATGCATCAACACGCAGCCCGCGAGATCATTTTCAGTACATGACAATTACTGACGTGCCATTTCTCCATCCACAGGGAAGGAATGGCTATAACAAATGAATGCCTTCCCGCCTGCCCCTTCGGATGCTCTGCCGCTGCAGCCAGATGCAGCAGCCAGATGCACACAGCTTGTCTGCTACCTTGCCGCTTCAATAACTCTCATTACGGTAATTGTTGCTTAATGTTTTCATAATCTGCTGCTTACAGGAAACTGTTTTCCTTTCTAATACCATAGCTGGCTCCCCACGGTCCTATTCTCAATGCTATTTTTAAAAATTATTTATTTTTTTTCATGCCAATAATGAATCGGGAACTGTCCCAGCTGGCTGCTTTCCCTGATCGAAGAAAGTCCCGGGCAGAAGTGCTCCTGGTTTGAATGAGCGACAGAGTCATCAGAGAAAGGCCAATGGATTCCACTCTTCTGATTTAATGAGTCACTCACATGCCACGTTGGCACCAGCTCCCAGCATCTGGCACTTGGGTGGCCATGCACATTCACAGAGTTTACTTACATTTCACCTCTGCCGTTACTCAGAATGAGTGATTGCCTACTTAGCTCTGCTCTACGGGGCGTTTCCGTCCTCAAAAACACTCGCACGCACACACTCGAGTATTCGGTTGGAGTGATAATCTCAATATCACAAAGCAGAGATTAACTCTATTACAGCCTGCATATAGGGCCAGAAATTGC
This sequence comes from Centropyge bicolor, assembly GCA_037975185.1. Taxonomy (NCBI): domain Eukaryota; kingdom Metazoa; phylum Chordata; class Actinopteri; family Pomacanthidae; genus Centropyge; species Centropyge bicolor. The sequence continues at coordinate 2,360,144 of JBBMOC010000039.1, read as the reverse complement.
TTTATTTTCAAGTGAAGAATTGTGTTCAACCCGCAGGGTTAATTAGTGGACAATTACTGTTACAACCTCTTTGCAATGCACTGACAATTATCCACTTATCATCTTGCAGAAGAGAAAGTTTCGCTATATAATAAAATACATTGAAGCTGGACTGGCTGCTGCAAAGTAATACTAGTGCTTTGATGTCTCCTGCCTCTTTTAAAATTCAAACATGGCCACCTAAAACGTACGGCCATCTTGATTCTCTGGATGGATGTATAGGACTAATACTCCCGTTGTTTAATTTTAATCATACGTTTTTACAATAAGGCCTCACACACATGTGAAGTAATTACATTAAAGTAAATTGGACGCATCAAAGATTTAATGTCCTCAATCTCTCTGTCAAAGGAATTTACTCTCTCGCAATTTCCATTTAACAAGTTGAGATTAAGTTCTACTTTGCTTGCCTCATAATTAACTTATTAACAAGAATGAAAACATGCATAGTGTGAAATTAAACATTTACAGGAATTGTGTGTTAATTAAAGTCACCTGGCAACTCTTAAGTATGTGCACAATTAGTGCCTATTCAGCATTTTGATTAAAAAAAAAAGTTAGTGCAGCAACATTTTATTATTACAGAAGAAGCATTTTCACTGTAGTTACCTCACACAGCCGGCATCAGTGCGGCACTTGTAAATGTTTTTCTGTAATGTAAATCAAGTTTCAGAGCACTGAGTTCAAATCATGCAAGATAAATTAGTGTTAACAATGTTAGAATTTTCAGGTGTCCCCTGTGTTGAGGTGAGCGCCAATAGTTTTACATTTCTAATCATTACATTCGAGCATCGACCAAAATATGTTCTGTGCACAAAAAAAGGATGATATTTGAAATCAATGACAGTGTTTCCAAGAGACCCCTGAGTTTTTCTATCAGCAATAATGACGACTAACCGATCCATCTGTGGATTATCCATTCCTCCCTAATTATCTCACATGTGCATTCTGCCTGCCCGTGACATTTAGCAAGGGCTTTTTCACTAAGTCACAGGGTGGGCCGAGATGCCATTAGGTGATAAGGTTCATTTATTGTGGGGGCTCTCATCAGCACATTTTCCTGCCTTAAGGCATAAAATACAATCCACACTGATTAGCATCAGCCCCATATCAGGAGAAACATAATAGCCCCACTCTGAAGGTGAACCTTTTGAGGGCACAGTCTTTACTCAATGCAGAAAATTGCCACAGATTTTTTGCAGTTAGTGGATTATCTCTCTCTCTCTCTCTGGCTTTGTATTGCTCACACAGGAGGGATGGAGTTGTTTTGTATTCACATAATGTCAAAGTAGAATTCTGTAATTTAACCATTAAATAACTGCATGTCCTTCATACTTATAGTTTGTACCTTGATTTAATGTTGCTGTCAAGGTTTATTAATTGATGTAAAGACAAATTAGATTCGAGGCAGCCGAGTGTTTCACCCGGCACAGTAATTGAAATGAACCAGCCCCCCCCTGCGTGCCCTTGGGACAAACGCCTAAAAAATAAGTTTGTTTCACTTATAACAGCGCTGATAAGCCTCCTGTATCTGTATCCCATTCGAATGTGACATTACAGTGGATTCTAATGATACAATATGCCTCTTCTCCCACAATGCTTTGCTGGCTCACTATCAGATGTGATCCATTACATGCTGCAGTGACACAGTTTAATAGTGAAGTTGATTATGTAAGAGAAACCACCTCCAGCGGTTGTTAGTGGATGTAATGGTTAGGATAGCTAATTAGTTGGGTTGGTTGTCTTTGATTTATATAGTCTCTCCTATCATTCCTTAATCAGCTGAAAGCAATGATCCATGAGCAGACAAAACCCATTTAATTACAAAGCCTGTGATCGTGACAGAAATGCCAAGCTCCGAGAAGGGTGTTTAAAACTTACATAAGATTGCCACATTTTCTACAGTGATAATTCAGATAATTGAGTTGTAATTAGACAGATCACATTGTTTAGGGACTATCGAGATGGCGTGTGAGTGAATCATTTACTTACAGTGTGAGAAGAGTAATATTGTAAATCAGTTAGGTAAGTGGCAGGCAGGTTGAGTCCTGTGAATAACATCAAGTGTATTCATAAACAAACTTAATCATGTGATCATATACTAATAACTAGAAGATTTGAGAATTTTGAGAATTTAGTATTTTCTTGTTTAACAAAGCACAATACAGGTTTATGAATATAGGGGGAAAATGTGAAATGCAGCTGATTTCCAGTAAACACTCGCATATGGACAAACTGTATTTTCTAATGTTTCAGACCTGACATCATTATGCCACTAGAAACAACACAAACAGAGGATTGGTTGCCTGGGAGGGTCTAAAAAAGAGCAGGCGAGGAGAAGTCAGGAGGAGCATCGGTTCGATCAGCGGCAGGGGAGTAGAAAAGAGGCAGAACATGAAACTGAAGAGATATATTGAGAAAATCAATAAGCAAAAGAACTGCTCTGAACAAGTTATGACAGATGGACACACACATGTACACTCTCTCTCACCCAGACTGTGCAAACATCCTTCTGACTGTTGTGTTGCTGAGCCAAGTTTTTGTTTGCTGTTATCCTTTTGGAAATTACAAACATATGAATACAATATGTTGAATTAAATCTGCCTTGTTTTTAGAACGTTATGGGAGGAGAAATTGATTATTTTTTACTGAAGCTAAATCATTAGAAAAAGGATTAACTGAAATTTCTTAGCTTACAAAAAAATAAAAAAGCTTGGTGCTCCCGACAATTTGGCTAATTAGGACACAGCATGAACACGATTTATGGGGGATTATAATAAAACACAAACTAATTTACATTTGTGTAATGTCTATTTACAACTACAACAAACGCACGTGATGAAAATTTCATAAGCTTCGGTTCAGTTTTCAGCAGGAAATTGTCTGATTTCTGACACATATTCAGTTTTATGTCATTTAGTCCTTTGCTTTTTGATCATCTATATGATTAAAAGGCTGTTACACTCAGAACTAATCCTAACACCAGAACACCTGATATAATACAATGCAAGTGATCAATGTGATTGGTTGCTTTTTAAAAAATTTTAGGGCCTCTTGTTTCCGGTTTATTTTCTTTTTTTGTGGAGCTTTAAATTCACATCTGCTTCGTTAAATTATCCGCAAAGTGTAAATCCACGGTCTCCTCCCATCGTTACTCATAAGCTCCTCCAGCTGTTGAAGTCAAACTCAGTATACCAGCGTTATAGTGCGGTTGCACCAACTCACTGCAATATTCAACAGCGATCCGACAGCCTTTAAGACATCAAATTAGATTTTGTTTGGAATACATCAGCTGGTTAATCTACTGCAATAAACAGATCACAACCTGAAATACAAAATCGCCCCATTTTTTTTTGCCTAAAGGCTAATTTCCTGATGGCCATAGAAACAAACATTTTTCCTTAGCAAGTAGGGACGGCTTAGTGTCGGCCTTGTGGGAATAAACAGATTTGTTTTCCAAACAGTCAGTAACCATGGCAAAGACATCATCATCATCATGCCAAAGCATCTCTCATTCCCTGCAGCAGGAAGCAGCAGGGCATGGAAGGACCAGCAGACCATGAGTCCTCCCACTGTCTCTCCGCTGCTCAGAATACAAGGGCACCTCTGACCAGAGGACGGACGGCCTCTAAAAACGGAAAACAACTGGCGCCCGTACCTTCACACTCCGTTTTGAGGGTGCTGTAATTGAGATGTTAGAGGTTTGTCTCTGACCTATTTAATAATAAAAGAACGTTAAATTTGCTTTAACATTAATGCTAACACCAGGTTCTCTATGCCTCAGAATCACGGACCAATCGAACCAATGTGCACGAACATTCAGGAAATTCATCCTAGAGGAGGCAGAGATACCAATTTCTACAATTTCATTTAGCAGATGCTTTCATCCAAGGCGACAAAGTACATCTGAGAGCCAGCCACTGGGGGCAATTTAGGGTTCACTGTCTTGCCCAAGGACGCTTCGACAGCCTGCAGGGGCCTGGGATCAAACCATCGAGCTTCTGATTGGTGGCCGGCAACTCTTAACTTCTGAGCCACAGTCGCCTCCACCAGTGACATCAGCATCAGCAGACCAGAATACAATGTAGTCCTGTGTTTAGAGCAAGCGGCAACCTCCGGCGCTGAAAAATGAAGCCAATGCGGAAGTGCAAAAAAGCTGCAGTTCCTCGAATAACCGCTAGAGTAGGTCGCAGAAGGGAGTCAATTACATTTGAGTCCCATGTTAAAATGTCTGATTTTACGACAGAAAAAAAACATATTTACAGCCTGGTTCAAAACATGGCTCTAGTCTCATAAGCTTTTTTTCTACTCCATGACAACTCTGGGGGGGGCGAATTTTTTTATAAGGCGTTCGTTTAAAATATACAGCATACATCATTATGCACAATTCATAGCTGACAACTAGCCACTGACGGTCTAAAGGGCGTCTAATTCTAGTCACTGAGTTTGGGAAAGAGATCGTCGTGGGGTTAACCAGCTAGCAACAATATTTAGCATTTAACCTAGCTGGTTAGCCGTAGCTAGTTTGATTATTTTGAATAAAGCGGCTTTTTTTCAGCCAATAGCGTTCATTCGACCCGCCTCAGCTCCGCCCTCGCTCCACCTCTTTGTCCCTATTTGGAGTAACCGGAGGTAGGCTACCAAGATGGCTACGCACTATGATTTGCTTCATTTTTGCTCTTCAGAAACCTATGGGTGACGTCACAGACACTACTTCCATATTTTATACAGTCTATGGTTTAGAGTGGAGATGTGGCTGCAATCACACACAGGCTATAGCTATATTTAAGCCCATGCAAACACCTTTAATTGAAAGTTCACTGCAGAGGTTGTTTCAAATTCTGCAGGAACTCTATGAAGTAACTACTGAAGTACTAGTTGACGAGGCCAGTTGAGGAAAAGTGGGTTCACTAATTAGTCAACTTCAGCAGCTTATTGTAAAATAAACCAACACAATCTGACAATGTAACAGCATCTGAGGCTGGATTTGTTTCTCCCATCTCAACCAGCACCGAGAGCCCGTTCCCTTGATCATTCATTTTCATCCGCTGAGTTGATGAAGCATTATTTTTTCATGCTATTATTAGTTCACGCTTTCAGTTTCATCAGTAACTCCAAAGCTATTTCACGATAATCTCTGGGATGACATTGAGATGATATTACACAGTGTGCTCGGCGACAGCGAGGCAGCACAGTCCCGATGCATTACAGCACATCTAATATAGTCAGCACAGCATGGGTATCACCATGATTACCTTCAGAGGCATGTGGCTCATTAAATTGTAATGTCATATGTATTTGAGCAATTCTTTGAAGTGAAACTGTCCACCTTTGATATTGTCTTCACCTCCTGCAGCAGAGGTTTGTGGGAGAACACTAATGGTCCGTTACTTTGATTTAAATCTGTGTGACAAAAGCACCTTTCCTGTTATTACCATTTCTGGAAATATGCAGCAGAATCGTCCTCTCTCTAATATCACTGTATACTTTCTATCAATCATGATAAAAGAGGTGTCAGGATATGAGAGAAGGGGATCAGGCAAAAATCCTGGGAGGACAAAGTCATATTTTATTGATTTTATTTCTTCAGCTCATTACATGCCAAACATCAGCTGCAGCGAAATACTTTACAGAGACACAGCATGTTTGTTGAATGAGGTTGTTTTTTAAGAGTTTCAGCTTCATTATTAACGCACAATCTCTTCATTTTCATTAAAGGAGAGGCATGTTCATTTGCCCTGCCCCCTGCATTTATCAGACAAAGAGTGATAGCGGCGTGTCCCATTACAGTTTTAAAATAGCCCTTAATTAAAATCAACGCAATTCAATTAAGATGAGCTTAAGATTCATGTATGTTAATTACAAAATTAAACGGTAGGTAAGCATTGTGTGCCAAAAAAAAAGAAAAAAAAAAAGCCTCAAGTGCTCTTCTGTTATCACTGCCTGTACTTTGATTGTTACCGGAGACATTAAATGCCACGATAACACCTACACAATACGAGAATAGTCGATGTGCAAATATCACATTATCACATTTTCAAGTGCAGGACAAGCCACCACAAAAGATTCCCCCAACGTTATCGTTAGGAAAATATCTTTTTATGAGGTTGACATTTTATCAATATGATTACAGTTTATCTCAAATTCGTACACTTGGTTTAGTTTATGAAACAATCTCAGGAGAAACTGCTCAGACTGAAATTAATACCAGTTGAATCCTATAACACCTTTGACTGTGTGTGGCAGGATGCAGCCATGACGGTACAGCTAATCCTTTTTTTCATGAATGACAGCTAATTAAAGCTGCAAGATCACTAATTCACAGCTATATACTGTAAATGTAAGGTTATGCATCTCTGCATTATGTGTGAATTTTCCCCTATAAGATGAGCTTTATTATGCACATCCAGCCAATGGTGACATAAAAAGTGACTAATGCAGCTACGAAAGGCGAGTGCAGGTGTTGAGAAAGTGACGCACCCCTGAGGTCGTCAAAAAGTGGCACGGACACTGTTGACTAACTATTAGCCAACAGATGGCGTCACACTGCAGGTGGTATAATAATGGTGGTGATGTATGGCTGCATTTTACAGTAGCTCTGTAATTGCTTTTCTTGGCTGAGGAGGAATGGCCATAAAGTAGAGCTTCATATATACTAATATACCTGACTGTAAATTTCATTGACGATAATGCAAATCTAAAACTCTAAAAGAATAATGTCATTAAGATTTTACTTTTCTTCATGGGAAATTTTGATGATAGAACCAGGGATTTCATTAAAAGGCCTCAGAACAAAAATGAACATTTGCAACTTCAAACTTTTGAAAATCTTTTTTTAACTGTAACTCAAACTCAAAACAAAGATTCACCATTAGTGTTTTTCAATTAACTAGAGCCACAGTACATTTTGGAAAACTTGGTTATGACACACTGGAGTTTCAGTGCGGAGACATTTTGGATGAAATTGTTCTGGTTATATGACAAGAGTCACACTTTCTGTAAATGATGGCCCCCTGCGTCTGAATGGGTTTCTCACTATCCAGAGACAATCACTTCCAAGGGAAAACAGGGAGCACGCTGATTGATTTGCAGCCTTTAATTACACAAACAGACTGTTACTTCATCAGAATCAAAATGCTCTGTTGTTGAATTGGAAACTCAATGGTCCATAAGTGATGGACCTGAATGTGTCTGGCTCCATAACACAGAAAAAGCATGTATGGAAAATAGATGAATTATGCAATAAGCCTCATCACAAAGTCTTCTTTTACCTTTGTGTATCATTTTATGATCAAACTTATATAAACAGCTGATACACCATTCTGTTTTTTTTTCCAGAGTATATCACTGATAGACAGGCAAATTGAAATTCATTTCACTAGCTCAAGGCTCTTCTTTCCATATTTGTATTATGTTTGCACAAACATACACCAGCAGCCTATTCAGTCACTGTTTTTCAATCAATAGAAAGTCCCTGAGAAATTAATTAATAAGGTCAAAACTGGGGTTGTTTCGAGTTCAGCCTTACCTGAGCAGAATTAAGTGGCTAAGGTGAGTCAGAGCTCTCAGTTTGTGCCGTAGATGGAGATGCGGCAGGAAAACACAAAGGTGTTTTTGGGCCAGAAAAAGCTGAACTTAGATGGTGAGTCACAGTTTAGATTTCCATCTCGATAAGTTTTTTAAGCGCGTTAATGAGATGTTAAATATTCCCTTTTCAAAGGAAGCAGGAAAACAAACTGTCAGCGAGATTATTTCACTCTAGAACATTCCTGACAGATGGAAAATCAAATATAAGACTTCAATAGGATGTGCATTCATTCTTCTTTAACAGAATTCAAACATTTTAATTTTCTGATTTTGTCATAAACGTAGGTCATGAAGGCCAAATATAAGACTACTACGACTTATAAAGATGATTTGTCTTTTTTTAAACTAAACAATAGAAGACGACTTTAATTGTCATGTAATAGGTCAAAAGTGCAGTCTTGAATAACAAATGTCTGGAAAGTGTCAGCTGTATGTTCTTTGTTTATAGTCCTTTCCTCCTCAGTGTATTCCTCAGTCCTTCCTGTAATATCTAAATCAGAGCAGCTCACGTTGTGCCGTGTCTCCTCCTCGGCGCAGAGAGGACGCTCGCTGACCTTCTCACTGTGTTCGCTATCATAATGCGATCTGAAAAGGTCACGGAGGACTACACTCATACTAATGATTGATAGGATCGGAGCTGTAGTTACACGTGAAGCTAAAATGCTACCCAGTTAATATTTAATGAGAAAAGATTATCGTTACCCTAAATAGTGCTGTTATTACTATTATGTACATAATATGTCAATTCTACATAGCGAGGTCAACTTTTGTGGCAATGTAATGTTTTTGAGATGCAGCATAGAGATGTAAATACTTCATGTGAATGCTGCAGACAGACCTGGACTGAACCAGCTTGCCATCGTCTATATGCAGATTCAAAGGTCCGTGTTAATGTCAATAGACCACATTAATGCGGCCTCATGTTGAGGATCAGATGTTATTGGTTTGAGATTTTATTTGGCTAAGTATTTGACAGATTTACTGCTCTGGGATGGAGGTTTATTGATGAATCGATCATCTTGTTGCTGTGCATGTATATAAACTCGCTCCTCATGGCCAATTATTCCATATCCATCACACCTTGAACCCACGTATGAGGTCTCTGGCTGCAAAGCTGTGCATCTATTTATGTGGCTGCATCCGTCATCCACTCCAGTTTTTTTTTTTTTTTTTTTTTTTTTTAGGTGTGTTTATATCACAATCACAGGGATTGAAATGAGACATTAGTTTCATTTTCAGCTTAACTACACAACATCTGTTAGATTTACTATATTAAACTGAGCTGGAATACGACTATACAAATTCACAATTAGCAGTTGTTTTAAAGCAAAACCTTGGATCAAATCTTTCTTATTTATCTCATTACACTTCCTTTTCCCTCCTTAACAGCTTTCTGTAAAGTTGACATCTGGTGTCTTGTTGCTATGAAGATAAGACCTGAATGTTTTCCTGTCCCTGTTTGTAAAACAAGCCTGCATACTTGTCTTTTCCAAGTTTGATTTCCAGCACTAGTTCTGACTGGAAGTCTGGAGATGTGATGAGTCAGCGCAAAACGACCCTATCAATAACGGAGACAGAGGGAAATATAAAATTGTGTGAGGTGCCTCCCTATATCAGGGAACTGTCCTGACAGATGAGAAGCATCTTTATGTGCCTTGTTGCTGCACCAGACCAATGACAAAAATCCTTTAACAATTTTGCATCTTTAGATTTCAAAATATTTATAAATACAAGCGCTGATCGTGAGCTTGTTTCACTGAATATTAGCAATCACACTTTAAAAAAGAGGATTCATTTATGATGCCAGGTCATTTTCAGTGTGGTTGAAGCTCTGTGATAATGATGTACGATGCAGTGTGTCGGTTCATGTGTCGTGAACGAGCTGGTTATTGTTAGATGGCAGAACGCATACAGACGACAGATACAGTACAAGAATGAAATGCACCTTCTGAGAATGTGACTGCTGCTAGTAACACAGCTGTTAGTCGTTTGTCTTTGTATGGTCAATGGAGCAGTTTCGAATGCAGCTGCTCGAGACGATTTCACCTATTACACACATCTGCTTCGGAGTCGCTCTCGCACTTTGTAAGCCAGCAGAGTTTCTGTGGAAGAGTTCGAGGTGAACTTTTGGGAGGAGGCATCGTGGGCAGATATTTCTGTTTCAGAAAAATTCTCTTTGTCAAATGGCTGCCGGAAAGAACAGATAAAGAGAATAAGTAAAGAATAAACTTGATTTCCATTTTTTTTCTTCTACACACTTCAGAGAAAATAGATTCTCTTGCAAACTGTGTCCACAGCACTGAGCACTTATGATGCATATCCAACATGCAATTGTGTTGTCGGAAACTAGTAATAATTATTGATGCCGCTGGAGAATAAGCTGTCTGGTTATTTGGAAAGCCTAGAATTATTTTTCGGAGGAAGGCTAATGGAACAATTTACCGGGCAAAAAAAAAAAAAAAAAAAAAAACTTGGCTGGTCTATATGAATTTTTTGGCCCCAGAAATCAATCAGTACATGCAGACATCTCCTGGGACAAAGATGCTAATGGAGCCTTAATCTGCATACATTAGCATATCACAAAAACGAACAAGGACATTAAGAGGCGCCGTGTCTTTACAACTTCATCGCTTTAACTCTGGATGGAAACAGTGAGAGCAAATGAGACTTAACATTCTTGGATATACAGTGTTCCATTTAAATGGTACATAAGACCTAAAGGCAGTTGCACAACTTGTATTTTGCCATGTGTGACGTTTGAGGTGTGTAAAGAAGCTGTGATGGAAAATATGCTTAAAGGAAAGACTTCAGGCAACTTGTTAATAAGAAGTCTGCCTTCTCTTTAATTCGTTAACCTCAGTAAGAATCAATATCCTGTTGCAGCTGATGTGATGAATTGATCGAACGTTGCTGGAAAAGTCAAATTTAGCAGATGCAGGAACCACAGTTTCAACAGCATTTTATTTTCAGTTCCTAACTAGATGTTGAATTAAAGCTATTGGAATAATTATATGTAACTTTCTGTATATATCTACATTTTAAGCTAAACATTCAGGTGTTGATCTGAAAATCTCAACCATCTCTCTTCAGCAAAAGGTGAAGAGAGTGGAGACGTCTGCAGGCCTAAGAAATACACACATGATAAGATGATTTTACAAGCCATTATGTAAGGCAAAGTTTATGAAGTTTGTTCCTATTGTTGAACTAAATTGCCTGAATTTCAGTTCAGTTCTCAGTATTTCACTGAAGGATGACCTAACTGGAAAGATGAGATCGCAAAAGAAACTAAAAGCCAACTTGATACTCCCAGAGTTGATGTCTTCAGTCGTCACAATCCTATAAATTATTGGAGCTCACTTTGCCTTTGATCTATTATTGCTCTGTTAAAGTGTACAGAAATCTGTACATTTGAAATGAGACAAAACAAAATGTCACAGGTACGGATTCTCTCTCCCTCCCTCTCTCTCACTCTCTCTCTCCCTCTCTCTCCCTGTCTCGCTCTTTTCATGAGCAAACATCAAACGTTGCCAGCAACCAGACACAAGATAAACAGTTCATTAAAAATGGGGCATGCCATCATTCACAGGATCGCGGCGCTCAACCTGCACCACGATGCAGCAGAAATAACAAGGCAAACAAACAAAGCAGCCTCATCCAAGGATACACCTGGACGGAGGAATTTCTTGGACACTCGTCAATTCATCTGAAGGGACGAGAGGATTAAGTGATGAAAGCCGGACGTAAAAAAAAAATACAGGAAAGAATAAATCAACACCTAAAACAGAGACAGTGTTGTGATAGAAGCATAAATTTGATTCACCATATTTTAATTTTTAGCAGCTTCATAAACTCTACATTTAATACTTTTGTATTCCTGTGGAGAGACTGAGGCTTATATAATGTCTGCCAGCATTATTGCAGCTCATGATTCTTTTATAACTTGAAGATGATGAAGGTCAGTTTTCACAGGTTTATCATTTCTTTTTCTACTTCTTGCTGAATTACAACCACATCTTGTTTATTGCCTTTGCGAGGGAAGAAAGAAGAACTCGGAGCTTTTTAGTGGACAAGAAGACTCCAGGTATTTCGATACTCTGTAATTGGCTCGGCTTAGATGTAAAGCTGAACAAACGGAGCTGGGGGAGCAGAACAAACGACTGTCTGGACCGTGTGATCTCCGGTGACAGAGAGCACGACACTAAGTCTCTGATGTCACTCAACTCCCAGAGGTACAAGGTCTGTGCTTCTCCCGAGGGGAAAGTGTTTGTGAACCAAAGTGATTAACTTCACCTTTTTTGGCTCGGTGTGGTTAACTGTATATTCAGTGATGTGTGGGGTTTGCTCCTTTGGAAATGTCTTTGTGTGTTTTGTAAGGGGTGTGTGAGACGGCGGCCGGTACGAGAGCAGTCGATGTAGCTGCGCTTGCGACTCCATACAGTCTGCATTTACAGTGCTTTGTGGATTTAGGAAGCGAGCTTATGGCTGTGACAATATGAGCAGGTGAAGGTGCCACAACCTCCAACTCCCATCAGAAGAAGTTGATGAGATTGTAGGTTTCTTCAGCACCACACATATATCATACCTTCAGAACCTTAGGTGATACAATAAGGAGGAAACATACCTGAGCCAGACAGGTGCAGGAGTCATCTGGAGGAATTTTGCTGAGTCGGCTCCCAGCATGACCTGGACCAGACAAAAGAAGGGACAGATGAATGGATGAATTAATGGACGACAGGATCAACTGAGCGAATGGGAAAATGCAAATACCTCATACTAGGCTAATGTTTAATCAGACCATTTCCATCTCTCATTTTCATCAAAATTTGAAAATTGTAATGAAAAGGATAAATGAAAATCAAAGATATTATTTATATGATTACATTAAACTTAAATTTAAAAAACATACTAATCAAACTCATTTTGGGTTAGTGGCTCTGTCAATGATTAGTTAACCTTTGGACATGTGAATTACAGATATAGTGCTTGACTTATAGATGTATTCATCAACATGTTGTGAGTCTAATCAGGTCAAAATACCATGACTTGTAAATTAAGATATCTGTTTAGATCCATTCCAGATTAAGCTCAAAAAAGTTCACTGACATCATTCAAGGAGTTGGGTTTTTTTTTTTTTTTTGAAAGATACCCCAGTAATTAACTCACATACAAACAAACATGACTGTAAAAATGAGCTCTCTTGTCCAGGTAATTAAAATGTACCAATTTATGTTATAGCACATTGGTGAGTCTCAATCAAAGACAGATATTGGCAAATCAATATTACATCCTAACACAAGTTTACACATGCAAACAAGTGTGGTAGTTGTCAATACACATCCTTGAGGTTTGCAGCATCAAACGACGGTGCGCTGGTGTCATTGCAGTAATGTTTCATATCAAAACTCTTTTTCAAGGGTTGAGAACGACCAAACCTTGCTATGGGACTGACAAGACGAAAATAGATGTCCCCTAGATTTTTCCTGAAGATAGTCTGATATCAGCGTGTCTGGCGTCCTTCACCCCCCTCCCCCCCCTCCCAAAGGGGAGGCTCTGGCAATTATGAGGAAAGAAATCTGTCACAGGTAATGGGATTTTCTCTGCTTTTAAAGATTATTATGCTTCTCAAGGGATGTGCAGGTGGTATAATACAAGTTACTCTCTTTCAGATGATAGGCACATCATTTATATCTTTAGATCAGATTGTGCCCTCAGTACGATACAAAGACAGAGAGGCTTCACAATGCACCGTCCTAACATCCTTGAACGTTTGCACCCGACAGTAGTCAGGGAGGAATTTCATTTTCCAGGATGTTATGAGTCATAAGTCAGGACATTCAATACAGATAATTCCGGCAGAAAACTCCAGAGCGGCTCCATGCGCCTTGTTGGCTGACGATTTTGACGATTTTCACAAAGTAACATCTATTTTGAGGTGAGAACGTTACTCACGTTCCCACTTCGCATGTAGACAAGCAGAAATTCACAAAAAGAAGTGTTATCATGCTGTTTGCAGTGGCAGACTTGGCTCCATTAAATTACCACAGACAGGCTATACATATCCAGCTCTCAGCAGATGTGTTATGCAAGAATCTTCTTTCTCAAGTCTGTCTACCTAAAGCCACTAAATGAGAATAATGGGAATGAAATGTGTTTTTTTTGTTGTTTGGCTGTTTGCTCTAAGGTTTTGGACACAGCCATAAATGGACTGCATTACTGACTAAAAACTGAAAATGGCTGCAGGGTAAGTGTCAGAGGTTGCTGAGTAAGTGTCACAGCTAATTTTGTTTGCCACCGGCAATTAAAATGAGTGCTCGTTTCATTACTCAGGAGCTTAGAGGATTTATAACAAAGGCGATGAGGAAAAGTACAATGTGAATATCCCACTATTAGAATAGAATGTTATAATTGTAATATGAACATTATATATTTATCCTCCTGCTTTTTTTGTTCATGTTTTTGTCTCTATATAAGAACTCTATTACCTTCTCTTTCCTGCATTTTAACAAGATGCTAATCAACCTAGGAAATGTTAATGGTAATGGCATTGTTTTTATTGGTACAGGATGTGTGACAGAACATGCAGAGGACGTCAAGTAAACAATGTCAGATTAGTCCGTTCCACAACTCCTGTTGTTGTTGGAAGTATCTGGATGGAATCTGGCTCGCTGGGCCGCCGGACATCAACTGCTGCCCAAATTAATTTTCGTGCAGTTAACGTCAACCACTGCCACACAGTGCTGGAATACAGCAGAGAAACAAACAGACAAGTAAATAAATAACCAGTCATGATTTGTTTCATCTGTAAGCACTTGGGCGAGGCGTCAGGCAGTGCACAGCTGCTCGGACTGCAGCATATTAAAAGAGACGTTGCTAATTGTTTACTACGTTTCAAACCGTCTTTGTGCGAGCTGCTGACACCTGCTGTCCCACTTTCTGAATGTCACATAATTCTGGGCGGTCGTGAAAGACGAAAACAAAAACATTTCTAGTGCATCAAATTACATTCTTTATTTTCTGAGAATCCTGCGCCGTTGGTTTATCCTCAGATGCCTCCTGGCAAAGAGGTGGAAAAAAAGACTAATTCAAGCAATTATTAAACTTCACATTTCTGTCTTGCTTATGGAACATGGACACGCTTTTTACCCTCATGAAGATTAAAAGGAGCTTGTGGAATTATGTAAATCCTGTCTATATGTGTTTGGAGGATTTGGAGAAGGCTAATGTTCCCCACGACGCTGCAGGAGTGTGGTGGGCTGAGATCACCAACAGGTACGTTCTGTCTCCTCTGTTTGTGATAATCAATGCACAGCAGCAGCAGCATGGGCTCAGTTTGGTGATAAACTATTGCTGTGCCAGATGAGGCCATCCTTCAAATGTTAACCATCAATATTACTGTGAAAATTTTGTAACATGCAGAAAAAGCTCAATGCAAGAATCTTCAACTTTCAACTGATCTCCTTTCCGACCTTCACCTGTGGTCACGTGTTTGATAGCGACCGAATGGCAGTGACAAACGACAGAAATTGACAGGATGACGGGGGGGGTCATCAATAAGAGCTGACCTCAGGAGGAAGCAGAGTCACCTCCTACCTATTTGATGGGACGAACCTGGAATAACTGAAGGGGGACACAGCTGGACGGGGACATGGATGATTAAAGGAATATTAGATATTCAGTGTGTTCAAGCTTCTTTTTAATGTCAAGGGGCCTAAAATTTCTAGCTGCGCCTCTGATGGACCGTGACCAACTATGAGGAAGTTGTTTGGGTAAAACATGCCTTGGATACTCTGTTCACCGACACATGACCCTGACTTAGATAAGCTGCATGAAGATGGATGGGTTTGAAAGAGACTCAACAGATAACACTGAGGTTGGATCTTTTTAGTTTTCTCTCTCCTGACCACTTCGTATTAAATAAAGTGGTTTATAATCCTACATTAGATTACTTTCAACTCAATGTGTTCGGTCTTCATGAGGGGGAAAAAAGTGTTTCAACCCTTAACAGAATTGGAGTTTATCAGATTGGTCCTACAAATCTAAAACAGATTAAATGTACAATAGTGACATTTTCAACTGGCAATGCTAAAGTCTTAATCGTTCAGGTTCGTCAATTTAACCAAACTGAAGTGAAAGGAGCCATCTCTCTTCGAGTCATAACAGGAGCAACTACTCCTATTAAATCTGAATGGGGAGTGGCTTTTACGCTGCTATTTATTAAAGTGATTTGCATGAGAGAGAGCGAGGGAGCTGTGTGTGTCAATATGGGTACCATTTGCTGGAGATGAAAGACCTCCAGTAGTATTGTCTTTAATCTAGGCAAGACTTTTGTCAGCTGCACAGCTTGCAATTGTTATCACACTGACAAAAACACACAGATGTAAGCAAGCATACCCACAACACCCCGAGGAGGAAAACAGTGCATCATAGCTGCTGAAAATGAATGCAGACTTAAATGGAAAGCGGTGAGACATGAAATGCATATGGAAAGAAATATACTGTGCTGCAAGCAAATTGTCTTTTTGGGTAATCTCACTCCCATAGACAAGAAGAGGATCAGGCAGGGATTCATTATTAATTTAAAACCAACATCCACTGACACTAACTGCTATCACTGGCTGAGGTCTTGCAATACAAGATGGGAGAAACAGTGAGGTCATATCTCTGTGCACTGACTTTGCTTACAGTCCTCAAAGAGCAGTGGGAGGTCCTTGAAAGGTGGGAAGCAGCTTACAACAGTCTTTGTGATGAAATAACATTGGCGAAGTTGAGGATTTAAAGCGTAGTTTGGTGTTGACAAAGGCCCTATCTGAAGACTTTGATAGGAAATCTTTGGAAGGACGTAGCAAAAACCAAAGGAATACATCAATGGTCGCGTGGGCTGATAATAGAAATGCTGCAGTTTGTGCAAGCCAGTTAACAGGAACACAGGGAACAGGACCCGAATGTCAACACCAAAAGGCAGAGCTGGTGCAGCTCAGTGATTTATTTAACACAAAATGGTGCGAGAGCTTACAGGATGGTCGGGCAGGCAAGGGTCCAAATCATGCATCCCAAAACGGGCAAACACAATCCAGCTGGGAGCAGGGAAGCTGAGCAAAAACACAAGGAGACGACAAAGAAGAAACACTGGAACATCTGACACAAGGTGCAAGGACGAGCTGGCAAAGAGACAGAGGAACACACAGACTAAATACACAAGGAGGAGAGGATCACAGGTGAAACCAATCAGCAATCCCAAAGGTGGGAGAGGCACACAATGACAGGAAGTGAACTAACAAAATTATGTCTGAGGACAAACTCTTTCAAAATAAATCAGCTAAAACTCAAAACCATGACACTGATTGGACATTGACACACCAATATTGGTTTATGACATATTTTTTATATCAGTAAGTATGTTGGCAAATATACACAAAGAAATGCCAACAAGCAGATAAACTATAATCAGCAGATACACACCAGTATTCACACTTTATTGTATTAAGTCAAGCATGAACCTGCTGTAATGTGTTATCTTCCCTGCTAAGCAATAATTAAAGGTAAAGCAACGCCATCCTTCAACACTCAATATGTGAACTCTTTCCATCACAGTATTTATTTACCCTCCAGAAAACAAACATGTTAAAAGAAAAAAATATCCTTTGACTTGACAAAAGTTTGGTGTCACTGAAAGAGGCTACAAAGGCTCGGCACTGTGCTTCCACCCCGGTGGTGTTAACAAGACACGAGGACTGGCTGTGAAAGGTCAGTGAGAGGGCAAGCGTGGATGGATACTCAATTTCCAGTGTAGCACAATGAAGCAAACAACTCTAAAATGTATAACTTCTCTGCAGTGCAGTTCATTTCAGCTCCACTTGTATTTTCACCACACGCCCGTGTTTCAGTTTGATATATGTACGTGCATATACAGCAGAACACATTAGATCATCTGCGTGTGGACTTTTTTTTTTATTTGCATTAGAGGACATCACATACCACGCCAGAGAAAGCGTGTTGTATATTATCTAGTTTACCTAGATATCTGGCTCTTGTTATTCAGGTCTGCGCCAGCACAGATCTTGTTAATCACTTTGACAAACATTGCATCTTCAGTGTGCCATAAATCAAAGCAGGATACAGTTGTGGCTCCATCACTACATCCTAATCTGAATGTATCAGCCGGTGTCAACTCACAGACAGAAAATCCATATGCCTTCTGCACGTATAGTTTGCTGTATTGCAAATTGCCAGATATTGTTTTGTCCTGCATATGGCATGGGGTAGTGCTGACCAACCTGCAAACAAAGCCAGCTGGTTGGAGGAAAAACAAAACAGACAATATTAGCTTCAAAGTAGAGCATATATGATCATGTATGCCATCATATAATATGCTTTCAGGAATAAGCATGTTCACACGAGCGAGATGAAATCCATTTAAACCAGCTCTGAAAAAAAGACTGAAAGATTAAAAATCCCAGTTTACAAGCAGTCATTCCCCCTCCGTCTTAGTAAACTCAGGACAGATTCATTTTTATGGAAAGACATCTGAAGAACCACTCAGCTGTTGCCACACAAGGCTGTGATTTCATACATAATCTCATACATCAGATGGTAGAGTCTTGTCAGTCTGAATGGGAGTGGTGGACAGGGCGTTTTCAGTGGAACATTACTGCCATCTAGTGGCTGTGCTGAGCGGCTGCTCGCAGGCCTGAGGATACAGCACTGACAGGCATGTTCTCTCTCTGCCATTTTATATTGTTTCTTGATTGAAAGTTGAGGAAGGGAGTGCGCTCCGGGTCAATAAATCATGGGAACAAACTGAAAATTGCTTTTCTCTTCCTCAACAAGTCAAAGCACTAAACTGCCCGTAAAATCCATCTGAGCTGACAAGTGGGCGACGACTGAAGACTGCTGATCAGATCTGAGGATGAATGTGTGTACATGTGTTAATGTGCATGTTCAGTCAACTTAAAAAAGCTTGAGTAGGTGCATTTCAGAAGAATCGAATGTATAAAGAGAGAGTTTGAGGATTTTACTTTCATTTAAAAACTCCTATTCCCATTGCATACTGTTTCTGGCCAAGGCCCGAAAGAGCAAGATATCACAGAAAAAGCATTGTTGCATAATTGGAAAGGACTTAAATAATGTTCTTGTTTGAATGTCTCTAATATCTCTATAATATAACAACAACCAACAATTGGTTCTCATTGCTTTTACACAAAATGTACTCAGGTTTTCAGGCCCTGTTCCATCTGAATGTGAGAATCGTTTTTTCACCCACTGTACTTTTGAGACTTCACAGACTTTAGATTTATAATGGAGCCAGGATTTCTGCACCGTGAAGAGGTTTGCCTCCATGTTAGAAGATAAATGAATGAACCTTCAGCAGCCAGCAGAGGGAGATAATAATGTATGCTGTTAGTGGGGTCATGGTATTCAAAACTCCAGGGAGAGATTTCCTGTGAGAAGGTTGTGCTGTATGAGGTTTCAAGTTTAAATCCCCAGCCGGCTTCACTTAGAAACTGCAGGAAACGACTGAATCCTCAAGTTATTCACACAGTGTCCATATTCAGACGTTTAAGCCAAATGGCCCAGTGGTGTGATGCGATAGCCAAGAAAAGTGAATTTCATATAAATTAATATCACACTTCTGCCATCTTTGCTCATTAGTTGTAACATGTTTTCTGAAAACCTGAGAAGTTAATCAAGGGGTAATGAGCATTTACATGAATGTTCCTTCAACACTTCGAGGTGTTTATGTAGTAGAGGGTGTTTACCAGCTGGCTCTATGTACATGCAGAAATGTAAAATTAATCATCCTCACAATTATTTCTCCACCGTGCTAAACTGATCAAAAATAGTTTTTTTACTTCTCCCTCCTAGATGCCACGTGTTTTTTTTATATATTACATAAATTATATACACCCTGTGATTAGAAGAATAAGATTAGACTAGATGTATGATACAATACAATATGTTTGTGAAGCAGTAAGATAATAATGTTTCACTAATAAGAACAAATCATAGCAAGGAAGAATCCAGAAAAGGGTTTCAGATGAGATTTAAAATATTCAGAGTTTGCTGATCTGGTCCCCAGAGGAGGTTCAGGAGTTTCTAGCTTCATTTATTTATTAAAAAGAAATTGTAATTACATGCAAATGACTTGTATTTTAGAGACATAGACTGTCCTCCATGCTGTGTCTGACCTCAACATCCATCATAAGCAATGAACACAAAAACACCTCTGTCACGGTAATAAAGACCAGCTTTATTTTGTCTTTTTACAATATCTAGATACATTAAAGGCTTTTCCAACAAAATGGATATACATGAAAATCATTTCAGGGCTGTAAAATGTCGTGAAACATCATCAGTGTTGCAATCATCATTTCAGCAAAATGAGTTTCTGCACAGACCTTTCACTAACAGGAATGAAAAAGTGCCTCGATGAGAGATTGTTGCAGCATATTTTTTTGTCAAATGTCACCAACAGCTCTACAATATCATTTTCTAGCAGTAAGTGATGTTAACTGGACGAAACCATTAAGCATTTCTGGAACGTGTTTGTTTTGTTTTTGTGAAATATAAAAACGATGGAATGAGATGTCAAATTCCCAAAATTAATAAGATGCATCCTGATGAACAGACTCAATACAAAATGAAGGCACGTCCAAAATCAGATGTATTTTCATCAGAATGTCATTAGTCATTAGCTAAGTCGCCTGAGATAAAGAAAACGATCTCCACATGTAAAACAACTGAACAGAACTTTGTTGGAAACGAAACTTGTTGATGTTAAAAAATTACTTGAAAAGCTTTGGACATTTTTTTTCTGAATGACAACACTTTAAGTTCCTTGTTTCTCATCGTTGTTGAGAGGGGATGATACAATATGTTTACATCTGGTTGCAATATTACTTCCACAACAGATAAACAAATATGATACAGCAATATCAAACTTAGACTCTTAAGACTAGTGTTAAACTCGTCACAGCAATCCTATCTGTTTTTACCAGAACCTCTAACAACAGATTTGTCAGTTTCTCATAGAGATGAATAATTTCCTCTGTTACAGCCACCACTTAAATCATAAGTGACCTGAGGTATGGAGCAGTCTGTGAAGAAGTTTGGGAAGGCCAAAGTGCACAGTGTGTGGTCCTCTATGGGCCCAGCAGCCTCAGAGGGGCAGTAGACGGGAGGCTGGGCTGGGCCTGAACGCAGGCTGCCCCCAAGTTTCTTAGAGGCTCCTGAGCAGCTAGTCCAGGGCTCAGAGTAGAGAAGACCCCCGACTAAATGGTGAGCATCGTAGGACACCGGATCCGGGCCTCCCATCTCCGGCTGCGCCCGCAGAGGCACACTTTGATAAAGGTCCTGGTCACTGACCATGTTGCTGTAATCGGGCCCCAAGAGCTCGAAGAACTCTGCAGCCTCAGGATTTCCTCGTTCCAAGTCCTTGAGCGTCATCCCGGATGTGGAGCTGACTTTGGAGCAGTTGGCAGGCTCGGTGAAGAAAGAGGGGGGCAGGTTGCGATGCCTCAGGGGTGGCTTCTTGGCTTTTTCACCCCTGACATCCTTCACAGGGCTGAAGAGGGCTGCCAGGCTCTTGCTCTGTAAGTTGGCCTGGACCCCGTCGCGCTTAGGTAGAGTTTTGCTCTGCAAAGGGCTGGACTGGGCCAGGGGGGAGCCCTGCCTTTTAATTGGGGCTTCTGCTACGTTTCCTGGTGTTATAATGCCAGTGCACCTTTTGATCTGCTTCTGCAGATACTTCCGGTGGTTCACTTTCCTCTTGGATTTCACCGGCTTGTCCAGAGCCAGCTTGATGTTGCTGGAGGCTGAGTCTATGAAGCTCAGCAAGTCCCTGGTGGTCTCTTTGTAGTCCTCGTCATTTTCTGCCTCACCGAGGAGACTCCCATCCAGACTTTTCTCCACGTCGTACTCCATCACAGAACCAGGGAAGCAGAAATTCATGAACTGAGGGTTCATGATTGCAGTCTGAACAGCCATTACTCTGTTTAGCCCAGCGGCTACACCTGTGGCATCCGCTGTGATCCCTGAACCCAAAGTTTCTTCAGAGCATGTCTTTTTTCTCTGACAAACACTTGGTCCTGATGCTGCTCATGAAGTTCCTGTAAACATTCCAGAGTAGAAGTGACGGGCTCAGAGGAAAGCAAGGAGATCTTTCAGGGGGCCGGACTAATGATGTCAGAACATCAAAGAGGAGGGGCAAAGAGACCGCAGGACTTAACTCTTTGCTTGTGCCTGACCACCTGCATCTAAGAGGGATTTGTCTAACATTCCCTGCTGAGTTGAAGACAATAACCTCCATCACAACGCTCCCCCTCCAGTTTAACTGTTTGTGTGTGCTTTGAACCAAAAACGCTCTCATGAAACTGGAGGTTATTACTGTAACAGTGAGCAGAAAAGCCTTTTAAATCCTGATGGATCAAGGATTTTTGCTGGCTAGAATTCTTATACAAAAATCTCTCTCGTAAACTTAAAACAAAATATCCTGTTTTCTTATACATGAATATCAAACAAACAGTATTTAAAGCAAAAAGTTAAATGCAAAAATCAACTAACCAGTGTCATTTTTCATTAAAAACTTTTTAACCACTTTTCAATCATCATGCCAATTTAGGTGTTTCCTGTCTGGACTACCAAATAGAAGTTAACTTGTAATCTAATTACTGTTCATTTAGGGCCCTGAAAAAAACAACCCAACTATCAACTCGGGGCTATACAGTAGTGAGAAAGGCTTCTTTTCTGTGGGAAAATCTTTGTGCCTAAACAGATGCCACTATTTGGGAGAATCTTCCCAACTGCTTGCTTGTGTCTTAATCTGCTCATGGCAAAAGTTGATTTCTAGTGCATTCCCAGGCCAGTGGGAATTTCTGCCCTGGCCTGACAACTATTATGGGCTGCCTTTGACATAAAGCCCTACAGGGTCTAAATAGCCTCTATTCTTCGCCCGGCAGTGAAAGGGAGCTTTGTGCCAGAGATTCATTAAATTGCACCTCACAGCCCCTTCGTAAAATGGGTCTCAATAATGAACAGTCGATTTAACTAGAAAAGCTGCCGGAGCTGTTAAATTAAAGGGGAATAAAGTGCAGTTCAGGCTCAGTGTGCCAGAAGAAATGTTGACCTTAAGAAATCCTGGGTATGAAACTTCTGTTGTAAACAATAACGTATTTACAGGAAGTTTCTTGGCCAGAGGCGAACAATGGAGGATGTGTCCAAGAGCCAGATTGTTGTGTTGCCAGCACTTATCCCAATTTAAGTGGAATTTCAAGTGAATTTTGAGTGAATGGACCATTAGACATAGTTTAACCATACAATAAAAATGTGTAGCTTAATGTTGTTATTTTAAATATGTTTACTAGAGAAAGCAAAAGTCTGCATCACATTCATTTATCAATCTTAAGTTAAGAGATGCTGCAGATGATTAATTGAAAGCAGACTCTCAGAAAAGTGGATGTTGAGGTGAGGCAGTGACTTATTTGAGAGTTGGAGGCATGAAAAAAAAAAAGTCTGAAGCAGCGAGGGAGTGAGGCCGTTAAAAAAATCTTTCTTATGTAAATTCCCGGGGAGAAAGGGGGACAGTGAAACTGATAGCACTGATCTAATTATCTGTGGCCCAACACGAGTCTGTGGCTGAAAAGAAAACCCAGAAAAATCTCAAATCTATGAGAAACAAATATTTACAAAACAAAGAATATGTCTCTGTTTGTACAGCTGGTCGTGAAAGACCTGTTATGACCCAGAAAACAAGAATTCATGTGGGCACAGACTTTGAATATTCAGTTGTTTCACCTGGCGTTTTCACAATTATTCCTAAATTTTAAATGTTCACTTCCTCACAGTGATAAGTGAAGGAGGAAAATGGACGTCAGCCGGAGCCACACCTCGACATCTCATGGACGAGCACTGAGCTTTTAACGCCTGCCCAAAGTGATTTCGCTTCTCTCTCTTTGCAACAAGCACAATTTTGGCAAAGTGACATCATCACAGTCACGGCAGCCATACACCCCCCCTCCTTTTTTTTTTGTCCAGTCAAGGAGCTTTGGCTTTTGTGCTGGTGGGTCATTCACATCACAGAGCCTGACGCACAGATCCCGGAAACAAGTTTCTATTGTTGCATAAAGGCTGAGAGGGCGAGTGGGGATGGGCTGTGCAGGCTGGCTTGGAAAAAAATATATGAAGTGAGAACTGAGCAGCTTTTGACTCGTTTCCACTCTTAAATGCGAGGTTAATTGTTTCTGGAGTTATTTTTTTAATTCCAATAATGGGCCGGTGTTTATTTTAGCATTAATCGCCAAGGTCAAACTATCGATTGAATTTCCACCGACTCATTATGTTTGGACCTTTGGAGAATTTCAATTTGGAGAAAAATCATTAGTAATTCAGCTGCTCCCATTCCCACAACAAGCAAAGTTGTTAAGTACACGGATCCATATTGTTGAGATATTGTTAACATTACCGCCACGCCCTCTGTCCCCGAGAATTTACTTATTCAGCAGCGCCCAACCCCAAGGGAGCGGGGTGCTCGGTGCAACGTGATGTGACACACACAGGCTTAATCTCTTCCTACTAGTGTGTGGTCCCTGTCTGAGCAGCGACGCACTCAGAGTTTGGGGTCGAGCGAATACTAATAACACCTTTGATTGATGGCCGGTGTCAGAGACTTAGAAAAGGCTGGCGAAATTAATGACCTCTCAAAGTCCTGAGAAAAGTTTAAGGACGGCGTTTAGTGGCTGAGAACCCGTCCTCCCCCATGTTTAGCTATGTGTCTTTCTGCTGCGGCGTCTGAGATCCAGTCAAGCCTGTGACAAAATGCTGAGGAGTCAGGCTTTGTGTCTCCTGGTAGAAAATCAACCCACATACCAGAGCAGGACATGTTTTCCATCCGCTTCACAAAGTCACGTCATGTCAGGAGCGTTTGCTTCACAAGAAGAGGGGGAGTTCAAAGAAAAGTACAAAGCAAGAAGATGTGTTTTCATTCAAAGTCAAAGTTTCATTATTTTTATGACTTTTGGGTCTTTAAGCTTGACATTAAAAAAAAAAAAAAACTGTGACTTGGTAACAAACTACAAAAGGCTTCTTGATGCCTGCCGATTCCTGCATCCACTCGCCGCCTCACTCTTAACCTTCCATCAACCCTTCTCCACCTCTCCGCCTCCCCAGGAGTTGTATTAATAATATTACTGGCAGGGGGGAACAAACCAGGGTCTATGGGCTGCCTCGGTGCCGCAATTTAGAGCTTTAATGGCAGCCGGTGAATGAATGTGTGCCAGGGGGAATCCCACAGGTTGGACAACAGGGGTGAGGTCAGCAGGCGTAGCTGCAATAACCTCCCACCACTCGCTTTATTGGCCTCCTCCGATTGGGTTTTTATTAAATCTCAAGCACATGCAATTGTTCCTGCTAGGTGGAAGTGACTTAAAAGCCTCAGTCTCTCTAAAACATGACAAAGAGTTGGCCCGATGGAACAACAGCACTCCCGCGTATGATTAAAGGACAATTAGAAAGATTATGTGACAATATCGTTTGTAGCTTTTTAATCAGTTTCCCTGGAAGACGTGTTTCTGGGGGATGACAGCATATTAAACAAAGGCGGTTTGAGACATGAGTAGGAAATTTAAAAAGCGAGAAAGACACTTCTTCTGTGAACAACAACAAATCAAGTTTAATATCACACTCAGTGCAGCGGACATGTTCAGAAAATTAGATTTTCTGTATATTTGGTGCCCAACGATTCTCCTGAGACTCATTTAGGTGTTTGGAAGCATTTAACACTTATTTTGAAAGGACAAATGCACATGAATGATAACAATAAGCAAAGTTTGTAATTCATCAAAATAGATGATAAAAATGAAATTTAACTTTTCCTGACTGTGACACAAACTGAAAACAAGAAAGCACAAGGTCGGCTGAAAGATGACATACGACAAACAGATCTAATATTTGTTCATAACACAGTACCTTTCTGTCTCCAAGCCCCGGACAATTTGTAATTTGGCATAAAGATATGTGTCTGAGTGTGTCTACCTTGGTCACAGAAAAAATTTGATCCTCCAGCACTGAACACAGCAACATGATTAAATTAAAAACACTCTCAAGTGATTAGTGACATTGTTGTTAAAATCAAAAGCAACATTGAAGTTTTTCAATAAAAAAAAAATCAAAATTTAGTGCTAAAAAAATCATCTCCAGCATTGATTAAAAAGAGACGAACTTTGGCAGAAGGACAGAGAGAGCACCATGTGAAAAACGACATCAGACAAATTAAAGCTCAGCAATCATGGAAATCATGTCAGGTAGCATCTTTAGCATTTTGTTCCTTTAAGGGACTAAAGGGTTGATGCAGTCTTTTTAGTCTTAGTCTCTTTAGCCTGTCTGATCCACTCCTGAAAATACTTCACCTCTAACGCCCGGGCTGCGCGGACTGAAGGAGGGTCATGCTCATTGCTGTAGCGGAGGTCCAAGTGATGGGCTCCGTCAGGAATCAGAATGGAAACCAGAGAATCTGTTATGTTGCGAGTCACTCCGCCGGCCGACCACGGGTCGAGTCCTCCGTTACTGAAACACAACAGCAGAGACAGCGTGCACCGAGAATATGATCAGACACTTGTGCACAACAGATTGTGTGTTTAATGAGGGCATGGTGAGTGAACCAACACAAAAACATCATCAGTGACTTTTGGTATAATTGTTTGTACATCCAAGGAAAGTACACAAATAAAATAGATCATCCATTCTCTTTATTTTTTTATCCACTGGGCTACAACAATTTTGCAAACTCTACAAATTAAAACTGCAGGCGATTTTTGCCAGTGCTGTTTTTTTTTAATTGGGATATGTTTTGATCTTTGAGACATTTTTTGTGTTTCTTTGAAAATTAGGCTTTTGTTATAGTCAAAAACAGCTCATTGGTATCCAACCTAATATGACCCTCTTCAGCGTTTGTGATTAAGCTAAGTTTTACATACTTCTGTCTACCTCCTGCAATTAAAGCCAATTAAAACCTGCACTTA
This sequence comes from Centropyge bicolor, assembly GCA_037975185.1. Lineage (NCBI taxonomy): Eukaryota > Metazoa > Chordata > Actinopteri > Pomacanthidae > Centropyge > Centropyge bicolor. Next base: position 2,333,508 of record JBBMOC010000039.1, on the reverse strand, counting down.
AATTGTCCTCACTGCACTTGATGAAGCCTTCTACCTAAGTCTGGCTTTTCACAAGTGACCAGTTTACCTGAAGATGATGTTGCTGTGAGAGGCGATGTCCATCCCCCCGTACACTGTGTCCGCCCAGTCAGCCCGTGGCCTGACACCAAATTGGCTGTTACACCAGTCAGACATGGCCTGGAAGTTCCACTCCTCGGGTTCAAACATGTCCTGGACGCCATCTGTGCACATGGGCATCACCATCTCCGTGCAGGACTGGGGGGATGAGGGATTGAACACATGAACACTGACACATCTGTGCAGCCATTTATTCACGTTCTCGGTGCTCTGCGTCAACGCACCTGGTAATACCAGCCGAGGAAGCCGAGGCTGCCGGTCGCCGTCTGAGACGTGTTGAGACAGGAGGAGCTTCCGGTGTAGTTGTAGTAGACCTTGGCTGCTTGGGAGACGCCGTGAAGCAGCTGCTGATCGGACACAGTGGAATCGAAAGCCAGATACTTGCACACCACCTATAGATATAACACATGAACAAGCAAAAGATATTAAGTAGAAGTTCATGGCGTTACAGCTGTTAAAGATCTTAACAGTTCAATGCATTTCCTTTGCATTAAAAAGAAAATTCAAACCATCTCATTCTCTTCTATCCGTGTTGTTTACAAGGCTGAGGATTGTTTTCTTGTGGCCCATAAACTGTTTTTCCACATAAAAAGTGGTGCCGCCTGATTTGCATATGAAATTCCCTGGAATGAACTGGAATTTATTGCTCTAATCTTGGCACGAGAGGGAAAAAGCGTCCATTTCCTTAAAGCCAGTGATCTAAGTGATTGAAATTTAAAGGTTTTGCTGTCTTTACCACGGTTTTGTTTCACCACGGTTGATTTCTCAGAATTAATAGCGTGGATGATAAATATTTGCGTTTGAGCTTTTTGTTTAATTTCGCTGCGTGTTGTTATGGTTGCGGCCGGCGGAGTTGGCCGTGGCTGTTGTTCTGTGTCTTTGTGAGGCAGAGAAACTGGGCTTTCTTGTTTAGAGGTTGGAGGGGAGCTGCGCTAGTGTGGAGTCTGTTACTAAGGCTTTTGTCTGCGGGCCGGGGAGGAGTTGGTGGTCGATGGATGAGGAGGGCCACAGACATGTCCAACCAAAGATTTATACCGTGAAAAAAAACACTGCAATTGCTCCAAAGCATCTTCTCCTTACTTTTCAGATAGGATTAGGCTTATACATTCATCTCTGCCAACAGATTTCCCTCCTCTAAGCCCTCAATACCCCGTTCTCACACTCACTCAGATAATCACATTAGCTTTGTCATTAAAAAAGCTCCTCTTTGCACCCACAGCCTAAACCGCTTAAACCACCCGGGGTCGCATACATTAAAGGCAAAAAACTCAAAATGACCATTTAGTGTTTATTTCACCTTACACGTCGCTCCTGGAGCCATTCAGCGGCTCAATGATAAACAAATAAGCAAAGGAAAATGCATCGCACTCGTCAAAGTTTGAGCATGAGGCTGCTGTATGGGGCCGCTCGGAGGGGTGTCCGGGAACCAAGCAGAGAGCCGGGGGTCAATAGCAGAGCTTGGTTTATGCACGTGACATGCCAAGGTGACTGGGGGAATACACTGCACCCAAGTCAATCAGCCCCTGCGAAACAGCCGCTGTACTGTCACAAGCTCTGTCACATAAAACAAAGGACGTTTTGTTGTTGACAGTGAAGAGAGTTCAAACTTTTTTTTGCATTAAATGCTTTTTTTTTTTTTTCCAATTTTGGCAAGTTATGCAATTTTCTTTCCACATCAAGTGTCTGGTGAAGTATTTGTTACAGCCTCATTCAAATGAGAGTGGTGACGCTTTGTTTTAATGGCCTCATGAGCTGCTCTGGGCAAATGTCCTCTTTCTGCGGCGCCATGTGAGCGTCCTCAGAGGAACACCTCAGAGATCTGACGGAGTGTGCAAATGAAAGGACCATTGGTACGAGAGAAGAAAGGAATGGTGGCTTACTTGTAGCTGCTCATCTAAAGAATACTTAAAATGGGAAAGAAACTAGATCCTTATGAATATTAATGAAGTTAATTGACAGCTGTTGTAAACAAAAGCTTGGAAGACCACAACAAACACTTGTAACACAATCGGCTCAATCGCACATTCATTTCAATTAAGGACAGGCTGTCAGGCCAGATCAGGCGCTTAACCAAAGACAAACAAAAAGTTAAAGTTGCATTTAAGTGTAAACCTTTGACAGTGAATCAGTTTAGTTTGGTTTAGTTTAGTTTAGCTCGAACTTAAAATTCTCTTGCATCATTTTGGGTCCATGCTAGAAAACAACCACTGTCACACTGAACTTTCCAAATACAGTGTTTTATCAGTGTCTGGAGTCTTTGTACCTGGATGGGCCAGCGAGGAAGAGGCTGAAGGAAGTTAGCTTCGTAGGGGTAGTCCACCATGGCCAGATTCACCCAAGTCTCCTGAAGCCAGCCCTTGAAGCTGACAACATCAATCACGTTTTTCAGAGGGCTGCACAGACTGAATTCCTGCGACAGCCACTGCAGACCGGACGCTTGTCAAAAGAGAGCAAAGAAATAATTCAGTGACAGATTGCATTTCCTTTTTCGTATGAACTGAACTGCCCATATTATCATGCACGTCTACCACTGTATCGACTTCACAACTGGGTGCTAAAATCTGACATTGACATTTAAACCACGATAAAACCGGGGTTATTTTGTTGGCATTTAACAAATACTGCTCCCATGGGTCTTCACAGGTGTGATATGAAAACCTAATGACAGCTTTTGCTGCTAAATGCTAATAAAATAACCATTATTTTATTGTGACTAAAGTGACAAGGTGCTTAAACTTTACTGTCTAGTACAGGAACAAATACTCGTTTACTTCAGAATATGCACAGAAAACATCAGAATCGTGTTTCATCTTCTCAGGAAAGTGTACTGACAGAAACCCTTATAAAAAAAACACAGAACCAAAAGCCATTAAAACAGAAGATAACTTCAAATCGAGCAAATCTTCTGCTCTTTATGGTTCTGCCAACAAAATGAATTCATGTTATAAAACCTTAGAATTTTATCGCAAAGTTAAATCAAATACCAAATTTCTATTTTCATTCCAAGTCTCTGGTTGGTGAAATATCGCTTCTCTCCTGTTTTGGGTTATTTTGAACTGCATTGTGAAAATATCTGATGTGGATGAAAGCAATGAGATTAACTTTTTGGTAGCCTAATAAGGAACCTTGAAAATGATTTACAGGCTGTAACTAATGGCTTTAATAACAGTCGTATGATACCATATATATTTATGATATAATTCCATATATTTATTATACGCTTTTAATAACAAGTTTTGGGTTGCCAGGTTGTGGACAATCATCCTTCAACATGACACTTTGCCTTGTAGTTAACTGTTAAATTCATAGGAAAGTGACTTCAGATGTACTGTTGAACCACCAAACTTCATTTACTTACAACTGATTAACATTAGCTTAGTAAGTTAATGTCTTATCAGAACTGACTTTTTTTATTGGTGTACTATCACCACCGATGGTGTGATGGGAATAAAAAGTACCACTTCAATAAAGCTTATTCCTACAGTTTAGGATTGTGAGAACAGAGAAGGCAACAGGGGATCCTGCAAAGACACTTTCTCATTCAGATCAGAGCAGAATACTAAAGAACTAAGATAGTCTGAGTTATGCAGGTTGTAAATTTTATGGATCCACACACTCTGTCTTACAATCTGTTATCTGTGGAGAGGCTCCAGACTTTATATCCCACAGCACTACAAGTTTCAGTAACAGCTGTCTGGTTTCAGGCTTTAGTAGACATTTAATCAATTTCACGCATGGAACATATGGACAAACATGTAAAACCCTTAAATCTTGGAACCTTCCTCACAGATGAGATTAAACATGTTTCTATTTACTATTCTGAATAATTCAACTGAATCACATTTCCTACAATGTGACAGCTAAGATAAATCAACCCATCGTGTAAATGTAAGTCTTACCAGTGGAGGAGATGTTATTTATCGCCTTCCAGGACCTTCTGATGTTGACTTCACAGTTATAGCCACTTCTGGCAAAGTCCTGTGTTACTATTTTGTAGAAGTCTCCACATGGCACCATACCAGGGAACTGCCATATGGGTGCAGAGGATGCCAGAGCTCTGAAATACAATAAGGAGCAAAATCATACAGTATGGATCCAGTTTTTGCTCAAAATGACACAAGCTGCACATCCATCATTCTTCATACAATTTGTGTAATATGTTTGTTGGGGCAGCACAGTTAATACAAAGGCGGTGCAGAAGTCAAAGGATCATTGATTCAAACTCTGATACCTAAGGTCTCACACTTCTGCCGTGCCTCTGAGCAAGGATTCATAGAGACAGATTCATCCTGTCGGCTCAGATGTTTTCATATGTACTATATTTATTCTCTGGCAGGAGATGCTGAAGCCAAAAACTTAAAAAGAAAAACTGAGCCAGCATTCTGTCCAAAGAAAGCTGCACCTCAAAAAAATTCTCTCTTTGTGGAAATACAACCTGAAGCGTCCACACAACTGCATTAATATCTCACCCAACAACTATATTGGGGTATTTCATCCTGAACCAGGCGGACAGCATCCCTCCGTAGGAGCCTCCCACAGCGATGACGGGGCAGTGCTGAGCTCCGGGTGAAGAGGTCTTCAGGTTCTGAATCAGCACTGCAAAATCTGCCAGGGCCTGCTCTGAGGTCAGGTAGTTCAGGTGTTTGCTGTCCTGTGAGCAAATGACAGCAAAGCAAAGTGTTTATGTTTTATATTGAATTCAAATTGTAAAAAAAAAGGATTTAAAAAAAACGGCGTCTTCGCTCACACTGTAAGAGTCTTGTCCAAATGGCAGCGACTCTCCATAGTAACGATGTTCTGCAAAAACCAGCATGGCGCCCAACTCCTCCGCAATTTCCCACATGAAGCCCTACGGAGAGAACGATGACAGGTGCCGAATTAGACTGAGAATTGTGTGCAGTGCAAACACAAGGCAGCAGATGGGATATTTACAGTGTTGTTGCAGAACCAGGTGATGTCGCCTTCGTTGCCGGTGTAGAACAAAATGGGTCCTCCGGGCTGCTTCCAGTGTTTGTCAGCCACCAGGTATCTCTGTTTGAAGGTGCCATCCTCGAGGAATCCAAAATGATCAATCTGGAACGACATAGTCCATAAATCTAAACTATGTTTAAACACGCAAACTAAGTTAAAGGTGCAACATGTTGAATGGACACAGAAACCTAACATGGTGATAATTTATCAATGTTCAAATCTACACAAAGCATTTGAGAGGATGCAGTCGAGTCCTGAATGTGATCAGCGAATACCTGGCCCCGTGCCAACTATGGCGTTGTGAAGTGACAGTCCCGAGGTTGGATTCTCTGGTAATTAGCCCCAATTTGTATTAAAAAATGTTGGAGCCAGTTTAAGGGATGCCACATTAGTTCCACTTTAGATGAGCTCTGATCCTTTCATCGAACCTCGGGGATTCTGGGATATCTTCCTCTTTCAACTATATTTCCTGTAGTCTTCATAAAACAAAAGCAGAAAGAAACCAACAACTTCACAGAGAAGACAACCCCATGAGGCTTCGGAGTCGTCCAACCCTTGAAACGGCTCCAACGCTTAATACAAAATGTTTTTGTTTTGTTTTTTTTTCTCCCCTCCTCGCTCACTTCTCTCCTCGGTGGATACAAAGGAGGCTGCGATTTTATGAGCCAATGACAGCAAAAAGATTCTGGGGCCTCAATGTGTTCATTGAAGCCTCGACTCTTTAGCGCTTGGCAGTGCTTTTAAGTGTGAGGGCACCATGAGACAGTTTAAAGGAAAAGTTTGGTCGTTCAGCAACAAAGTAAGTTTCAGCGGTTTTGGTCATCCAAAGTGCAACATTACAGTTTCGGGAACAAAGGATTTAAGTTGATTTGTGTGCTTCAACAAGTCAAAGATGTTGTTCATTATTTTTATTAATACTACGATTTTCAAATGGTAGATGTCTGATTTGAAACTCCTCAGTTCTTGAATGCCAGATTCTCTTGCAGTGCAAACAAAAATTCCTATATTCCATGATCAAAATGCCAAAACTAAAGAATGAATATATGCAATGTTGAATACATAAAGTGCTTCGCCAAAAGGAGCCCTGGTGAGTACTGTATCACTCGCACCCACTCAGTATGCAAATCACAAAACCTATGAGATTGGTTTCATAACAGATCCACACCCTGATACCTAGTGCCACCATGTGGTTACTGCAGGAAGCACTCGAGCAGTTTGTTCCAGTTAACATTCAGTTCACATACTGGACAACTGCTGAACCAGTACTTTAACTATTCGACAAGAATGGAGACTGAATCTGTTGTGTTCCAGTCCAGCAAATGGAGACACGAGGGAAACGACCAAAGCACAAGCAGTAAACTACAACAGCTCATTTGGAGGATGCTTAAGGACACTTCCATTCATTGTCTGGAGGCGAAACTCAGTCAAGAGGATTTCCTCTGGACAACTGCTGGATCACTCATCGCAGCAGCTCGTCCCACAGAGGGCGAAGAAAAAAGCTGCATGATTGATGATTCTTCTGTAAAAATCTGCAGACATGCTACTGGTTCTGAGAAGTTGATAACAGGGATTTTAGTTGTTGTACTTATTGAGAAATAACATATAATCTCTTGCTCACTGGCTAAAAGAAAAAAAAACAAAAAACCCCCACACATCAGATAAGACAATGGGTGTCAGACGGGAGGAAATGGTCTTTATCTTCTTGTCAGCGCGGCTGATTATGCAGGATGTCGTGGGTTGGACCAGGTGTGGAGCATTGTCCCCTAATCCAAACACTGTTGAGTGCATACACACTATTAACAGTTTGTAAAATCATACTGAGGAGTGCATCCAACAGTCACCATTTATTCTCTTGGTTAATTGATTAAAAAAATGATCTATAAAACATATAATATAGTAAAAATATTCTCATCACAATTTCCAAGAGCCCAATGACTCTCATTAAATGTCGTGTTTTATCTGATCAAATAATTTTAAACAAAAGAATATATGTTTGACTATAATGTCAGATAATGAAAAACAACAAATCATTACATTTAAGAATCTGGAAGCATCAAAATAGGTGTTTTTGGTATTGGTATTTTAGCTTGAAAAATGACTTCAATGATTAATCAACTATCAAAACAGATGTAATGATTAATCAACAAACAGTAGCTGCTCTAAAAATATTAAACGTCTCTATTTCTTTTTTATGTACTAGATTGTCTTTTGCACTATCTTAGTAATTTCATTACTAATTTCACATTATTGCAGTGTTTTTTGTACATCGTTGCACTTTATGTAGCCTTGTGTAGATTTATGTTGTCTGCTGTTATGTAGACTCTTGTGTTGTTCTGTGGTCCTGGAGGACAGTTGTTTCGTTTTCACTGTGTACTAACTTTATAAGGCTGAAAATAAAATCTACAATCATGGAACGTGAAAAGTGTTTGTAAAACCTCCAGATGTCTAAATCAGCAGGGAAACGAGCTTGAATGTTTGGTTTAAAGTTTAAGAGTAAATACAGATACTGAGATATCCAGATTTAAAGACTGTAAGATTTGACTTAACATGTTACACATGGAGAGCAACCTACAAAACTATGTCAATATAGAGCAAAGATCAGTTATAGTCCAATTCATTTCTGATAACATCTGTGTGATCTTGATATTTTAGGCCTGATCACTTTCAACTTGTAAACAGATGAACTGTGTGTTCATAATAACCTGAACAGCCAGTTGAATAGTTTGAACTACAGTTAATAAATTACTTAACGACATAATAAAATTAATCTGATTTACACTACAATGATAAATGTTACTCTTTAAATGTCAGTAACCTGGATCCTGTTCACCTCTCACATCCCAGTCAGTAGAGTCTTGTGACTGCATGAGTCAGGTTCACAAGTCACCAAACATGAAGCTGCGTTACAAACCACCTCATGCTGTCAACATGAAACCTGATTCTCCATGAAGAAACAGAAAATGGAAAATGTAAAGGCTGAATGAAGATCTCTCAAACACCCCTGAGGTAAAGCGTTTCACATTCACTGGGCCCTGGAGACCCTTTCAGGCACGGAGCCAGGAGGGATAGTTACAGATCTGCCGGCAGGAACAGAGCCAATTGTGATGGTTGTGCCTTCACTACAGGAAGCAAGAGGGAAACACCTATTGTCTGCAACACAACACAGCAACAACTTACACTGAATTAAGTGCATTAAAGATGTTACAAACTGCAAATGGTGCAAATATTAGTGAGGAGTGTGTTGGTAAATACAAAGGTGAGCAAAATAAAATGAATCAGTAACCATCACCATATACAACCCATTATAACCTAGAAAACACTGAATATCCTGTATCATCAGTATGAACATATTTCCTGTGGTAATTTATTGTTTTAAGACTTTTCAGGCAAAATATGTGGATCATTTTTATTAATTTTCATTATTGTTCTTCTGTTCTTCTTCTGCACCACAACATAAAAAGTGAAGTGAAAGAGAAACATGCAAAAGAGGAAGAAACTATATTAATACACAACCATTTTCATAGACAAATTTCGAGTTTAAAAACAGAGCTATTCATAAATATGGCGAATTCAAACTCACCTTCTGGTCAAAGTAAAGTGTCTGATAGCTGATGGGGGTCTCGGTGGAAGAAGGGGACCCAGTGCGTCTGGTGAAAAGTTGTGATTTGAGGGCGATCACGTGGAAACAGCCGAGACACAATATGAAGAAACAGGTAAGTTCAGCTTTGCTCACTACCTCCATCCAGACTCCAGCCTTCATCCTCATACTGTCAATCACAGCTCACACTGACCCTCAGCACATCATAACGAGGCTTCTGTGTCTGTGTCGGACTCGACCTGTCCTGAGACAGACAGGAAGTGAGACTGTCCTGTCTGCTGATCCACAGATGTTTCAGTCAGACTTTGACCTGAAAGTAGCTCCTGCTGCTGCTGCACAGGAAACATCAGCCTCTTGTTTTTAACTCATCAGAACAAGTTTAATGTCTCTGCAGCCTGCTAGCAGACAGCATTGGCTCCTACTGTAAATATAGTCGCAAGGGTTGATGGGAGTTTGAGTTGTGCATGTGCTCGTTGATGATGGTACTATCTGAAAGCAGAAGTTTACCGGAGACACGCATCGCTGCTTCATCCTGTCAGAATCATTAACGTGGTCTTGTTATGTTTGCTTCAGGTCCAACATTGTGTTTCCACGTTGCACATCTACACCTTGTCTAAGTCGAAGATTTTGTTCTGAAAGTCTGTACCGGAAGTGTGCTATGATTTTATATCGCGGTTGCTGCTGGTGGAGTAAAGGTTGTGTGTCATGCTGAATGTTTTCTTAATGGAGGTAAAAGGTGGTCCTTAAATGTTATTTTATCCTGGACACAGTACATAACAACCATTGGACATTTTATTTTTAAAACGATGCACCGGAAGTATTAGTATAACGTAGTACGTATTAACGCTACTTTGACTTATTTTTAAGACAGTTTCTGATTGTGACCACTAGCGGGCATAAATCACTTGCCATTCTGAACCTACTCAGGTCAATTAAGCATCTTTATTTAGTTAATTTAGTTCGTTTATCAGTTAACTAGTTAAAGTATTTAACAGCTACCTCTATTTTTTTCATTCTACTTTATAAATACGATTATGATTTGGTGTATTTGTTGGGTGGAGATGACGTTTGAACTGGGTTGTGTTTAAACCCACACATGTACACTGCCCCCTGTGGTTACAATGGGATACACCATATTTAAGTCGTCTAGTTAGCTTGCAGACACAATAACATCCTTACACATCAATCAATTATCATTATCGTTTAAGTGCCATTGTCAATAAAGTTTTTCTTCCCTGTAGTGAATTAGCTTGCACAGTGTATGGTTGAGATGCGAAGATTTTGACCGGAGTGCATTTAAAATCTATACTATTTGTCGCCCTCTTGGGGACACAATAACGAACTGCAATATTAAATTAGTCAAGTAACATCAATGCAGCCATTATAGCATATTTACCGATATTTACACGTCCGGTAGATCGTTTCAAAATAAAACTTAAAATAAATTTACATTAGCCGGAGATGTAGTAAGATCCATCTCCTCGTTTTTCAGGAGAAACACTACAGATATTCATAATTATTAATATTTGGTAAACATGGGAAAGAAAAATAATTTGAGCAATCAGTAATATTAGACTAGTTAAAGATGTTTAATTACTACTGTGACCACTGGATGGCAGTATATGTTTAAAGTTTATAAATGCTCTGAAACAGCCAACCAAGCATTAAAACACAGACTGAAAGTAGAAGCTGCAATAACAACATGACAAACACAAGATATTTAGTGTAATTATTTAATGTTATACAGAGTAATTTTTTTCCGGGTTTATTTTGTACACATAAAGGGAAAGAAGCACAACATCCCAATAGTGTTTTCCTTTGTATTTCCCATATTGCGTCGACAAGAAGATGCAAAGGATTAACAATAAGTAACTGCTGTTAACTCTAAGGTAAAAGGCAAAACAAAATGATCGCCGGTTGTACAAAGGGATTACTGAAAATAAAAAGTATAAAAGCAAAGTGCCGAGATGTACTACGAGTCTGTACAACAAAAGACAAAATGTTACAATAAAAAATAAGTGTGCAGTATATGGATCTGTGCAATACAGTACATTACAGTTGTGGCAAATATATGAAAGATAAAGTTAGACACTACAACTTATGGCAAAACATGCTGGACAATTAAGAACGTTCACAATAAAAGCATATGAAGTACAACAAGTCATATACGAATCTACATGAACATACCCCTTCAAACAAATAAAAAAGTGGTACAATTTCATGGCTAGGCAGCAACAACGAAGGCAGAAATATTCACGTCTATGGAGAAAAGAAACAGCTGACAGTCCAAAAAGTCAATTGATTAGATTGTTTATGATTTCTATGATGAAAACATCTGAGGCCTTTTCCAACCGTTTCATACTAGATCAACTGACTAATTGCAAGCACTGCAAGTATGCTAAGAAAGAAAATAATGGCATCACAGAACACTGTTTCAACGTAGTATTTATACTTGTGTTTCAGTTTATGTTACCTGACATAAAAACATATTTTAGCAGCAAGTAAAAATCTTCTATTGGGAACAAATATTTCACAGTTTGTAATGACAGGTGCAAATAACTACTCAGAAATGACATTATGAAAGTTAATGAAACTGTATGCAGTTCTCAGAGCAGAAGAAGAAGTTAGTGAGAAATGAATGATTGTGCAACAGATTTTAGGGTAAGTTTGCAAAACCTATTTGCAGCTTGATCAGACTTGGTAATTCCCAAAAATGTACTGAATGTAAACATATAGTTACCATTTAGTGATAACCTCCAATGATCTTAACATTTGTTGTCAGCTGTGTGGAATCTGTAACAAAATACCTGGTAGCACTTTTCACTCACATAATACTGCTGGTGAATATTGATGTCGAAATAAAATGGATCCTACAACCCAAACAGAAAAATTCTGCCATTTCACCATGAAGAGGACAAAATGGAGCCCTACTCAGGTTCCTGATGCATCAGGCAGAGATACGTTACATCCTGTTGCATTGAGGACAATGTTCTCCATAATGGCAGCATCTTTAAATGCTTGTTCCTGGAAGGCCAAACTAAAGTTGACTAACTCCCTTGTACAGCTTAAAAAAGGCATGGGACTAGAAATGACAGGACTAAGAAGTGGCTTTTTGCCACCTTAGAGGGACGGAGGCATTGGGGCTCGGCCATCTGCCCTCTGCAGTCAATGGCTACTGAGTTACCACGGCCACAAGCCTGAGCTCTCTCTAATTGAGGCTGCAGCAGCTTAAGTAGCTGATGGTTTTACCCTCGCCGGGCATCGGGGCAGTGTCATTGTTGTCCAGCTTGTTCTGCTTGGCCTCTCGAATGAGTTCGCAGGCCAGGTCGAGGAAAAGTTTCTCAACATTGTCGGACTCTTTGGCTGAGGTCTCCAGATACAGCATGCTCTGAGCCTCGGCGAAGTCTTCAGCCCTCTGTCTGAGAACCTCTCTCTTCTCTGCCAGATCGATTTTATTACCTGCAAGACATGTAGCATGCATCTGTCAAAACAAGCAACAAGTAAGGACGCGGCTTCTTACATCACAGTGCGAGCGGTGGTGGGTGTAGATGAGGCAGATGGAAGTGGAGGTGTCCGTGTGTGCACGCATGTGTGGGATGGACAGAAGAGAAAAGACAGTGTGGGAGCTTTCTATTCCAGACTAAAATGATCACTTCTGCCGAGAAGTGACAAGAACCACAGAAATCACACAATAAAATGTTAACAAAGACAAAACTGGCTCCGTCTTATGCAAATCTATTCAGGAAGTGCCTCTGACATCAGCTCGGTAATTCATGCTCAGAAAACCAGGCCAGTTCCAGTAAAATATAGTGCACTCTGTTATTCACAGGTTTCTCACAATGAACAAGGAGCGTGACGATAAAGGAGGTCTATCAAACTTCTTACCGACTAATATAGTCACCACTTGGTTGTTGGCATACTGCTCAATCTCCCTCAGCCACTCTGGAAGGCACCTGAAGGAGTCCTCACAGGTAATGTCATACGTAAGAATGAGGGCGTTGGCACTACGGTAATAACTCTGAGTAATGGAGCGAAATCTCTCCTGTCCAGCCGTGTCCCATATCTGCAGCTGGAAAACAAAATCGATGAAATGAGTGAATGCCCATCCAAATAATAATAAATAATCCATTTTATATATTAAAAAAAATAAAGTAATTTTTCTTTACCTTGACCTTCTCCCCTTTGATTTCCACTGTTTTAATCATGAAATCTACTCCAATAGTAGCCCCTTGTCCAGGTGGGAAAAGGCCCTAAAATAAAATCAGAAATATATAGTCTCATACTCTTCTGTAATCCAATAACAATACTACATTAATACTAATACAATACTTATACCAACCTGAGTGAAGCGCCGGACAAGACATGTCTTCCCAACTCCAGCATTTCCTATCAGAACTATTTTGAACAGGTAGTCATAATCTTCCATGCTCATGCTAAAACTGTGAGAAACAAAGGAACAACAGAATACGGTGTTGAGTAAATACATTAACACGAAATCACTGCATTTGACTGAAGTGATTACATTTGTCTCCAGCACATGTTGATACTATGAACACAATTATGACAAGTCCTGAAGACAGACAGTGAAGATGCTGAGGAAACTACCACAGTGTTGTGAAACTGGTGTAAAGGCCAGAATCCTCAGGAGGGATCACAGCTGACATCTCACATTAATAATCTTTACAAATCAGTAAGATAAACATGACTTGGTTTGGATCTTTAGTTTGTAAATTTGAGTTCTGATTGAGCTCATTTGCACAAATAGCACTGGGAAAAAAATAGAAAAAGAAAAAAAAAATTTAATAAAATGATTATTAAAACCTCAGACACTGAGCACAGTTTGAACTTTGAACTGTAGTTTGAACAACACAGAGGAAAAATCTTTCTCTTTCACTTCTCCACTGGATTTTCCCATTTTCACATCATATGACATTTGCACAACATGAGATTCATCACATTTTGCTCAGTGCAGTTTTAAAGGGCCTTGCATCACTTTTGGGGGATAAAAGAGGCTCAAACACTGTTGAAAAGATTAATCCAAAGAATGAATCACAGAGGTTCAGATGCTGAAGCTGGAGTGTCCTCACACAACAGTGACATGAGATTTACATGTAAACAGGGTGGTAACACACAGATCCAGTGTTTTCTGCAGGAGCAGCTCTGAGATTCAGGCCTGTAGGAGCGACACAACTCAACATCTCATCATGAAAATACATGTAAAGAAACCAAACTGTTGATTGCAAGACAACATTCATATCAACCTGGATTCAATGAACCAGATTTTAGGGTGTAATTCAGGAGGAATCGCTCGCATAATAATGAAAAATCTCCCAGTGTCGCATTTGCTTCTTCACCATTTTCATCATATTTTGCAACACAAACTAAAACAGCAGCATTTTGCACAAATGCAAGCTGAGTTAAAGCCTCATTTCTCCATATTAATGTTGCATTCGCAGCCTGACTTCAGGGACATTGGGGCGATGCTAACGGTAGCAGCTAACTAGCAGCCACCGAGCGACTCGAGCCATTTTGACACAATCTGCAGCTGCAGGAGAGGGAAAAAAACAAAAAGCAGTCGAGTGCATCGAGCCCGGAGACGGATTCACTCACCAGAAAACAGCGGGATGTCCCCGGACCTACAGCCGCTGGGTGTGCATGGGTCCCCGCATCAAACAGGCTGAGCTGCCGGACAGGACATTATTCCTCTGTGAGCCTCAACAGCAGCAGCAGCAGGATGTCTGAGGAGGAGGAGGAGGAGGAGGAGGAAGGCTGCACTCAATGATGTCATCAGCTGCTCACAGCAAGAGGAGCCAGTACATCTACTCGAGTACTGCACTGAAACCAGTACTTCTACTCATGTTATTGTTCCACTGCATTTCATAGAAAATACACTTTTTATACTACAACTGTACGTGTCTGTGTAAGTTTTAATTACGAATAATCTTATAATTGATTATCTTATAATTTGTATATAGGACTGAATAAAATAAAAATGATAATAATAATAACAATGAAAATAATAATAATTAGGTGGAGGAGGATGAAGATTGCATTCAATGGGGAACTCAGTATATCTACTCGAGTAGTGCACTTAAAGTACTCTGACCTTATTTAATGCTTTTATTCAACTGCCTTTTATAGATAATAATCTTTTCATTCTATTTATGTATTTGTATGTTTGTATGCATTTCTAATTCAATACTCAGTACTTTGTTTACCTTGACCTTCTCCCCTTTTATTTCCACTGTTGTAGTCATGAGATCTACTCCAATAATGGCCCCTTGTCCAAGTGGGAAAAGGCCAATAGAAGAAGAAAAAATAACACATGTAATAATGATGATGACGACGACGATGATGATGATGATAATGATTATTATTATAATGAATCATTTCACATGAAGAGTAACTCAGTACATCTACTCGAGTACTGCACTGCAACAAGTATTTCTACTTTGTTAAATGTCATACTTTTATTCATGTATTTCCTAGAGAATATATTCATTCATAGAGATTTTATTCTATGACTTCATGTATCTGTGTCACCAGGAGTGACTTATCACTTGTAACTGACCATCTTCTAACTTGTTATAGGACTGAATGTGTATTAGATGCAGCAACTATAACAAAAAGAACAAAAAACAGATTTGAGACAGACATGAGAAAACAATTTTTTTTAACTCTTCAAGTCACCAATAAGTCCTACTGTGTGTGTTATATTTATTTTATAACAAAATCAAGTCAATGTAATATAATAAAAAACGTACCTTTATTAGTGAATGTGAAGTCTCGGGCGGAACGGAAGCGACTCTCGTGTGTTGCGCCGGGACGTTTGACTCGGTTGCACACCATGCCCTTGACTTCCTATGAGAGGTGAAGTAAACGGAGACACCGGGGAGGACGCTAACATTGATTGAACTGAGGTGGAAGTTTCTCGCCATGGGGCTCGTTCCAGACGAGGCGAAGTGTCTCCCTCCTCCCGGGATTGTGAACAGGAACTCGCTGTGGCTCGCGGGGGTCGGCTGGTGCTCCGCGTTGCTGCACAACGCCATTAACTACAGGCCGCCGCTGAGAGCAGGTTAGCATGTTTGTTAGCTTCCATTCTAGCTTATCTACTTTACTCGTAACTGTCTGCAACATTCAGCCTCAAAGCAGCAAATATCCGCTCTGACATGGTTCATTTAGCAAAGAGGTAACATGTCGTGTCAAAGCACTGATTTGTTATGACGGAGGAAAGTTTGTGGACCCATTTTTATTTCCTCTTGTTTCATTATCAAACAAATTCGCTGTCAAATAAATACAAGCTTACTGTTTGGTTTATATACTGGAGGCAGACACACCCTAAGCTATCTTGCTAGCATTCATTGCTTCAGCTTCATTAAAAATAAGATGGACAATATCCTCATTCAACAACAATATTTCCAGGGTCTGTTTTATGGTGCTCATATTATATCATTGCTCATATGTGTTTATTTCTTTGTTCTAGTTTTGTATTTGACTTCGTTTTAGTGCCAGATAACATTAGTCAAAACACCTAAATTGATCTTTCTGAAACTTGCTCCTCTTTATTTTGAAAAGTATAAGGTGGTTCCACATAAGCACAATGAAATATTTTATTTGCGCTTTAAATGCAAACTTGACATCGCTGTGTTGTCGTGTTGTGTTTCCAGGTGTTCATCGACAAGTCCTCCTATCAACAATCGGTTTGTTCCTCGGCTATCACCTCACAAAATATGAAAATTACGCTAATTCCAAACTTGATCGAGATATGAGCGAGTATATCAGACTCCACCCAGAAAACTTTCCAGAAAAGGGTAAGTGAATGTTCAGTGTTTTTGTTATTGAGAATAGATAAGAACCCAACAATACTGTTGTCCTCACGCACATTGTTGCTGTGCACAATTTATTAAGTCTAGGCAGGGAAATGATTAGGTCCAATTCATCCACCTGTCTGTGCATGATGGGCAAATTCTGTTGGAAGGGATTGAGGGGATTTTCATGAGAATTTGTGGCATGTGAGATTTTCATTAAACACTCAGGAACAATTTTTCCAAGAAAGAACTGCACAATGCTGCTGTCATGTTTTTGTATGTTACAGGCATGCAGTTTTCCCTATAAATATAACTTCATTTCTTTGTCTATGTTCTGTTATCTCATTGCATATTATCTGTTGTGTTAATATTTATAACTAAAAACCCTAAGCTGATGATAGATCAGAATCTTAAACATGGTCAGTTTGAGGGTATGAAGCCTCCTGCTGAGCAGTCTGTGCCATAATGTATGTAGGGTTTGAACTACAATACGACACTTTTAAGTCTTCAGAGAAATTTAAAACATGGTGGCTCATGTATCCAAGCAATTGAATTGTTCCTTTTCTTTTTATCTCACCAGAGAGAAAGACCTTTGCAGAGATTGTTGAGCCTTTCCGTCCTGTGCGCTAAGTGTCTGCGGCTGGTGAAGATGGAACATTTGCGAACCACGATGTGTCTGGAGTGGTCTTTTTGTGAAGTCTTTCTGTCATTTATTATGTGAAATATAGATATCTAAATAAAAAAAAAAAAAAAAAAAAATCAACATTTTCTGACTGAAACCGTCCTGCTTTGTCAAAACATGAGCATGATTATCTACAAGGTTGTGTGTTTGGACCTAAATCAAGTGGAGAATGCTGCCCTGCAGTTTCATGATTATATAATCAATATTTTTTACCATGGTTGTTAATATGCATAGTAGTCAATACTCAGTGTCATAGTAGTTATTACAGTTAGTAATTGAAGAGATAGAATTGAGTTTTGGCAATGCACGTTTATTCCATATTCATGAAGTTACAGGTATGGGTTCTTTGAAAGTAAACAGTCTGCCCCACAGCCCACAGTCTGGCATTTGAGATGTTCCACTGATTTTGATACACATTACAAACAGCAGATATTTGCTTGATGTCCACATATCTTGCATGTTCTCTAATTAGCCACTCCGATTATGTCCATGTATTTCTCAGTAAGGCTCTGAGTCTTCTTGGTGAGGTCGGTCATCACAGAAAACAGTCCTCTCAGGTGGAAGCGGAAGACGGCTTCAGGATCTGCGTCCATCAGAGGCTCCAGGGTCTTGCTGAGTGCTGTGTTTTTCTTGGCTTTGTGGTCGTCCAGGGGAATCAGGCCGCTCTCCGCTGTGTTTCTTATGGCCTTGAACATCAGGTAGTCGTCATACAGATCGCTGCAGGTCTCGTCTGCTGCGTCGCAGTCACACACCTCGTCAGAGGGCACGTCTCGCAGCAGGCTCGGCAGGAGGATGGTCTGCTCCATGTCGCTGACGGCCGAGCTGTATCGTCTCAGAGCCAGGAGCAGGCTGTTTTTGTTGAATTTGACCTCGGCAGACTGCATGGTTCCAGTTGGACGTGGTAGACTGTTCCTGGGCTGTGGTTGCTGACAGGAGGAGGCGACGTGCAGTGCAAAGCCATGAGAGCAGACACTGGTGAATTTATAGGATGGACACAGGTGGGTTCCAGTTACGCAATTGCATCATCCGATACATTTAGGAACGTTTTGAGTGCTATGTGCAGTCAAAGCCTTATCTTTATTTGATTTACACAATCTGCTAATTCTCCGGGGTCATAATGTCTGAGCAGTGTACACCAAAATGGATCTCTGTCCAATCATTAACCAGACAGACCATAATGTTTGAATGTCCTCGGTATGAAGGGATAACATGGAATGATACTAAGTTCAAAAATGAGCTGAGGGATGTCAAATATTGACCCAAAGAAATGAATTTTAATTTTCAGCCAAAGCCAGCTGTGTTAAAAAAAATTATCTTACAGATTGACTCACAGTTTTTGTGTTGTCTAGTTGGTCAGAGTATTGCAAAGACAAAGACAACTTGAATGATTAGTCTAAAAAAATTTTCCTCATCATGGCCTTGATACAATCATAAAAAATAAGTAAGCCAGCTCTAACAGGGTCCAGATGGACCTGGGTGCAACCATTTGTTTCTAGGTCCAGCTCTCCTCAAAAAAACTAAATGACAGATGATCATAAGGTTCTTTCATGTGTGTGATGAGCTCTGGTATTTTCTGCAGGAATGGAAATGAAAGCTCTGTAGACAATCTGTCCCTTGGCAGACAGGCCCAGAAGAGGAGCCAAGCACGACGCTGAACTGAAATACCAGTTTGTGTTACTTCAAAAGACAAACATTATTGTGCAGAATATAATATCTGTTGTGATCAGGTCGGATTTAAAATATATTTTCATGCAGTGATGCACAGTATGTTTGAAACAGTCTGATTGTTGTGGATTGGCTTCCATTTTCAATTAGACAATAGTTTTTATATTAAAGAATTCTGCTGCTAAAGTGAAGAAGAGAGTGATGAATGTGACCAGACCAGCACTTAGAACAGAGCCTCCTACTGTCCTTCTCGTCAGACCAGAAGTCGATAAAGTCATAAAATATGCCAACTCAGCTGAAAAGCCTCAATGTTGAAATATGAGAGCTTGGTTACATTGCTGTGTCCTGCATATACATAGAGTTGAACACAGATGGCGCCCCTGAGCTCTTTCAGTGGTCAGGTGTTTAAACAAGTAAACATCAATGCCTTTATATTCTGGATGTGATATTATATTTTTATGATGACTCCTGAATGTTTAACAGAGCCTCCACTATTTGCTGATGATGGGTGAAGATGGGTTTCTTTAAAAGAAAAGACATAGTTTTTTTTTTTACAAAAACATTGTATTGATTTTTAAGGCAACATTGTAACCTTAACCATTGTGAAACGCAGTACAACATCACATATTTTTACCTTCAGTCACTACATGGATATTCAGTTACCATCCAGTTTTTATACGAGTGACAGTGTAAATTTCATTTAGATTTTTTACAACAGCAACAACACAAAACAAAGGACAAACAATCTCAGTGAGCGTTGTAGATGTTGATCAGACAATGTTAACACCCAAATACTGTAGTTATGGCATGGATGGCATAGAGAGTGAAGGTGAGTTTGGCAGTTGTCTTGTGAGTGAAATATGCTCAATTTTAATTATAAATAATGATATTTATGAATTATAAATTTGAGTAAGTAGTGGTCTTCTTTTCATGTTGTGTCTGACAGTCCTGCAAACCAAAAGTGCCCAAAGTGATTTCTCCACCTGGTTTTGCCCCATCTACTCAAACCATAATGGAAGCAGATGGGCCTTCCTTCACTGAGACTTTCCAAACAGTGTTGTAAACCTTCACAAAAGTCAAGGAGCAAGAAACGTGAGAGCACAAGCAGAGGGAAAAGGACAAACTCTGTGCTTCCCTCAGGTGACACACAGAGAGATCACATCTGCATGGGACTGCTGAGTCAGTTCTTTTAGTTCATTCTGTGCAGTTTGAGAGAGGACTCGGCTCTTCACCAATCAAACACTCTTCTCTCAACACTGCTGCTTTCTGAAAATCCACCAGAAATGATCTTAATGGTCCACACAATCCAGTTTGTTGATTGCGATTCAGTTTATAGCTTTCTTCTGTTGTCCTCTGATAATGATCTCCAGGACGTTTGTAAGATCCATCATCTTGGTGAGCATGTCCATGATGTCGGGATGCTCCCTGGCTCCACTGATGAACTCCTCCAGCGTCAGCTCACCTGAGGAGACGAGCAGCAAAGATGAAACAGCATCTATACATTTTACATATTAGGGTCTGTTAAAATGGGGAGAGTTCATGGTTACTAGAATGTTTATTGATGCATCATATTCATGTAGTATATCATAAATGGATTGATCTTTGTGACATTATTTCTAACCAGGAACACTGGTGTTATGTTAAAGGCTGATAAATCATTATATCATTTGTCCTGGATTGAAAATGTGATGTTCCTTACCTTCTCCATGGACATCAATCTTCTCGTATATGAGAGTCACGATCTCTTCTGGAGGGATGTCGTAACTTCTGGTGATATCTTGAATAGCCTGAGAGAAGAGTTTACGTAGTTAGTTAGCTGCTGAATACAAGAATGAACCATTCAGATTCAGATTCAGATATTTATTAGTGTCCCCGTAGGGCAATTTGTGTTGCAGTAAGTACAGACATGTAACATAAAAACATATAGAAGACATACGATAAAAAATCTAAAAGGGAAGGATAATACAGTGTGCTAACAAACAACATCGGTAAAAACAACTCATGTAGCCCAACCAAGTTGGGGAAAGTGCAACCAGTGCATACAGTGCAAATGACAATCAGTCCATAGGAAAACCTGCCTATAAGAAGCCATAAAATCCATAAAATCAGGTACGACTCCTCCTACCCTGTCCTGAATTCAACAGGGAAACCATGAGACTTAATAAGTGAGTAGCATGTAAAACTAATAATCTTTTAAAAAAATACTACATGCTGGTTCTACTACACCTATTACTGAATCTAAAAACAGTTATTAATTAATTGTGCAATTATCAAATATAATGGTGACAGGGTGAAAAGGTGTCACGTAATCTGAAGGGTAATTACTGTTTGACTTCTTTTGTGAGTGAATTAGGTTACACGCAAGGCCATATTTAGACCC
The DNA here is from genome assembly GCA_037975185.1 of Centropyge bicolor. Taxonomy (NCBI): domain Eukaryota; kingdom Metazoa; phylum Chordata; class Actinopteri; family Pomacanthidae; genus Centropyge; species Centropyge bicolor. The sequence continues at coordinate 2,312,287 of JBBMOC010000039.1, read as the reverse complement.
CGGGTTAGATAAGAAGCCCCCTGGATTAGATGTCATGTCTAGTTCATGTCCAGTTAAACCCATTTTTCCTGTGAGCAGCTAAGCTTTATGATTCAGGAAACTGTGAACGACCCAGTTTCTTGATTCTGTGAAACTCTAATTATGAAAGGAAATGCTTTCCTACCTTAAATATAGTCTCCAGTTCCTCCTTGTCGATTTTCCCGTTCCCATCTTGATCGAAGAGCTTGAAGTACCACTTTAGTTTCTGGTTTATTTCTCCTTTCAGTAACAAACTTATTGCTGCGATGTATTCGACAAAGTCTATATAGCCGTCCTGCAGAAAGACACATGAAGGATACAGTTAAGGAGAAGGAATATGGATCCATGAGTTTGCATCATTTTAATTATGATTTTCAACTAAAGATTATGTCATTTAGCATTTAGCACTATTCTCAAACTATAACAGATGTTTACAGATAAACGAAATCATGTACTTCCAATATACAATTTATGACCTTTGCTCCTTTCATTCTCGTCTTTGTGAAAGGACTCACAGAGTAGTGAAGAGTTGATCTCTACTCTGTTGATCCCTCTTAAAATGAGATCTGTGTAATCTCCGAACAGTCCTTTTAAAATGTTACACTCGTCACGTAAAGCCATTTGAAATAATGCAGCAAGCCTCTGATTTTCTACCATTGAGTTTGGTACTAAGATACTAGAGAAGTCAATAGATTGATTCAACAAGGTGCATGTGACAGGAATTCACCAAGCAAATGTCTCATCATGCAAATTATTATCAGACTGATGAAGGGAAACTCAAAATCCATTTTTTCCCTGGGCAGGGAAGAAGAACTCTGTTGCAGGTGTTTTCTTACCCCGTCCATGTCAAAGGTGAAGAAGACCTGGTCCACGTAGCTGCTGGCCTCCTCTGTCATCCCGTTCATTTCAAGCATAGTCTTCAGCTCAAAGAGTGTTATGAGCCCTGAAGGAGACTCCCTCATGAATTTGGTGTACCAGTGGTGCATGTCCTCCTCCAGGATATCATCCAGGCTGGAGCAGTGGGTGCCCATTATTCCTGCAGAGGTATTTGGTCCAGGATCCTGCAGAGAACCGGCGAAGCTGAAGTCAGAGAGGGAAGTGTGAGTACGGCACTCAGGTGAGGCTGAAACCTCATGCGACGACCACCTTAATCTGTAAGTCTTGGAACGGCCAAAAGGAGAGATAACCCTTTAATGGGATAACGGCAGAAGTCTTCCAAGAACCTGAGGACACTGCATGCTTGATCACTGAAGTGGGGTGGGATGATAATATCCAGAGAACTGGGAATGTGCATCAAGGGCAGTTCCTTCAGGTTTGAACTTTTGGCTTGGGAACGAAGTTACATTTCTTTTTATTCTTTTTTTTTTTTTTCAATTTTTCTATTCAAGGATTGATTTGCTTCTTTCATTTTATTTTCTTATGTTTTCTTATTGCCCTGTAGTGAGATATTTCCATCACTACCATTATTTTGTATTCTCACCTGCATCCTCACATGTCTCAATGCATGCAAATAAATACTCTATATTTGCCCACATAGCTTTGCACCCACTCACAGAGGTTATCCCAGACCACTGGGACTCCTCAGGGAATTAACCACAGGGATTCCTCTTGGAACTGACTTATCCTCTTTTCAAATATGAACAGACTAGGAGATATTTTTGACCTACAAAACACATGTTAAGCCCCTTATGAAATATTACATAAAATGCTTATTATCTATGATAAATATAGTCATATATATTATAGGTACGTTAAACAGGTGAAACCTACGTGGGTTTTTTTTTTTTTTTTTAAAGCTATTGTTTTTGATTATGAGTATCATGTCTGTCTGAGAGTCCTTTGTTAACCTTTTTTAGAGAAAAAGTAAAGAAACCAAAATTATTTTTTAATAACAAGAATAAGACAGGAGTAAAAGGGCTGCTGGTGTTCAGGTCTGACACACTTACATCATTGAGGGATGATGCATAAGTTTGTTTGCAACAATTGAACAATACATTTAGGACACAAGAGATACATACAGTAAGAGTTAAATACATTGATTTAATTGTCCAATAAAAGTATATTCTTAGCATATTGCAGTCTAGTATGTTAGTCAGGTCAAATATACTGTACCTATATATTTTATCATCTACAGCGAGACAGAAAACACATACATGGAGGAATTAAAAGAAAATGTACATTTTCTCTCACAGGACACGAGACACTGTACTCACAGTACATGAAACACTGTCTACACTGACTTCATCCAGTCAGACCTCTCAGGTCATCAGGTTGTGATGTTCTAACTGTACCTAGAATAAGATCCAGACCTGTCAGTGTGTGGTTCGCGTGAGTGAGATAATTGTGTGGTTTCTCAGTTCTTTGCAGGTCAAGTCTTCTGCAGGTTGGATGGTTGTCAGTTTTGTTGTCCTTATATTTGAGTCATTATACTTGTTGCTGTATGCACTTTGATAAAAACCTCATTGTGTTTAATAAAAATATTCTCCCCTTGCCTACCATTTGCAAAGAATTAAATCATCTCAGGATACAAAGTGTTTCATCTGTGACAGAATTTGAGTCAATGAAGATCTGTAAAACCTTTGCACACCTCCCGGAGTGGATAAATACATGTTTAACCAGCACTGTTGATCCCTGGCTGACCTCTGAGGATTATGGGTACAATAAGGTCTTGAAAGTCATGAAATGCTCTATAAACCCCTCCGACAATCAAAGAGTCCTAATTATAGTAAATCTGGCTTTAGATGATTGACAATTCTCAAAATAGGATGGAGAAAATAGACCATCAGTGACTGCAGACAGCTCAGGCAGCTGGCATCTATCCTATCAGATATACATATGTATACACAACCAGGATCCATGCGGCTGCCCTGCTCCGCGGCACATGATCTCCCACTGGTGCCAACAGATTAAGAAAATTGTTTGCTTTAACAGAACAGAGATAGACACCTGCAGAAAATACACTCCATAACCCTAAATACAGTACAAGAGCGGCCTGAGTCAACTAAAGTCGTCTAGTCTGAATCAATAAGTGCAAGATAAACAGAGGTGGTTTATTCTCGTCTATAACAAACATTTGCAATATTTGAGGGTTTCAAAGACCATGTGGTGTGATTCGGTTTTTATGTACAGTAATGAGCTGTTGAAATCTCTTGGATCCAGCTGATGAACCGCTGTTGAAACTTCTGACCCTCTGACCAGCATGTGACTGTCACGCAGGACGTTTGACAGCGACATGTGAAAATGTATTTCTCCTTCAGGAAAACGTGTTTTGAGAGCATTTATCAGTATTTTCTTTCATATGCAGTTCTTTTAAAAATGTTGTACACAATATTTCCTTTCAAGTGATTCTAATTCTAATCAGAAAAGCCAATATTGGGTCCTCAATAAAACTTTACAAAAATAAATACAAATTAAAATAATACTAATAATAATAATAATAATAAATAAATAAATAAATGATTGCTACATAAAACCCCCAAACCTTTATTCAAGTATCATTTCTATGCTAACCTATATTTGTTTACACCAGATCTCAATATTGTATTTTTCTGGAGTCCATTGTAAAAAAAAAAAAAAAAAAGAAAAAGAAAAAAGAAAAATCCCACTAACTGCAGTTTCTGTAAAAATAGCCTTTAATAGGCTATACAGGTTTTATCTTACAGGATTGTTTTAATCTCACCGTTGCCATCTACCTTTATTTAGATATGTTCTTATCACAAAAGTGAACTGAAAAAACTACATAGCAATTAGTGTCAAGTCTTTCCATGAAGTCAAAGGAAACCAGCTGAAGTGAAAACTAATCAATAACCATCTGATTAAAAAAAAGTTATGCACAGTTGTAATCTTGTTAGAGGACAGACGTGTTAATATGATCACTGTCAGGAAACAAACAGCTTTCTGCACAGTTCTAATTGTCTATGTTTTTTTGTTTTTTTTACCACTGAGTTTATCAAATGCAACAACCTGCTGCTAACGCAACTCAGTGATGACAAAAAACTAAGGAAACTGTTCACTAGCATGTGGGACACGCACTCCCTCTACTGTTCAGCAGGGATAAATAGAAGCGGCAGATTAAGGAGAGTCCTGCTGTATATTTCAAACAAAACCTCAGAGAAATGCAAAACACATGTGATGCATTTAGTGTTTTGTTGCAGAGTATGGATTTGAATAGATAGTTTGTGTGCATGTATAGCCTCCACTTACAAAACCATCCAGCAGGCTCATTTTCCTACAGTGTTCTTAAAGCTGTTTCTCCTCCACTGTTTGCTGCTTTCTAGGCAAATGATTTCAGAACACTCCACAGTTTTGGTTTGCAAATCATGTTCGGTGATGGAAAACAATGGCACAAATATGCAAATATAAACACTTGTATTTCCATTAAAAACAGTTATTCAGCCACAGGTTTTGTACAAATGTTCATGCATGAATCACAGTGAAAGTCGAGGAATTAATATAAATACTTACAGCACTGACATTAACAGCAATACTCTTACACTTGGTTGCAGCCTTACAAGGCACTGTAATACAATGTAAAATCTCATAATATAAAAATATGCATGTCATATAAAAAACATCCTGCTTTTTGTTTCAATTCAGTTTGTCAGTAGGCAGATATCCATTTTACCTGACAAGTCCCAAACTGTTGATAGATTTAATTAGCAACAGTCTTAAAAAGCTTGTTAAACACAAATCACACAACCAGATCCTCCATATGACCTTCAGCCATTATGGGTTTGTGTGACTGTGGTCATGTAGCTTCTGTGGTAAAGTTTGCATCATGTGCAAAATTTCAGCAGACTCATGGGAGAATCACACAGAAGTCTGACACATCATATGCTGCAAACACTTTACTGCAGGTGTTGGCTTAGTGTCTCACGCGTTCACCAACATGTGTCATTAGTGTCTTCAATACATGTGTAGGGAAACTGGATCAATGTACATGGGCTCTGACTCATCCGTCACCTGGTCGTACAGAAACTGTCTGAACACGTTGTACACCATCTCCCTGCTCAGAGTGAAGTTCCTCAGCTGATCCTGTCCGTCTTCAGGCAGGAGAAATGTCAGACTGTAGTCAGCGATGACTATCGAATCGTTTCTGTGGAGGGAGAAAAACAGAAGTTCTCACACATTTTCCCGGCAAAGACGTTTTTCCTGTGAAATGTGTGAGTGTGTTTACCTGAAAGCTAATATCTCAGCTTTGGAGAAGTATCGTCCCAGAGCAGGGGAGGATCTGTAGAGGTCAGCGAGCTGGGTGTGGCAGGTTCACACATGCAGAAACAATGGGAAAGAATGTTTTAGGCTGATACTGAGCTATGTTCAAGTCACTGTGAGCTCTATTCTGTTGCTGAGGGCTGAGGACTGTATAACATAATATACAGTTGTTCTACTAAAGTATGAAATGTGATTTTCTAACACAGGGTTAAAGTTCAACTTGGAGTAACTTAGGTTAAGGTTTTAGCAAATGGGAATTGGAAGCAAAAGCTAAATACAATTTTAGATACATTACATATACACCTTTTTCAAATATTTTGTTTTTGTTGTACTTTTTATTTATCATATTCTTTAGTGCATGTTACTATATAGTTTATGTTTTAATGTAAAGCACATTAATGTTACTTAAATGAAATATGCTACATATACTGTAAATAAAATCACCTTGGCTTAATAACATGACTATTCCCTTCTACTTTTACCATCAAGTAGTGTCTTACTGTTCATACTGCCCCTGCTTCTTTCTCCTACTTTTCATATATTAAGCCATTATACTGTATGCAACATGTCGGTTTTCTGTTCATGGTGTTGACAAAAGTCTGGTTACAGAAGACAACTGACGCAAGAGCAAAAGAAAGGAAGAAACGTTGTTTACAAAAGACAAATTCTTGCCTGCAGATACTACAGTTAGTACATAAACTGAGTTATAAATACAACCATGTAATAAACACATCGTTTGAAATACAGGCCATAAATGTCCAAACCTTTTCTTGAAAGTTGGCAGCGAGTGCTTGGCTTTCATTGGAGGAAAGGGAGGAAAGCTCCTCTGTGAAGACCAGATTGGGCAGCTGGAAGCTCCCATTGAAGGAGAGAGGAACTTTAAACAATGAACGGTCAAAGTTCTCGTCCTCGTCCACGTGGATCGCTGCTCAAAGAGAAAAAGGGTCAACACTGGAGAAACAGCTGCTGTATTGAAATAATAACTTTATCGGTAGCTTTTCATTGATTTATACTTCTGATATATAGTTTGCAGGCTCATTGCACAAAGTGTAGATGGTGTTGAAAAACCTACACATGGGCCTTTAATTGGCCATGACCTTGCTACATCTGTGCTTTAAAGTATGAGTACATGAGGTACATTCAAACATCAGAGTCATTTAAATAAATTTAAAACCTTTACCTGACTTCTCTGTTTATGCAGTCATTCTTAATAAATGTGGCATCATGTAACACTCAACATAAAACACACTCATTATGAAGCCTCACCTGTGCACACGGCCAGGGAGGTTATAATCACAACAATGATGACGAGAAAGATGAAGATGATGATCATCCACAGTCGGATTTTCCAGAAGATGACCTCATTCAACTCTGACTTTATCCTGCACACGGAGCTTTTCTAAAAGCAAAATGAAACAGCTCGGTGAAAATACGATTACAGAGTGTTCGAGTATTACTTTGAAGAGACATAATTTAAACATCATCATCACAAACATTATTTAAAATTAGGAGTGAATTATTTTAATTATTGACAAACATCAAGAGACAAGAAAAAAAATCCTGGATATGAAAGAATCCATTGAAATTATTCACAGCCTTCTCTGGTGTCGGGGCACAGAGTTATCACATGGTAACAGATAAGTTACACTTCCTTTATTCTAAGTGTGGGAGGAAATGCCAAAGAAACAACTCATCTCTAACATTTTGACTTGAGTTTTCATACCTCTCTGGGAGTATTTCCAGGATTCCTTTGATTTTCTGCTGCGTGGACAGAGGTCAGTGTATCCCCATTGGAAACCTGAAGAAAAGACACAGCAGATATGTGTCACTTTCTTTCATTTACTATAAATGAAACAAGTCATCTCAAGACAGCCTGTTGATCGGTTCACTTCTGAAAGTGCTGAACCTAAGTGACACAAGGTGTTGCCACAGAGAAGAGAGTCCCTTTTCAGCCTTTTACACAGAAAGGTAAAACCCAGGCTAAACAGAAAGTATGTGCTACAAACTTGAATATAACCATATACAGTAAACACAAAAGTAGAATGTTGATGGGAACTCACGTGTACGGAAAGCAGCCCGTCTGTCTCTGTAGCATCATCTCCATTAGCTGCCGTCACCTGAAGCAAACAGAGGGGGTATTACTGTGAAACACTGAACACTACAAAGGACATTTTTGTGCAAACTGATGATGAGGTAAGTTATGTGTCCTTGTCTTGATCTGCAATTTATGTATTATTTTCATTACTGATTCTTGTCTTGATTATTTTCCTGATTAATTGATTAGTTGATCAGTCTTCACCATCATCACCCTTTACAAAGCCACAGGTGATGTCCAAAAACATATAGCTTACTATCGTATAAGACAAATAAATCCTTAAATCTGAAAAGCTGGAAAGAGTTGATGTTTGAAGTCTTTGCTTGAAAAAAATATATAAACAATTAATTGATAATGAAAGTAAGAGCAGCTTAATTTCCTGTCAATCGATTAATTGATTAATCACCTTTCAGCTCTAAAGTTTTATGGGGAAAAAGCAAATGTATTGATGTAGCATGCCTCTAATTATTATCACGTTTTGTATAATTATGATCATTATTGTTATTGTTATTTGTCAGTAAACAAATCTTGAACTTACCTGCTCATTAGTCACACATGTTGCTCCATCGTTCCCATTCGTCCTGAAGGTCTCCAGCTTGATGTCCATACTGGTTTGCTTCCAGTGTCAAATGGGAGTTCTTACTTTACTCAGTGCAACGTCTTCTCAACCCGGAAGTGTGTGACTCAAAACTTTTAATACTGAAACTGCGGCGTTACAGCTGAGGTTTTTTGTTTCAAAAAGAGTCACCAGTTCCTCATAAGCAGCAGGTCACTCAGAGAGTTCACATGGTTGAAGATGACACTTTGTGGGAAGGTTTGAATCCAGCAGAGGACGATCCGCTTCCCTCTTCGACCTTCGCCAGGTGAGTCTCACAAGTTTCGGTGCCGCTGACGTCAGAAGGCGTCGTCATCGAAGGAAGGGAAGAAACGTCGGCAGGTAAAGTGAACGAGTGACACTTCCCTCTCCTGACCGCAGGTGTGTGAAGGTGTTTACAGTGTGCAGCTCTGTGGTCCGGCTTTTTTTCCCCCTGCAGGTAAAAGTCTGCAGGATTTTATGATGATTAAATATTTACTTAAGCAAAAGATCCGGCTGCAGGGAACTTGGTTTTGTTTTTGCTGAAGCTTGTTGGTCAAATTCAAGGGATTCTTCAGATGCATTTAAAGATGTCAACTCATTAGCTTTAATTATTTACTGACTACATTACACCAAAAATCAGACTCAGCTGTCAATTGAATTAAACATCAAGTACACAACTACACCTGCTTTTAACTTAGTTCCGTATAAAACATTTTGAAAGCACTACTAATAAAATGAAACATTGGCCTGTGAATAAAGACATTAATGTTTTTATTTATTTTCTTCATTTCTCTCTCTCTCTTCTTCTCTTTTTTTCAACATGAGATAGACATTCAAGTTAAGTTGCATTTCTGGAGTAAAGTAAGTTACTATAGAGACAGGGGATACCATTACTATTATTGCAATTGCTGCAATTCTAATTGGTCGACCAAGGTCTCAGGTGAAAATTCGAATCACAGTATTGTTAGAAAAAAAACTTCCATTTTCATACCATAATAAAGCTCCCAGGAACAGGCACAATGTCCTTAAGAGATCAGAGTCTATGTCATGATATTAAAATAACTGTATTTTAATGAACACTCTGATTCGAAATAATTTCTTTAAAGTTCAATAGGATATCCTCTAACTTTTGAAAGGTGTTATTCCTAGTTAAGTCATTCTATGCATGGATCTGCTGAGGCTGAAATGGGCAAAGCTACAGTTATGTGACTCCATGTGCTAATAAGAATCATCAAGGTGTAACTATCCAGCCTGAACAGGTGCAATAAAGCTGTTCATCAAGTGCAGTTTGCAGGGGTGGTTCTAGGGTCAGTGGAACCCTGAAACCTCTGAATGAGTCTGGGGTCACACTTTAATTATATATATTGTGATAGGCTATAAATGAAAAGCTATTATTGCGACACTTAACTGTCAGACTCCCAAAACATTGCTATGATTTTAACAGTTTTACTGGTAATTAGAATAAATTACCATTTTATTTCACTTTATTTAATGTGGAGTGAATCATAATTCAAAAAGCAAAATCAGCATAATTAAAAAAAAAACAGCATGGTGCACATAAATAAAATTAGTATCTGACAAACTTTATGTTAAACATGACAAAATGCTCCACCCAGTTCTGAACAAATATTCCAGCCCTTCTGTGTTTTGAATAACAGCTAATATATGAAAGTTTCTATGAGCTTCCACTAAATCAACAAACTGGGTGATGTTATGTATGAAAACACACCTGTAGGGCTCATCATCCGGAGGCACTGGTTCTTGTTGTGGCTCAGAGAGTGAGGCCTTCTGCAGGTTGACTGGACACCAGCAGAGACTTCAACACTTCAGTGTCATCATTATTGTCATAACCAGGGACAAGGCGGCTTCGGTTATGTCCTTCAGCTTCCTGACCCATTTTAATATCCATGATGTGTTTAATACTCAGGCTGCACGTTCATGTAGACACACAACCTACACTGCCAATTAAACTAACCTATGGTGACTTTTCAAAGCTTAAGCTGAATTGTATCTGTCCCACATTCTTTACTCTCTTAGCTCCATTTTAGTGGCTTCTCTGTCAGGACACAAGAGCTGGTTCTCCAGTGTCAGGGGCCAAACAGACACAATCCTGAGATGAGGTCTAATCAAGGGAAATAACATTCACCTGTGTGGTTGTTCTGTAGGTGTACAGAGGCCTTCAAATCCTTTTTTTTAAGCAGCAGATGAAGCGAACAGTTGTGTCAAAACGTGTTACACAGCCTGAAGTATTTACTGTCATGTCTACCAGAAAAAAGATATTCATCAATACTGACTCAGTGATTACATCAAGCCAAATGTTTGACCAAACACATGTGATGTCAACTTTTTTTTACATAAGAAGGAGGCTTTTTATTGTCTTAACATTTCTGTGCAGAACATCTGAGAACCCGAGCCGCTCCACAGCAGCTCTGTGATTTAAACATTTTGTAGTATACAAAATAAAAGAAGCAGAGAAGTAGACCAACATACATCAAAAGCCATTTACATTATTTCAACCTAAAGTGAAAGCGATGTGGTATGAAGTCAGAACATGTTATATATCTGCTAACATATATGTGAATCTAATAATATTTCTGCCTTTGGTTAACCCAGCATTCAGTATTTCAAAAGTCCTGCATCCATGACCTCTGACATGGAAGTGCACTCTTAACAATGTCTTTGACTTGTATCAAATCATAGCAAAAAAAAAAAAATCATATTATTCATAAAAGCAGGAGTGTGGTCGTGCAGACTCAGTACAACATGACACACATTTCCTCTGCCTGATAATGAATACAGTATCGACTGTGTTGCTCATTTCCATGTGCAGAGAACAGCTGCTTCTCACACCCCTCCAGTGTTTGTAGACCTGTTCTATAGGTGGCCAGCAGAGGGCAACAGAGGAACGTAAAACAGAGCAGGTACCAAGACATTTAAAACAGGAACTTTTACTGAGGAGAATTTTTCAGAGTTCTCTTAATCAAAGCACTGAATAACTTATTCATATATTTTTGTCTTACATAAACATTCACAGCTCACACCCGATCATTTCCCCCCTGCTGCTCCTCCTCCTCCTGCCCCTCCTCTGTCTTAACGTCGCCTTCTATCTGCTTTACAGGACAAGGCTCTGAAGGTTGTTCCTCCTCCAAAGATTCCAACCTCTGGGTTTCTTCTGCTTCCTTCTCCTCCTCCAGACCCCCCCTGTCGCCTGGGTCACTCTTTTCTGCCCCATCCTCTGTTTTGTCACAGTCCCTGTCTGTCTCTCCAGCCTCCATCAGACTGGCTTTCTGGCTGTTTTCACCTTCCTCTGGCAGGCTGTGGAAAACCTGCTCCTCGTCCCCATTTTCTTTCGGGCTGTGCAGTTCACACGGGGACAGAGAACTGGCGAAGGCTCCCGCCTCCTCTCCAGCTGACCTCCTGTGCTGTCTCGTGGGAGGACGCCTCTTGAATGACAGCCGCGCACGAGTCTGTGTGGTAAAAGATGGATGAGAGCCAGCAGGGAATTTAGATCACGTTTGTAAACAAAATGACAATAAAAATCAAGGCAACTTAGATTCACAAGACAAGGAAGGATCTATAATTAACATCAGTTAATTTATAAATGATTTCTGGTTAATGTCCGAGTTGAACTAAGCATGTGCGTGAGAGCACTAAACAAAATGGTACCTAGAAACTCTTAACTAGGCTAAGGGGATTACATGTTCAATCCCCCTCGCAGCAGCACTCATGCACTACAGGGGCATCTTGCTCCAGCTTATCCGAGGCCTGCTTAAACAGAAGATGCAGGACACCCACTGAGAAACACGTCAACGGGGGACGGGGACCATGTGTCCGGCTGTGACGTCACGGCTCACTCAGCGAATAGCGTGAGAAACACCAGGGTCCTCAGTGTGACAGCAGCTCGTGCTTGTTATTCAATGACTCAGACGTCGTGTGCAAAAGCCCACGGAAATATATTCAGAGTGTCATCAAGGGTGTGTTTTGTCTCTGCTGACGGTGATATCACAAAACGTGTCCAACTGCATTATAAGGAGATGTGGTGACAAACAGCTCGGATCTATTTGTCCTTAGGATCGTCATGGTAATGTGCAGGAGTCCATGTGTTTACCTTGTTGATGCTCGGCAGCGTGGCGCCCTCAGGAGGGTCGCTGAAGCTGACGGGGTCCTCCTCCTCACTGGACAGATGTGAGGGCCGCAGGGTGGGGCTCAGGGGGCTCAGCGGGCTGCAGGGCGTGGTGGGGGACAGCGGCGCCGGCTGGAGCTTCACCTCAGGACTCTTGGGCGAAGGCAGCAGAGCAGTGGGTGACAGAGCGAGATTGGCCTGCAGGGGGAAGGAAGAGCCTGAAGCCCGGGGACTATAATCTCTTCAGTACATTGTGTTCTCAGAAAACTTACTCACAGAACAATGGACGAAACTTATCTTAAGACTCCCCAATCAATTTCAACTTTTTAAAATGAATACACTACAAACTTATATTGAAAGTAAAAACTGAGAATGTCTGAGAGAATGAGCCAGATTCATTTCAAAATAAGAGTCAAACTATTAGGCAATATAATAAATAAATGAAGGAAAGTTGAAACAATGAAATGTTTGACTTAAATCAAGCGTCTATTATTAAAAAAATATTTTGATAATATTCTAAAAATATGATTAAAAAATAAGAACTGAGTGTGTCTAGTCACAAAGCTTGAATAATTCCTCATTAAAATGTGTAACTTTTGAAAAATGTCACATAAAGAATTTAAAGTATTAAACAGGTATACACACATAGGATATCGCTCTGCTGGCACCTGTCACCTTCCCACACTGAAAGCTAGAAGTACATCCTAACATTGCCTTTAAAGTGTCAACATCTGCCACATTCACCCTGAGATCTAAAGCACATTAAAAACGAGTCAGTCCCCCAACCGCTGCTGGGGTTCAGAGGTCAGCGTCCTACCTGCACTGGGGAGAAGAGGAAGAGGGAGAAGCGGCAGCCCTTTTGTCCCATGGCTGCCCACCGTCTGAATTGCTTACCAAAGGAAAGATGGCAGTGAAGGCAGAGCCTCACCAGGGGCTGGGTGGCCCATGATCCCATTAGCTTGTTAATCTGAACCAATTGTGGCATCAGGGACAAGCCCCTCCTCTTTTCCTCAGCATGCAAGCAGCTCAGGCACCAGAGTGGACTGAACAGTGGGTGGCAGTAATGCTTTAAATATCTCAGACTCCTGACAACATCCATCTGTTTACTACATTCTACACGACATTGGTGTGGATAGTAGGTCTGCTTGTTTCCTCACAAAACACTCAAATGTTGGAAGGTGCATCTACCTGAAGCTTCTCAATGATGGGGGAGTTCTTCATCTTGATTCTAAAGGGTTTTGGGGAGACAGTAGTTTTCTGCAACAAAGAGCAGTGAAGCCAGAGTTAAGCCAGACAAATTCATTACAGAGACATACAAGCACACGTCCTGGTAGGTATAAAGGCAAAACAATACATTTTAAATTATATTTAATAAATAAAATAAGTGACAAAATAACTTTCTGTTGTGCATGTATCATAGTGTGATATATTATGAACAGGTGACTGAACATTTTGGAAGAATTGTATATTGATCAAATCACAGACTTTTATTTTGAAGGTTGGTGGTTAGCATTTCCATTATCATGCTATCTAAGTTCCTTAAGTGTTGTTGATATGTCATCATGTTCTCATGAAATCGTGTAAATAAGCCTATTGGGTTTCATGTCAACACTTTTCCTTGAAGGGAAATGTTGGGGTTTATTGCAGGAATTCTAGCTAGCATGTTATTTTATGAACCACACTTCTCTGGCTTTACTTCCTCCTTGTGTCTGGACTTTTCCAACTGTGGCACCATATTCTGTGACCCATCAGACTCTGTTACTAAACTGGATTTTCAGAAGAAGAAGAAGGTGCTGAAAACACTTACGCAAGGGAAGCTCATGAATTTTGTGTTTCTTCAAAGTTGCTATTGCCACAGGTTTGCAAATAAATTGCTCAGAAATTCAGGAAGTGTGACCTTGCCTTCAACACAACATGACACAGAGTGAGATCCACGACTATTTTTGCACTTTTCTTATGGTTTGTGCTTTCGATTGGGTGTTATTCAAATATAGGTTTGTGTGGTCTCTTTGGTCGTGAATTCACCGCGAGAAAAACAGAAGCACAAACACACATTTCCTGATGATTTCGGCAAAAGAAAATATTGATAAATTGACTATTTGTCTACAAACGTAAAAGTACATTAAAAACTCAGATCAGTAGCACATTGGTTAGTAAAGGAACAAAATTACTTACATCTGATTCTTCATCATCATCTTTTTGATTTTGCAACTTGAGGGAACATGGAGGTCTTCTTCGAAATGGCAACTACAAAAAAAGGAAGAGGAATTGAAAATAAAATCTTTTGAACTTTGAATAACAACTGGAACATATAAGATATACATGTAGTACCTCGTCGTTTGAGGTGGGCATTGGCAGAATGTGACCTTTGAACCTTCCAGCCAGTTCAGCCACAGATGGCTTGGATGGAGAATCCTTCTGGAAGAAAAAAGACATTCAATCAAACAAATGACCAATAATCAACAACAGTCTCAATATATTGCATAGATATATTAATAAATAATGCACTGAATGAGGCGAATGGTTTTATTCCCTCTGCCAAGGAGGTTATGTTTTTGGCGTTGGTTTGTTTGTTTGTTTGTTTGCAACATTACTCAAAAAGTTATGGACAGATTTTGATGGCATTTTCAGAAAATGTCCTTTCTGGGACAAGGAACAAATGATTAAATTTTGGAGGTGATCCGGAAAACCACCATTACGGAAATGTCGATTTTCGGGTATAACTATTAAACTAAAAATGATATCAATGTGATTCCAATTTCTAAGGGCACGTTTTTATGGTCCAGGAATCCATTGAAATAGATCAATCAAAGGTAGGACTAATATTTTGGGGTGTAAGTCACAATAAGCTGGGGGAACTTTGCTGCTTGGCGGAGGTCTGCGTTCTCTGAGTGCTTTTCTAGTTTGTAATAAGTATTTCATTTTCATACAATTTAAATAGATGTCACAGACGAGAGATCTTTCCACAATGACAACACAGAACAAACTATTAATTATAAACCCAAGTATCTCAAGATGTCAAGTTAACAAGTTCTTTGACATCCTCTCAGACTAAACACGCATCATCACCACCTTGAGCTCTTTGTTTAGATGGTGAGAGATAAGATATTAAAGAGTATTCTTAGAAACACGCTGTGATGAGCGAAGCATTTTGAAATTGGACAAATTAAATTAGCATTAGATCACAACTCAGCCTCACTAACCAAACTATTTTGTGCAAATTTGTTACTGACAATAACTTGATCCTCTGGTCATTTGTTTGTTTTCACCCTTCACATTGTAAAACCTTGAAACAGAACACGTCCGCACGGCACACCACACGCAACAACAGAACATTCAGGGCAGTGAGTTGCCGAACAAAGCAAAGCCAAAAGAACAATGCATTCTCATTAAGCACGGCATCTGCACTGAGCCATTTTGCAGCTGAGCAGGAGATGTTCAAAGATAAAGAACATGTTTCACTTCCCTGCAGATGGGTTGAGCAACATAACAGGGAGGGTGAATATGCAAACCACCAGCGTGTTGGGTTCAATGCCGTCCTTTGAGGAACTCATCTGTCCTCCTGCTAAAGAGCATAGTTTGTGGGTTAGGACACAGGAAGTGAGCCCCTCGCTGCACAGCTGCTCAACATCACGCCGAAGCCTGTGACAGGAGGGACCTGTCCTCGCAGACCCACGCTCTTATCTCCTCCTGGCTCCTTTACTTTCGGTCTCTCCCACTGGTCCCAAGCTGATTGCTACACTTCCCTCCTCCGTGCTGCCCTTTGATGACCATTAACTCACTCTACATATCTGTGGCCTAAGTGATAAGTTGGCTGCAGGCTGGAATGTATGAACGTCAGCCTTGAAAACAACACGCCGCTACGTCTTTCTGTTCCAGGTTCAGGTCATTTCTTGCCAAGCTTTTGGATTGTGGACGGGTTGAGACATTGGTTTACAACATGACGGCAGCTCAGGCCGTGCCAGGATTCTCATACATCACGTCGCCTTTTAATGATTCTCATTGTGCAGTCGCTGCTTGTGGTGCTCCTCCCTTTTCACTTTCTGGCTTTCAAGCTACATCTCATTTCCATCCTGCTTTTATTGACCACTGAAAAAAGCTCATGTCTCCTCACAGCTGCCAGTTCTGTCACATTTCCTGGGCGTGCGCTCTCCGTTCCCTGCCTCACGGTTTGAGCCGTATAGCTCATGGAAACGTGGATCTCCCAAAGCTTCACAGATACACACATTCCACATTTTAATCACACACTTTATTTTCCTTTCTCCCCTTGTTCTCAACATGACCTCACCACCTCGCTTGCTCCACCCAAACCTATTACAGCATCAGCTCGCCGAGCAGCGCCTCTGTTAACGCTCCTCTGTGTCCTAATCCACATCCCAACCCTTTTCCTGAGTTCTCTCTTCTCATCCGTGATAAATAGTAATCATCAGGGACCACCCACCCTCCGCACCATTATTTTGTAACCTCTAATTGTTTAACTCTTTCCTGTCCTTCAAAAAACAAGTGCCTCCTTCAGAGCACCAACTCCAGTCACAACAGCGCAGGCAAAGGAAGCGGAGCTTTGTTTGCTTAAATTGCTGCTCAGATGTTTTGGGTGAAGAAAATCAAGGTTTCAATTTTTCTATTGTTCGGCTTTATTTTAAATGACACGCAGGAGGAGGAATGTCTACAAGCCCCCTGAAAACATGCAATCAATCATTTCTTTGTTCCTCTATTCCTGTTTTTCACAAAGTAATCTTGGAGCACAAACATCTAATTTCTACATACAAGTTGTCGGGTAACCACAGCACTTTTACTGTTAATGTTGGGAAGGGAATTTGGTCATCTACGGCAAAGATTAAATTTCCATATTGGGATAATTTTAGAAACAATCAAAATTGCAAACGTGACTTAAATAAAACATGAGAGCTATAGGAAGATTTAAAAAGCTTCAGCAGCGTCATAGTCATAGAAGAAGTAATTTCAGATCTATTAATAGCCGTCCATGCGTCTTTTCACAGCAAGCCTTTATCTTTAATGAGCTTCTTCATGTAGAATGAAAATACGTCAATGCAAATACCTCCCTGACTTAAAATACACCTACTTGCATACAGTTTATCAGCTGACATACGCAGTTTGGTTATGTTTAAACTAAAGACAGTTTGCAACAATTTTCCCGTTTGAGATCTGTCGATTTAACCAAAATTACAATATATATGACAAGCAGTTTTTCATGCTATGACTTAAACCCTTTTACTGAGGCATTGTCAGCAGCCTTATCCAAAATATTTGACATTTACTAATCTTGAACTAACTCTTTAATAATTTGCATGTTTGTCTGTCTTTGACTTTTAATTGAAAATGTTTGTTTGTGTTGAAATTTGTTGTGTTGAAATTTTCTCTCAGTTAAACTCAAATGATTTCACTCAGTATTTCAGTAAGATGATAAGAGAGACACAAGGCCTTCAGCTGGTTATCAGTCTCACACATGGTTAACTCAGCTGGGACCCCGAGCTCTGTGGAAGAGTGGGAAACTTTGGTTCACTGCAGGAGATAGCAGAGAAAACTATTTCTGGGGCTGCAGGCCTGGGAAAAAGCCCCAGAGCTGTGTAGGCAGCCTGGAATCGCAGCTCTGCTCTGTAACCCCTCAGCTCCTCAGAGAGAGCGTCCCTGGATGTGCTGGACCACGTCTGAAACATACCGCCATCCAACATACAGAGCCATTGAGCGTGTCTAAACAAGGAAACCATGAAAAAAAGCCACATAAAACAGGACTCATGTGATTAAGGGTTTTCCAAAAACGGGCCTGGGTCTGTGTACAGTAGAGGAAGGAGCTATTTCTGAACTCTTCTGGAAACCCTGTTGCTGGCTTTACAGTCACACATACAGTACAGACTTAATGCCATGTTCTCAAAACTATTCTACATTGAAACATCAAGAGCTTTTCCAATAGTTAATAGCATGAAATGTCAGTTTATGCTTGTAGAGAAACTGGCATACAAGAGAACAGAGGTGGCCTAGAGGACATTTAAGTGTCAGAAATGAAAGAATATGCAAGTGTGTCAACGCCTATATGACAAATCTTTTCTTAGGTTACCACTCAAGTGAAAACATTAATATGGCCAAGTGGCAAACAATTTAAGAAAAAGAGCACAGACTGGTTAATGGGACATAATGTATTCCTTCAAAATCGAACGCAAAATTCAAAATTTTAACACAACAAAAGTCAGTTTTAAATTAGATAGATAAATGAATAACAACCTTATACAATGTGAAATATTAAATCACCACTGATACAAATAACAGGACTGTTTTCAACCATAAAAAACTCTAATGACCTCTAATATGACCACACCTGAAAACCCTCTATAGAAGACTGTGTTTTCAGTGTGAATGTGAAGCAGAGGAGGAAAAGCGCGTGCATCCCCACTGAGCTGTGTTTGGATAATTAAAGGTTAATCCCAACCAGCGTCTTAATTTCCAGGCTGTGGACGGAGACACGAGGTTCACTGTATGACCGGCAGATGTGGAAAGAGAACACGGAGACAAACAGATCACACAAAGCCCGCTATTGTCTGTTCCTGTGATTCCTGTTTCCAGAGGCAGGGGAGAAGAGGCACATGATATTAGTCTGAGTAAATCCCAACATATCTGCTTGAGATAACAGCGGTGGTCAGAGAGCAACAGGCCATGTAATCTACCATGGAGCTGATAAAGATGGTGTCTGGCTCAGGATCTTTAACCCCTTCTCTAGGAAAGACTTCAATCCTCATAAGCTCTGGCTGGTGAGCCCCACACAGTGCAAATCTGTGAAAGTGCAGATAAATAAAGCGCACCAAAGCACAGCTGTTCAGGAGGATCTCGCTCAATAAGCTCGCCAAGCGTAATGGCTTCGGCTCGAGTCTGGAGACGTTTGTTTTCACGAGTCAGCATGTTCTGCCACGGGGAAAACCACCACAGTGAGCGGCTCCCTTCTGCACTCCACTTGTTAAGCGGTTGCGAGAGCAGACAGGCACCTTCTCGCTCGCTGCCTTTCCAGGAAAACATGATGTGTTTTTGGACCGGACCTCATCTGAATATCTCACTTTTCCACTGCCCTCACTGGCACATGTGTGTGCGTAGAAGTACAGTGGAAGGCCCTCAACTGGAGCGATGAGGTAAACGGACGCGCTCGTCTACAAGCCGCTGCCGCTGCCTCGTCTCGAGAGAACTGGGAGGCGCTGCAGACACAGACTGGTATTGTAGGGTGGGGAAACAAATTAAAACAATAAGCATCCAGAGAGAAGGAAAATAAATCCAGATGACCTGAGAACAGAAAGCTGCTGAGGAAGAAAAAAGAAAAACCACATGACTGAAATACGTATTTTTCTTAAATGTGATAAATGCAACAACAAGCGAGTCGAGACCTCAAGAAGCTTTTTGAGGTTTGCTATTTCGCCACAATTTGACAGGCAAGTTATGAAGGTATGAGGGGAGACGACAGAGCCGGGCCTGTTCGTGGAATGCACCCTGATATTTCAATACGATAACTTTAATGGCCTGTTTAAGATCATCTGCTCTGTTGTGCAACGAGGAGGCGAGGTAAAAAGATATGAAAAAATGTAAACAGCTCAGTGCAGACATGGCTTCCTTCAGATGTCTGAGCCTCTTGGGGATTCTGCATGTTGTTGTGGTTTTCTCATCCCCCTTGATTCGGCAGTCACGACGACAGAAAACATCTGGACGGTGCATCAGATGGTCGACACAGAGGCCGAGCAGCAGAGACGTGAGACTGAAACCCTGCACCTTCTCCAACATGATCCAGCACCACAGGGCTTAGTTTCATTCCTCCATGGCAGACTTGGGATATTACATACTTTATGTTGATGCTGCATTATGGGAATGTGGAGTGACATTTTGAGGAAGGTCACGGACTTCACACAGGGAAGTGATGGAGTGACTATGAATAGATTCAGTGGTGGAAAGTACATTTACTCAGTTCCTGGGTATTTTGTGGTTGATGAGTTAGAAAATGTGCAGATCACTCCAGTTTCCAAGCCCCTTTACTAACAGTGTGTCTGTCAGCCAGCAGGTAA
Organism: Centropyge bicolor; assembly: GCA_037975185.1. Lineage (NCBI taxonomy): Eukaryota > Metazoa > Chordata > Actinopteri > Pomacanthidae > Centropyge > Centropyge bicolor. The sequence continues at coordinate 2,292,209 of JBBMOC010000039.1, read as the reverse complement.
TTAGGTTTTTTCTCACCTATCATTGACCTGGTTTTTCCAAAGGATTAATAGATTTAAAACATGATCAAACTTGCAGCGTGCACCTGCCTTCAAATCTCAATATTTCTCCCAGTTTTTCTTTGCGTTTCCAGCACAATTATTAAATCATGATGCTCAGATCAGAGAATCAGAAATATTCTAGCTGCCTTAAATAAAAAATGCAAAAACTCGACTTTTAAAAAATGGCACTTACGAATAAAGCAGCTTGCAGCACTTATTGTGTTTGCACTCCTTTCTGCCAAAAAAGGAAAATAAAGAGCGTGGCCATGTGCCAAATTCAGAGGAGGCTGGTTGAGGAGGTGCAGGCAGTGTGGGTTAACTGTCCTGCAGGGAGGTTTGGATGTAAGTTAGAAAGTCATGACGATATTGTATTTTTGGAGTTTCCACTTCCTCTGCACGTATCTCCGGCTTGTACCGACTAAATTCAACATGTTTGACAATCTGCGAGTTGGTTCTGACATACCTCAGATCTCAACAATGTGTCTGGAGGAGCTAAAGTGGGACAGAGGCTGTGCAGTGTGGATTCGCTGGAATCACCTTCCTACAGTCTACATATGCACATCCATCCATGACATAACTTCCTTGAAAGCCGACAACATGTGTGTTTTCCTGTTCCAGATGATAGTGTCCTCCTCACTATCTTCTCTGTAGCTCCCTCCCCGGCTATCTCTCTGCCCCACACACTGCTCCAGGCTCAGAGTCAGAGGGCTGGGCCTGACAGCAGAAAAACACACTTCACGTAGAGCTCAAAGGCAACAGCAGTAAATAATGTTTGAGAAAAGGACAACAAGCACCCTGAAAATGAAAAACAGCTAAAGCAGCCACAGAGTTATGAGGCTTTATGAACCATTTAATTAGTTGTAAAGGTGCAAATATCCTCCAACGAGCCAAGTTCCACACCATTACTCCACGAGAGAAGTCAGCATGAAGATGTAAATAACAACAACAAGAGTAAAACATTCGCTCATGACTAAAGAATATAGAAGACTTGAGGTGATCACACGTCTCCTGCAAACGATTTAAATGGTTCCGTTGGCAGGTTTGTGCACACTGCAATCTCCAAAGGCAGTGAGCTGCTTATTTTTTAAGCAAATATATCCTCTGTTCCTGAGCCTGCTGAAAACGTTCCAGCTGATTCTGTTATTGCCCTCAGGCTACTCAGAAGCAGAAAACTCAACATACCAGTTTGAGTTTTCTTTAGAAGACAGAAACAGTTTTCTTTACATTGTCAACCACTAAACACTGCGTCTATCCCTCAGACCTGACAAATATGTCAAACGCATTTCACACAAGATAAAAAAATTTGGAAAGACATATTTTGAAAGTTTTGAAACAGGCAATGTTTGCATCAGGTCTTCTCCACATCTTTTATTAGCACATTTTGCAACACATTCGTTCTTGTTGTGAATTTGAAATCCTCATCTGAGTGCTGATAGAACATAGAACAAATTATATCAGACCGGCTAATCAAAGCACTTCCAAACAGTGCCATAAGGTCAAAAACTCCACGTGGAGTTTTAAGTTACTTTTATGATGAGTGTAGCCCAGAACTAGTTCTAGTGTTCACACTGTTTCTGTTATTACCAGGGAAACTAAATATGTTGTGAAACAGTGAAGACGAACTGCAGTCATGAATAAAGATTCTGCAAAAACTGCAAAAACTCTGCACTTCCTGCTGCTTGTTTCTGTTTTCCAGCTGATTTTGCAATTACGACATTTTTATCATTGTAAAGTGCTGCTTTGAAAAAACCCATTACAGTTAAAATATGAGGACAGAGAGTAGACAACATGCTAAGGAAGCAATATCAGAGAAAGCCAGTTTGCAAGATGTTTTTTTAAAAAGGCCACAGCAGGACACATCAGTGGAATCTAAGTTTCTAAAGTCACATGAGACGCTGGTGGTTCGTCCTATCATCACTATGTGTTCTTCATTCAGCTCTTATGAGAAGCCCTTTAATCACAAGACTCAATGAATCCTATCAGGAAACACTCGTACGTCTTCCACACACACTTCACTGTGCAGCGTGATCTGAGCAGGGATCTAACCACAACAACACCGTGACTTACAGAACAGGCTAAAGTTTCGTAGGCGTCCTCGATGCTGACGCTTTACATTCCACTGAGCTTCACGGTCAGTTAGGTGCCTGTTTTATGTTCAGGACAGAGCGAATCCTTCATCCTGAGCTGAAACACACGCGGCTTCAAATACAGCCTCGACACCTCCGACTGTATCTGTCACTATGAAAGTCCACCTCTTTTACCCTGTGTCATACTCACACACAGCTGCAAATGATGCTCTCATTTTTTACTATGACGCTGAAGTTTAACAGTGCCACTGACTGCAGAACAAGTAGTAGTTGTAGTATAAGTAGAGAAGTATTACTTCATAATAATAATAATAATAGTGTGACACTATTGAAATGACATACTGTCGTAAAGCATAAGGCGGAAAAAACCAGCTCATTAGCAAATGTCTGGCTGGTACAGACTGAGAGATCCTGTGTTATTGGTCTCTTAACTTTACTATGGATTACATAATAAATGTGCACACCATATGGTTGGCAAGGCAATCCCAAATACTCACTCCTCTCGCTGTGGTGTTGTTTTTCCATCAAAGGAAAACCACCACCCCCAACACACACACACACACACACACACACACACTGGGCAAATCCTCAGGTGCATGCACACACACACACACACAAGTGCACAAAATTTCCAGTTTGTCGACTTAATAGCTCGCCGTTCCAACACGGGAAACACAAAACTTGAGAATTTCCATGCGTTAATCTTCCCTTAAGGCTTCCTCCAGGCAGTGGATGTGTGTGTGTTTGAGAACATGAACAGCTCTTTCCTGCAAAATTTGAACTAATATGAGATGTCATTAAAGTCCAAAGCTGAAGCATTTTAAATGGCACTGAGAATGAGATTGACTTTACAGACAGACTGTTTACTGGTAGGAATTAAAACAGGAAGTAAGACATGAAAAATTGAGAGATAAAAAATTAAATAAATCGTCACCAGCAGCAACTCACACTTGCACAACCAGAGAACAAATTTCCCTCATTGTGGTGATGATGTAAGACTGGGTGCCATCAGTGGGGGTGCAGACCAAAATGACTTTGCAGAAAATTACAGACAGATGACTGAAACATGTGAAACATCCAACACCTGAACCAGACTGGACCCCGAGGCCTGTTCACTTACTTCAAGGTTTAAGACTCTAAAATCACAGTGGCAGCTGTGGAAGTGTCACAGTTTACCTAAGCACCTCAGCAGAAACCTGTTTCTGATTAAACGTGAGGTGAGAGATTCATGATAAAATCGTTGAGCAATGCTTGAGCTCGTGAAAATGTCTCTGTTGGGGATCTGTTCACCAAGATCAGATAGTTAGGCAGAAGCGAGAAAGCTTTCAGTTTAGATTTAAATGGCAGCATTGCTAATTGTCATCACACTCTAAAGCACTTGTTAATAGCTTGTAGTCAAAAACTCAGCTTTTGAGATCGGGCTTGGTTTGTGAGGCTTCATCCAGGAAACAGCTGAACCTGCTTTCGCCATCTCAGTGTTCAGATTCTATGAGCTTTATCTACCTACTATCTTTTTTGCCTCTTTCATCTATTCCACATTTAGGGGAAATCCAAATTATTTTCTCTCAATTTTCAGGTCAAGAAGACTAATCATAATCAAAATAAGCACATCTGAGTCCTAAGGTCGAGCGGTGCACGGTAAGTATAAGAGAGTAGTTCTGTGGTCGATTACTAATGTGCTCCCTGACATGCTGTGGGGGGAAAAAAGGGTGTTTCTCTTCCTATTCACCACATGACATTAAATGCTTGAGAATGATGTTAAAAGTCTGAGGGAACAGCTTGTTTTGAAGGGGAGGAGGCCACAAACCTGCGAGCGAACCCTGCAGGAAAAACACATGTGTGGAAGCGCTCGGGACAGGCCTCCTCCTATATAAAGAAGCATGCTCTTTCTGTTTTAACTCCAGTGCAAGTGAGGGTGAAGGACAGTTGGCCTTTGAGAGAAGTCGTCAGCTGAGGATATGATGGGAAGGGAAATTGCTGATAATGAGAAAATTCGGAGCTGAAAGCAAGACGCAGGGTCACAGCGACAAGAAAATCGACTAATGGTATTTACTCTGCACATTCATCACAGCGCACAAGCTCTGGCTCATGACAGATGTTCTGTCAGCTCCGTTTCCTTCCTCTCGCATCGCGGTGACTTGTTATGAAGTCGTTACCACAAATCTACTTTTGAACTATATCAGCCTGAAGCTCAAGCTTACTGAGACAAAATCCTGCTACTGGAGGTGAATCTACATGTTGAGGTGTGTGTGTGTGTGTGTGTGTGTGTTCATAAGAGAGTTAGTTATTCTTTTATAGAGTTTAAAATGACATCATTCAGATATCACATTCAACTCTTCTATTATATATCACACATACTATCACAGATTGTAATTCATAAGTTTAAAAAATATTAATACTATATCACATATAATATCAAAGTTCAGAGGTAAATACTATAAAGATCATTATGAACTTTTATAGTCAACAAATAAACACAAGTAGTACTTCACACGTGTACTGATACTGATGCAGTATTATTACTTCCACCAGTCCCTCCTGAAATATCCCAGTAACAACACAGACCATTAAAAAGTCTCTGACTGAGCTCCTGTGATGAAATGTTTTAATTTCAACCTCACATGGCTGCAGAAAACCACATTAAATGAAAAGAAACAACATCTGCTGAAGTGGCCTAAAAGTTCAGGCTGCAGCAGAGAGAGTCAGTGAGCTGTTACCTCCATCCTGGAGAAAGTGGCAGAGATCAACCTCCTCTTGCTCCTCTTGTCCTGGATCACACTGCCTGCTGCTTCAGAGGAGACTGACAGACTCACACAGCAGCTCTGTGTTTCTATCTGCAGCCAAATCAGCCTCATGGACGAGGAGGAGGAGGAGGGGGGGGAGGGGGAGTGGACAACTTTTACGCACATTTGGCCTCTTCAGTGTGGTCAAGTCTGTCAGGTTAAAATACTGCTTCTGCTAAAACCTTTCAAAATAAAATCCACTTTTTAAAACAAATATGCAGAGAAATTAATTGAACATCTTAGGCTGAATACAAATGGGTGTTTTTTTGTTTTTGTTTTTCGTGTGTTAGAGGCTTTTATTTAACCATATACTGAAGGTGTAACCCAACAAGCAAAGTATAGACAGGATCTACAACCAATGCAAATGATGAGTTGTTAGTGTTTCAGCATTAGATGGATACAGTGACAGTACATATATTTAAAAAGTCTATATATCCTTGCTAATGATCATATGGAGCTTTAATTGCACGCCAGAAAACATAACAGCATGAAAAAAAAAAAAGGAGACAAATGTGTTATACTCATATTCATATCTGTTGAGGCACAGGAATGCGAAATTTGGCCTGAGGGCGAACAAGCTGAACATGTTGATACCTAAATCAGATTTAAGAAACTTGCCACAACCAGCTGAGTTAAGTAACCAGGTCGTTTGCCAGCTGATAGAAAACACCTGCTGTGACCTCAGTGACTGGAAAACAGCCAGTGAAAGAGAGAAAGTGTCGGTCAACAGAGTTCAGCGTTGCACACTTTTTTGTCTAGTGAAACCTGTGGATAACAGTTTTTTTTTTTTTTTTTTTTTTTAACAAATTAAAACCTTAAACATACTTTCACCAGGAAACCATTTGTATATTGGCTCAAATGTAACTCCATACTTTTATTTTGAAGGCAGTATTTTCTCACATCTGACTATCTCTGGCTTGACTTGTGTGAGGTGGGGCATCAACTACAACAGTGTGTATGACTGTGCTGTGCATAAGAAACCTATTGAAGTGGAGTAGAGCTGTTTAGCTGGTCCTCCACCCACAATGTGTCCACCATGATAAAATATAATAGATCTGTGGCACATAATGGGTTGTTTATAGCACTCACACAATTCAATTCTGTCCTTATGTCTTTCCTCCTGCAGGGTCTCTAAAACTCAGTTGGACTTAGTTAGAAAAAAAACAGTCAAGTATTTCATATTTAAAAAATGCAGATGCAAAAGTGGAAAACACTTGAGGATAAAGGAGTTTTAAGGCTGGATGATGAATGGCCCTTCATGCATGGACTGTAGGCTGCAGGTTTGTCATTAGGTCCAGGCTGAAATGTGCATGTCTGTCTCTCTCACCTCCTCCTGCAGTGACTTTATCATGTGCAGGATCTTTGTATTTTGCATGTTCTCTGTGGTTTCCTTGTGATGCCAGTCCAGGACACTCTCAGCTGTTAAGCATGTCACTATTGATTGCTCTTTGACATTATTCTCATTTTGAGTTTTTCTTTGAATAAGGATGAAAGATGGGAACTGTCCTGCTCAGGGCCAAGAGGAAGGAGAGTCAGTCACTCGAGTGGTTTGTGGTGTTGGAATGTAGAGAAGTCATCTAATGGACTGGCCGCTCACTCACTAACAACAACACACCACACAGCTGCAGGAAAGGCTTTTTCACCTGCGGGTATATTGACCACACAGTAATCTTTACATTATCTTCAATCATGGTGGAGACAAATGACACCGCCGCTTCTCAGTGTGGTAAATCAACTGCTGAAGATCCAAGTCTTGTAAAATTGCCAAAAACAAGTTGTGATCTGATTTTATAGCTTTGACAAACAGGTTCTTTGGAGAGTTTACATTTTTCTCTCAGGAGGCCTAACGTCAAACGGTGTTCATGAACAAACACTCCACAGACACCGAGCAGATATAAATCAGCCCCCCAAATTGCAGGGAACTCGACTAATTTGGAGACAGAAACAGGGCATTAACTCTCCGGCGTGTGACACGGCTCATTAAACAATGGAAAGTGTTTGCTAAAAGCTTTAGAAGACGAGGCGATGAGTGCTTTATAAATGAAGCTTATTATCATTATTACTGCCATTAAAGGCATCTGAAGGCGCTGTGGGAGCCTGACACGTCGCTGTTTGTTGCCTTACTGTCACACAGCTGCAGAGCGACGACTGAGAGCCGGTTGGCACGACACGACTCTCGGTGGCAGACGATTGCCATCGGGTGAACTTGATTGACCAGTTTGGGCTTTTATGTTCGCACAAGATAAAATACCTCGCGCTTCTAAATAGGTGCTCGCCAAATTCCCCGGGCTCTCCATTACAGCAGCTTTCACAGAGAACGCTTGACCTCACAGGTAGCTCGGGGTGGAGAGAGGCTGCGGGTGGAGGAGAGAGAAGGAGATGGCACCAGAGGCCACCTGAATTCAGCAGAAACCAGCAGGAGAGATAGCAAACTCTTGCAGACTTTCTAGAGAGAGCAGCTCTGCAGACCCGTCTCTTCAATAACCACCATGTTTATGCAGCTTCCTGTGGCCACATGCATGAACAAGAAGGCAAAGGAGCCAAACAGGAAGTGAATATGTGATGCTGAGGAAATGGTCTGAAAGAGGAAACGAGTAAAGAATCTTAGTTTTTTTACTAAAAGAGCAATGTTTGTGTCGATTACAAATAATGTTTGGGCTATAATTTGAGTTTGCACATGTCCTCGCCTGACAGCACTAGTCTGTGGGTCCCCCCTCTGGTGGAAAATATAATTACACTGACCTGATGTTGGCCCTTCGCAGCTGTGGCAGAGAACATTCATTTCCGAGAAGTGATCAATTTAAGTTCTGTTACTGATGAATGCAAATGAATAAACATACTGCGAAGCCACCAGGCACGGCATTAACAAGGGAATATATGTGTAAATCAATATAGTCTCTGCTAATTCACTACCCTCAATAAGCCTCTGTGCTGTATGTGGTTTAGTTTTATATTAAGTTATTTCATCTCTGAAGACTTGCGTGTTCCTATAATAAGACTAAAACAATCATCAAACACTTCCCATATGATAAAATGAAGCAGATACAGTCACTCAAACACTTTGCTTGCAAATTGGTGGAAATATGTCTCATATATTTTCATCTCAGTTGCTTAATCACAGGCCTCGGGACTGATAGAGCTTTGTAAAGAGCTTTGAGATGAGGGAAACACTAATAACATGGTAAACAGCAGCAGTAATATAATACCATTGTAGTGATTGTTTGATTACTTGTCATTTTAGAAATACCAGTATTTTTTTCTCAGGAACTCCTCATGAACCCAACAAATCTCTCAGGAAATGTGTCATCATGTGTCATCATATCTATATTTAGAATTTGTAGTATAATTCAGCCGAGCGTCTTATGTTTGGAGCTCTGCTGATGGATCAGAAGTCATGGCCTGAAACGCAGAGTCAAAACAAACAAACTGTATCTTTCTAAAGCTGAACGATTTGAGGCTGAGCGAAAGAAGGCCTGAGGGAGGTGTTGACAGCTGTGGACGAGTCGCTCGCAGACACTCTCTTCATTATCAGCAAAGAAAATAAGCAACAGAGGAGTCGTGCTGCTTGCTGATCTTTCCCCAGGTGATGACAGGATGGTCTGTGGGATATAAGCTTTTACCCACCGCTTCGGCTCCTCTGGCAGAGATGAATGGCTCGGTGAAAAAAGTGTCATGAGGATGAGTCAGCCCAGAGCGACTGTGTCTCTTTGTGTTTGTGCAAACCGAGGCCAGATGGATCCCGGGCAACATCACAACAGATGCTTTCAGAGATGCAATATTGAATATGTATGTAAGAATTTCAGTTTAAAAACATCATCAAAATTGTAAGATGTCTGTGTATTGTGTTTCAGAAATCTCAACTGAGGTTTGCATGATAACCATCTCGCTCAGGACTTGTATCTCAAGAGCCAATAGTTCAATAGTATAGATTGAATAGTACATACATTGATTGATCTGGGATATGTATGGAAGCAATGTTTCATAATAGATAAACACATGAATTATAAATAGCAAAATTAACTCACAAAATGTCATGAAGGGAAATAGTCTTACACCATTTTTCCTTATTGAATAGGAATAGAAATCATACACCTTTTGAATTCAAGTTTCTCTCTTTTACTAAATAAATAAATAAATAAAAAAAATCAATCACAATCTTCTTGGTTTGTCTTCATACTGTTTTCAACATCACCAACTCTGGTTTGGTTGAAATAAACCCCTAATACCTCTGAGTTAGATGTGAAAATATTTCAACTCTACTTGCTGCTTTTCCACATTGGTGATGACCATTAATGAGTCGATCTGGTGAGATGCTGCCTCCATTTGCTTTGGTGGCACCTTTAAAGAACAACATGTATGTTAGACAGAACCTTGAAAACTTTAAAGGTTTATTTGGTGATTAGACATTGTTCAGGTTTGAAATACATTTAAAATATAAGGTAACAGTGACGTTGCCTTTCTTGCCAGAGTGCATGAGGTACAACAATTTCTAATGTGAAGCACAACATCAAAGAAGAATTGCACAATGGTGCCAAGATTATGCAAGTGGAAGCAATAAAAGCAATAAGCTCTGCAGCCGCTGACAACCTAATATCTTTTCTCCTCTTTGAAACGCACTGAGAGCAGCCATTACTTTGATTATGGTGATGCAGGGACGTTGGCTGCCAGCGTAAATCTAACACAGAGCCCAGGTAATATGATAGCTGTGTCAGATTACATGTGATGGCCGACACGTACGCAGCCCCAACACCTCAAGGCTCAGGTGGCCCCTGGATCGCACACGCAGACAACAACTACCCCATTTTCATAGTAATTTGCTTTTATCAAGTTTATGTTCCATCTACTCACTGGAGAGACGGTAAACAGCCCTGCAAACACACACACAAGCCCAGATCTGGACAACTAATGGCCCACAGCTAATAGGTTTACTCGCTTTGTTTTCCTCGATTTATGAGAGCGACCAACATGTGATAACAATTGTTCACCATACATTAAACAAATTCAATCTCGCAACAGAGACCACAATTAAACATTATGAATGAACAGTCATTTCAGATGTGGCAAACATCATCTGTCATCAACAAAGGGGGATCATTTGTTAATCAGCGCTGCAGATTGATGGTAATTGTGAACTGAAATGGTGCATGTGTTCTGTAAAGCAACAAAACACGCTGCAGCAACACAATGTACAGGTGAATACTTTTGCATGAGACGTAACACTGATACAGGATAGTGTGCATTTTTCCTTCCTATATTCCAATATTCTTGACAAAAAAATTTTAAAATCTGACATGGTTGAAACTCTTCATCCAGTCTCTGTGAATAAACTGAGTGGTAGGAAATCTGATTTTGCCTCCAGGTGCAGTGGAGCTGTCGACCCTGCTTCCCCCATCAAAGATAAAATGGAGCAAACATTCCTTCTCTAGACGTCGTCAACGAGTTTCCTCTTTAGCCGCAGTTCCTGAACTTAAACTCTCTCTTCATGATGAGGTCAAACAAACCTCTGCCCAGAGGTCGCTCAGACCCCGGTCAGGCTTTCGTTCAGGGTGGAGATGTGGTCGATGACGCTGAGCTGCGCCTGTCTGGGCCTCTGGTGCAGCAGGAAGAGGCGTTTGGCCGCGGCCCTGTACTTCCGCGACATGAGGTTGTAGACGACAGGGTTGATGGAGGCGCTGAGGTAGCAGAGCACCATGGAGGCCATGTTGAACTTCTGGCTCAGCATGGCCGTGTCGTAGTCGTCCACCTGGGCGAAGAGGTTCCTGCCGATGTGGTAGGGCAGCCAGCAGATGATGAAGGCCAGCACCACCACCACTGAGGGCCACATGAAAATGAATGAGAAGATTTTTTTTTACCACTCTTATGTGTGTACAGTGAAAACAACACACAGCCTCTTCAGGAGGTCAATGCATCTAACACAAAAACTTTCAGATATTTGGCTACACCAGATGTCAATAGCATCACTAGATATAACTAGAAAGTAGGAGTCAAAAGATGTTTCGTTTAACATACAACAAGGTTAGTAAAAAAAAAAATCATTGGTTCTAAAATTAATTCATCTCAACACTCAACTAATCTGTTTGATTAGGATGGAGTGGGAGTGGTTTGATCAGATTTGACTGACAGCAGCATCTCATTAAATTCACATTGTGGTGTTGAAACATGTGACTTTTTTAATCAGAGCCATGTGACATGATCAATACACACAAATATGATAATCTCACATAATGAAATATCCAGCCATATTCTAACTTTGACAGATAACAGTGTCTTCATATTGGGCTCGTTTATAATAAGAAGCTGATTAAGAAAATTGGTTTTCAGGATCTTTATGTAACCTGTGATCTATGGTCTATGGTCACCGTTGACATTTATTGATGACCAGCAGCAATTAATATCCTAACAACTTCTCCTTTAGCCCAACTCACTCACACAACCTCTCTCGTTCCCTGAAGTCTGTAAATGGCTCTTACAATGAAGTCACATTTTCACAATATGAACGAGTAAGTGAGCTAATTAAAGCACATTAATGAAAGCATATAGGCTGCAGAAAAACCACTGCGGATGTCACGAATCTAAAAAAGGAAAAAAGCTTAATTGAGCCTTTGAAAGCCAGAAATTTTAGTGCAAGATGAGGTAATCACTGAGTCACTGATATTGATCAAGAAGCGCTTGGAGATAAAATTACCATCAATTTGTCTCATGGGGGCAGTAATTTCTGTAAGGATGATAAATATCAATTCAGTAATTAAAAGAGAAGTATATCTGGCCTGCATGAGCATAATTATACGCGAATGAACAATAACAGTAAATCATAACAATAACCATAAATTAAAGCGAGGATTCACAGAGCGAACAGATGCCACTGTTTGTTTTTTGTTTTTTTTTTAGACTTGATCACGTATGGGCTGTATGGGAAAAGCAATCATTGAGTGACTCCTGAGGTGTGTGACACCGGCAGATTAAAAGGAGCCCAGGGCTGTGGGAGCATGTTAATTTCCATTAAGGCTGATTTATGGAGGCCTCTGATGACAATCCAATTTGGGATTCCACAAATGTGGATACAAATGGCAGCGAGTCAGACAACATGAGTTCTGTGCAGTGTGCGCTCACATAATGGACAACATTAATATCCTAATGGATGCATCATGATTAAATATTTGGTTAATACACATCGGCCTGGCCTGATGGTCTTTTACTGTAAAACAGACTTTCCTGCACAACGTGCCAGAGCTGCAATTTAAGCCAATCAGCATGAGCACTGGCAGGACATGATGAGCTTCAGCTTCCTCATACTTGCTGCAGCTGGATTTAACAGAATAGGTGAGACTAGAAATCAGGTCTTCATTTAGATGTGAAAACAAAAGTTCAATTTGCTTCAGCAAACACACGCAGCAGAGCCGGTGTAGAAAACCAGAAATCCTGGCTTCACAAATCTGTCAGCCTGTTTATTTGCTTCAGCAGCACTGAAAGGCAGAGTGACTGTGTAAACAGATGGATTTCTGCTTAAGCTTTCTACCTATGAAAAGACTTGTGCATGCTATCAGCCCTCATCTGAGCTGCCTACCTTTTCTTTTGCAATGAAAAGCAGAGAAAGGTTTTAGAAAAAAGACTCAGCAGGTGGAATTCTGGATAACGTCTTTGAGTTTTTGTGTAGTTGGTGATGATCAATATGTACATGTGATTTTTTTAATCGAAATAATGTCAAAAAATATCTTCTTAACTGCTTCCTGATATATGTCTTTGTACAGTATGAAACACTTGCTTTCATCGAGCTGCAAAGGGCAAGACATCATGCAAAGGCTGACACTCACACACACACACACACACACACACAGTGGCATTGGTTTAGAAAATAACCCACTCAATAGCCCACTCACCAAGGATCTTGACTGTTTGCCTGTGTGACCTTTCACGAGCCAAAGCGCAGGGGCCTTGCAGATCATTTTTGCTTTTCCACAACTTGCACCCGATGGAGCCGTAGAGGAAGATGAGGCAAAGCATGGGGCAGAAGAAGTAGGTGGTGGACACCCAGAGCATTATGTGCAGCTGCCCGGAGCTGATGGCGTAGCTGGTGTGTTTGCACTGCCCGGTGTTGTAGTCCGGGTGGGTGTCGTTGTCGTACTCCACCCCGACCAGGAAGAGAGTGGGAGCTGCTGAAACCAGGGCGAACCCCCACAGGGCGAGGATGATGTACTGGACCCTGCGTCTGGTCACCACCACCTTGCTCTTGAGGGGGAAGCTGATGGCCAGGTAGCGCTCGATGCTCAGGGCCGTGATGTGGAGGATGGTGGCCGACGTGCAGCCCTCGAAGATGTAGTGATAGAGGCGGCACACCGCCTCCCCGAACAGCCAGGGCACGTACTTCCACAGGCGGTAGAGGTCAAAGGGCAGGCAGAGGAAGATGATGAGGTCGGACACGGCCATGCTGGACAGGTAGAGGTTGGTGGTGGTCTTCATGTCCTTGAAGTGCTGGATGATGAGGATGGTCATGGTGTTGCCCGTCACGCCGATGATGAAGATGAGGATGCAGATGACGGTGACGGGGATGAGGGTGGAGGTGGGGAACAGCGAGCCCTCGTAGTGGTGGTCTTCGATGTTGTGCTGGTCCATGGCCTCTGCTCCACCAGCATGAAGGTCCACCTGGGGTCTGGTCCAGGGCATGCCAACCTCCGCTAAGTGCTGGCACCACAAAGTGTGAAATCAGGACTCAATGAGGAGCTGAGGAGAGAAAAATGACACCATTACAGCACCGACCCTGCATTTTATCAAGTTTAATCTTAAGTACAAATATGTTGACTTTATATTTCTGCTGACCTGTGAAGATTTTTTTATGCCTTTGTTTTAATTAGAGACAGCTGTTTCTGTTCATTCACACATATCAGAACATCTGTCGGCACTATGTTGAAACTTGCATTAAAAATCTGCAGAGTTTATGGTCAGTTTCATTATTGTTGCAAGGTGATGTTTGTAAGTGATTTTAAATTATTGCACTGAATTACCTCGTAACATTACACAACTCATCTGCTCATTTATGTTCATTACATACAGAAATTAAAGGAAAGAGTGGAAAAATGTAAAATACAACATGATTTTAAGGCTAAAACCTTCAAAATCACTAACATGATTCTCTGAGTTCTAACAAGTCTAAGAGCAGATTGGTGTTAGAAAAAAATCTCTGCTGGTGACTTTACCTTAAAAACGGAGCTGGATCTCTCAACCTCTTAACTTTTTCTTCTCCTCGGTCGTGTCACTGTGTCAGTGGAGAGCAGCAGCAGCAGCAGCAGCAGCAGGAGACTCACATGAAGTGGCAGAGCCGGTCCTTGATGCTCGATAACCAGTCGAGCTCTGGTGAGAGATGAAGAAAAGAGCACCTCCTCCACAGTATCCTCAGGAGTCAGGGAGCAACAGGGAGGTCGTCTGCTCTGTGTGTGTGTGTGTGTGTCTAAGTAATCTTCATAATCGAATGATGACGGGACTGATGACGATAAAAAGGCATGAGATGGAGGGAATAAGATTTGAGGGAAAGCCCCACCGCTGCTGCTCCTCTGAGAGAATAAATGCAGATTGAGGGTCCTACTAATCTGAACTGAGCATAAATACATGAGAAACACACACATATAAAGAAGGATATAACTTTATTAATTAATGCATCAATCACTGAAATCCCAGCGTGTTTGCCAAGCTGTCTGGAAGTAGTCACTGAAAAATGAGTTCTGTGTTTGCTTAATTGTCCAGCAGCCCCATCTGTCTCTTCGCTTGGCTTCATCACTCCACACACCCACCAGCACCATCTCTTCCTCCTCGCCCTCAAGTTACCTAAAAGGCTTGTTATAATAAACCTAACTTCAACGACGCTGGTTAAAGAAGGAATGTCCGTTTAAGAAATGACAAACTTTGCTCTGTAGTCAAAGATTTTCACTTGAATGGAGAATGAATAAGTGAACCTAACCCTCCATCTGTGAGATTTTTGTGTGACTTCTTCCACCTTATCAAGATTTAAAGTTGAGTTTTCAATATGAGAATACAAGTTTTGATTTAATGTGACCTCCAACCAGTCAGTGCACAGTGTTCCTGACTTCACATAATCCACAAAATTAAGAGGTTTTCAGTCTGGTTTCAAGGTTGGAGCGAGGCAGTGTTGCAAGTTCTGCAGATCAAAATGATCAAAAAAATAATCATTTTTACTACGTAGTGCATTGGAGGGAAGAAGTTTAGGCCATGAACATGCACCGAGTATTTCCAGTTCCTGGTCTACAGGTTTTCCTACATTGTGTCCGAAGCAGCATTAATCAGCGAAGCCTGGACGACCTGCTGGGCGAGCGGCGGCGCGCTCTGTTGGTTCAGAGCCTCCACATCCATTAAATCTAAATGAGCCTTTGTAAGAAGAGTCACACTGACATCAGGGTGTATTTGTGTGTTTACACTGAGCTGACCCACGGCCAGATGCACCACTTGAACCTCAGAGGGGAGCGGGAATGTCCCTCCTCCGTCACTGTTTACTCCTGTCAAAGCAGCGCCGCAGGGAAAGCTTGTTTGCCCGTTTTTTTTGTTTTTTTTAAAAGGGGATCCAGTTCGTCTCTCAACAAGAGCTAATTTTGTACACAGAACAGTGACCGAGACGCATAAGCCCACTTTCACCCTCATTAATCACGGCTCTCCAGCTTACACCACTTAGGTGTGCTTGTACAGTCAAACTCTTATATCTTACTCCAGAAGCTTTCATTCATCACACACACACACACACACACAACACTGTGAGGTGTAGCAGCAGCATTGACCTCCGACGTCACAGCGAAATGAAGATCAGACAGAAGAGGAGTCTCTATAATGGAACTAGGATTTTAATTCTAAATTTTCTTAATTAATTTTAAAATTACTGGTCACTCTTCATGTTTTTGAGACAGCGGCACCACTAAAACAGGAAAGGCCATGTAAAACTTCTGAGAAGGCTTAGTGTCAATTTACAGAACTTTACTTGCATCAAGACTGAGCTATAATTATTATTTGATTATTATTTATCCTTATTATTTATAATTTTCTTTACTACTATAATACTTTTACTTATTTCCAAAGTTTAGAAAGACAATGATCAAGTACCATTTTTGCTGATGGTCACAGTCAACCACCATGCAATGCAATCATAGTATATACAGAATCACACCATGACAAGAGGCATCTTCAGTCATTATTTTATATATCAGTGTATTATCACATTTAAAGGCCAATGGCTGACTTTTTTGCTTTTGGTTTTAAGTTTGTTTCTAGTCACTTTAATAATACATGGTTAACTCTTTTTCACCAGATATGTTTAGCAAGTTTTAGCAAGTACTGTTGCTATTAATCGAGGCTGCAACTAACAATTATTCTGATGAGCAAATAATCTGTCAATTCATTCTTTGATAAATGTAAAGCCTATATGAGATGAGAAAAAGGTCTGTCACAGTTACTGTGGGTCTGAGACATCTTGAAATGTGGTTCTGTCAGACAAACAGTACAAAACAAAACTATTTAATTTGCAATGATAAAAGACAGAAAAAACACCAAATCCTCACAGAAGCTTCATAAATTATTTAAACAACGAAATGATCGTCAGAATAGCTGATGACTTTTCCGTTATGGACACAGATATAGAAAAGTGGTTCAATTGCTTCAATTATGTTTGAAGTTTCCTGTTTGATGATTTCAACCAGTCAATTAAAACAGCATATACAATTAAATACAAAAGTGTTGTCACTGCCGTGTTAAGCTTGACGAGTAAGACAAACATATGCCCAGACTTCAAACATGATTAAGAATTATAAATCTTTTATTGTGCATGGATCCTTTGTAGATATCATGGCTATACAGATACACTTTCGATACAGATCTATGATTATACATTTTCCCATAACGAACATTTTAAAGTGATATGTCTGGTAGTATATATAGTATAACAAATTTTCATTTTGGAATGTACGGTGTATGAGGTAACTGCAAACATTAAAATTACATAAAAATGGTCTCTATTTTTGTGCATATTTTACTCATTTTTGTAGCATTTTGTTAATCTCCTCAACCAAAGGTAGTAAGCCCAGGGTGAAGAGGTGTTAAAATGGCACACGTTGCAATCGCTATCAAAAATAGGAATTTGAATTCTTTAAATGACAAAGAGAAGACATTTGCAGAATGTCTGAAAGACCAAATCATGTAATTATCCAAGACGTTTTGCAAGGTACCTGTATTTCATTTTTATGGTTGCAACAGCAATTATCTGCCCAAAACCAAACAACACTAGACCCTACAGCCAGATTACCACTGAAAACTCAGCGTGAGCAATCTGTTACAAATACTAAACACACAGAGAAAAGGCAAATTTAGATTCACAGGAAGTACATAACACATTTTGTATCTGCCATTTGCGTTCCATGACTCATGAGTACTCAGGATTTATTATTTTCTCTGGAGAGTATTAACTTATATTACTTCAATATTATAAAAAAATATACTTCACACATGTATAACTTGACAAAAGAAATCAAAATAAATCATAAGTAATACATAGAACTACTTTCCATTTCTCTCTCGATTACATATGATTACTAGCATCAAATAAATGTTGCAAAAATAAAAGTAAATAAAACACATTTTAGAGTTTTCTAACACTAAAAAGAAAAACATCAAAACTTAAGAGAAATTAAGAAAATTCTCCCGAGATTTTTTTCCTCTCCAATTAAGGCCTCTGAAACAACTGGTACATACTTTTTTTTCTCTGTTTTTTTTTCTTTTTTGTAACTTTTTTTTGCTGAGATAGATCAGCTGTTTCAGTGACACATCATGTGATACTACAACTTTTAAAACACCCAAAACACAAGTAGGGCTTGCACAATCTCAAAGTGTGTTCTATAAAATGCATCACAAGACCAAGACGCAGTTAGTCAAGGTTTTCTTTCACTAAGGTGCAAAATCAATTACTGGGGAAAAACAGAAACAAAACAAAATAAAAACATACAGGTAAGCATACATTTTTTGTGCTGAACAACAATATTTCGGAGTAAAGCAGCAGTATAACTATATGATAGTAAAAATAATTAGAATTCACTGTTAGTTTGGTTTTTGTTTTGTTTTCTATCTTTATACTGAGCAATTTTTTTTTTGTCAAACTTACAGGTCCTTGTGTCTTCACTGTACAAAAATATACTAACATTTCTCCAGTCATTTTTGCATCCTTAAACATTCTGAACATCAAAAAGGTTGGAAAGTGCTAAATGAAAGTTCTATAATGTGAACGAGATTTTTCATTTCGGTTTTCCTCTCTCACTACACCCCTTAAACTCCAGCAGGGGGTTAAGTCCCTTCATCTGGCCCTGAAGCCCTCCCAGCCGTGTACCTCTGTGGCACTAACTACATACAGTATACACATCTGGACACACACACCCCACTGTGCAAACACTGGCCCACCAGGTCCCAGGATCAAATAGCACATAGGCTAATGACACACCTACATACTATTTTCGGAACACATCTATCAAAAAGAGTTTCATACTGGACACATCAATGGAAATATAAATAATGACTATTTCTATACATATATTTATATATATATATACTGTAATCAACAAGTACGTGAGTCGTAGCGCCCCTTCATCCCGACCCTCTCCCCAAAATTAAACCACATCCCTGCTCTTTCTGAGTTCCTTTTGCGCGGGAAGCTGATGATGATGGAACAGAAATCTGAACAGACACCACAGAGTTGGGACAGGATGACAAAAGGCAGGAGAGTCAGGAAGGTGTCACGGGTGCCAAAGAAGGTGTTACATCCTCAATTTTAACTGCTGTTCAGCTCTCACTCACCAGCCCTCCCTCTTGCTGCACCTCAATGCGCCTAATGCGATTACTCTGTTGACAACAGAAAACAGTAATTACAAAACAAAGAATACAAAACAACAGAGAGAGAGGGGGAAAGAATAAAGCTATAACCCTGCAGCTGGGTGGCACAAACTGCTCATTTGATGACAAAGTACTGGATGACAAAAGCGATGAGGATGGCGATGACGGCGAAAACCATGAGGAGGAGGAAAGCGCACTGCTCGTCCGTCAGGCTTCGTCTGGCTCGGTTGGACTCCGTGCCGGCCCTGGACCCCGAGCCGGTCGCACCGCCGCCCACTGCCACGTCGTTCCGCTGGGGGGAGAGGGTCACCGTGGGGCTGTAGGGGCCGCTCAGCTCAGGGGCGTCCTGGCACTGCCTGATAGCACACACCCGGAAACGATAGTCGCTGCTGGGCTGCAGGTTCTGGACATGGAAGGACGTGGCAGAACCTTTGTAGGCCTGTAAACAGGAGGACATATGATTAAAAACTGAAAATAAAGGCATGAAGAAAGTGAGAAATGATGTTTGCTTTTTTTTAACTGCACAAATAAATTATTTGTGTCACTTTCATCTATCCCTGCATTTCATCATGTTTATGATAATACATCGCTGAGGAAACACTGAAAATGTTCTTAATAGATCACTGGAAAGTATGAAATATCACAAGATTTGTTAAATATGACTCCTTCAACTATGTGTTTGTTCAGGTCCAAATGTTCTGTAATACTGTAAAATAGCTTCTGGCCAACTGGATGAAGTTCCCCTTTAATTGTCAGACAGAATGAGAACAAACTGTTTTGTGTACCTCTTTTAGCTTTGACTATTTTTGAAGTGTGTGACCAACTGACACAACCACAAGTTTGAAGACAGCCTTGTGGACACACAACACACACACATACAACACACAAGACATTTCTAGTTTTTCTTGTTTATAAATTCAAAATGAAATGAACAAAAAACAAAACTACTGGAGGCAACAAATATTGGAGATATTGGACAATAGTCCATTATACGCCAGCCAAACTACAGCAGTCTGGCTGGTGCAAAGGCTGAAGCAAAGAGGCTCAATCAAACTCCGATTCTCAGCAAACGAATAATTCCCTTTTCTTAAACATGAGCTCTCGAGACCAGGCCACTGAAACTGACAATAAGGACAGAAACAGACTCATGCTGGATGGCAGTCACATATTTCAACTCCTTGATTCAATTGCCATGTATGATGTAGCGAGATTAGCATAAGCCTGCAGAGGCCATTACTCCACGTTAACATGGCTGGAGGCCACCGAGGGGAATGAATGTGCTGGCAGGGGCCAGACACCTGGGATACCTCATGGATCAATGACCTTTGCATAATGGGCAATTTAAAGCCAGCGGTGACTAATACAGAATGCTGCAAAGCCACGGTGAAAACATTAAGGCCCTGGATGATCGGTTTCCTGATCTGCATAAAAAGGCCACTGTGATGAATGGCAGGTCAGCCGCAGATAAGGACAGCGAATACAAACAGGAAGCATCAAACCTTCAAACAACAACGTCAGTACCTGTTTAAACTCAGAGTTTCCCATCATGCACTGCAAGGTGTAGAGGATGGGGTCCCCCTTCATGGGCTGCAGGGCCTCCCATGTGACTTCACAGGAGTTGTCATCCAGACGCTCCACTTTAGGAGCTGGAGGGCAGAGGAAGAGAGGGCGGATGTAACGAAAGGTTCACTGAAGGTCAGTGAGATCTGCAACAGCTGAAACTCTACGACTTACAGCAAGACATCGACCATTCTGATCAAGAAAGATTTTAATGAGGAGGAATAGGAGTTGCTGTAGATGTAATTTGCTGAAATTGGCCTGTTTCACTGCAAAGTCTAATCACTATAACACATCAGTTGATTGACCAAGTTTTGTTCTGCATCGACTTCTGTATGCAACGTATAACTGACTGAGTAAGTGTATCACAATTCTTTGATTTCAGTTTTTTTAGCTGGTTGACTATTAAGTCTCAGCTGATGAATTCAGAGTGAATTCTAGACAACTACATGTAACTTTCCTCTTTTAGCAGAGTGCCATAACAATGAGTCATGCTCTTCTTTAGGTAGGTGTCACTTCAAGCTAAAACAATAAAAATACACGGTGGTTTTGAACTGGTATAGTGATGATCATCCTAATGTTGAAATAGATTGTCTGAATTCAAACACTTTGTGGTGGAGAGTCCACTTCACTGTGTGGGAAGACAGTGACAAACTGGCACATGACTGCCTGATTCAAAAGAGGTGCCGCATTGAGAATAAAACCCACGTCCTCATTACTGACTTCAACATGTAGGATCAAAAGAGGCTTTGCAGAGGCTGGTTGAGACCAGACCACGGCGCAACAACCCGACTGATGATGACAGCTGACAAGTGAATCTCAGGCTGCTGGGTCTTAATCAAATGCAAGTCAAACTTGGGTCAACTGAGGTTAAAAGCTGAGCACACTGGCTGTCTGTATGTCAGCAGTGAGTGTTTATAAAGATAATAAGAGCTGATCCACATCGAAGAGAGAGAGAGGGAGAGGTAGAGGGAGAGAGAGAGAGAGAGAGAAAGAAAGAAAGAAAGTGCTGCCACTGTACCTTTCACAGGGGCTGGAGGAGAGCGTGGGGTGGTGAATGTGTAAACATTGGAGAAGGGCCCTTCGCCCGCCTCATTAAAGGCCTGGATGCGGAACGTATAAGAGGTAGACTCATTAAGCCTCTGGACTTTGTGTGTGTGGCATGGTCCTTTATACAAGGATATAAATCTGCAATGACAGGAACATGAAAAAAAAGAGCGAGAGAGAGGGAGAAAGGATTTAATGAGTAAAAGGGTAAAGATGACAAAAAGCAAACGGGACGAGTGACTCCTCTGTCAGGAAATATACAGCGACTTAAAGCAGATCATCAGTTCCTGTCTCCTTATAAAGGCACTTTGTCTGGTGCATTGCTTTCTACGTAAACCTGCCCTCCTTGATACAGTTATCTGAGGCTTTTGCTTATACACCAGTCTCTGTTCATATCTGTTTATCTCTTGTCAGCTCACTGACCTGCCGCTCTTGTCCCCCATCTGCAGCTGATACTGGAGGGCGTCTGAGGTGACGGCTTTGGCTGGGCCGTCGCCCCACTTGAGCCTGAGGGTCTGGTGGCTGAAGGCGGTGCACTCCAGGCGGGGTGGCTGCGGGGGCAGGGGCTTCGTCTTCAGCTTAAAGGTGTGACTAAAGGGGCCCGCTCCCAGGCTGTTCAGGGCTTGGATTCGGATCCTGAAGAAGAGGAAGAAGAAGAAGAAGAAGAAGAAGAAGAAGAAGAAGAAGAAGAAGAAGAAGAAAGATTTGAACATCAGAGATGTCAAAGTGGCATTTCCAGTATTTCATCTCATCGACAGACGCTGATGTTCAGTCTCTGTTAACGTGCAGCGTGTAGGAGGTCTGACAGCGACATATCTTATTTTGTTTTAGCTCCGTGTCTGTTTCTGAACACTGACAAAAAAATAAATGTTAACACTTTAATTCAATCTCAGTCTTCATTACAAGTCCAATGTGTGGACTCTATACAATGAAAAATATGTCGCTCTCCTACTTCCAGGCCTGTGCCAACATTTCAGATGAATATAAACTCCACGAAGGTCGTTCTATTTTATTTCATTCTTGTAAATATACAACTGTTTTATAATCCTGTATCACACAAACACGAAATACACGACAAGCAAATAGCCTGATACCAGTTAAGCCATGGTAGGTTTGTAAAAATTTTGGTGTGAGGTCTGGAAACCCCAACTGTTTCCTACAGCAGCTGCCAGCCCTGGCAACAATAACTTGGATTTAGAAATTTAACAGTTTATTTTTTTTGCTTTAGTTATTGCCTTTTGCATCCTTTGGTACAAATCATCACACATCGAGTTAATATACGAGTGTAGTGTGTGAGTATTTGATTTGTATCACAATTGATGTCTTGTGAGCGCTGAGATTTAACAGGTTCAAAAAGCTGCTAGCCTTGTTGACGTCTGAAAAGTGCAAAGTTGTGCAGCACCAACGTAATGTGACATTTCGTAACCTTTCCAAGTTCCACTGAGGAAGCACCAACCTGTAGCTGGTGTCGGGCTGCAGGTGCTGGATGATGTGTTTGGTGACGGGACCAACAACAATGGGCTGGCGCTCTCCGAGGTCAATCAGGTAGGAAGTGATCTCAGCGCCATGATCACATGGGGGGTCCCAGGAAATACCCAGGCAGGTGGATGGAGAGTAGAACGGTGGTGGCCGGGGACTGCTCTCCTCATCTTCTTCTTCGTCTTCGTCTGCATCCACTGGAGTCTCGTACCGTTGCAGCTCGGACTCTTTCAGCGCGTAGATGTTGCTGACAGCGGCAGGCACAGAGCAGGGCGTCTGGCACAGCACTGCCTCGCTGAAGGGCCCCACGCCAGCCACATTCACAGCCTGCACAACAGCAACACAGAGTCAGCTAATCAAGTCAACGTCAGCTGTCACTGGTGACGTGAAGGGATGTGCAACGTCCATGTTTGACCACAAGGTGGAGTTCCAATGTAAACATAATTGGTAAGGGTTTCAACAAGTTCTAGCAAGAGTGTGGTTTTTATTTCATAGCCAAGCCTTAAAGTGAATAAATAAATAAAATTACTAATTTGAAAAACATATGGGTTAGGTTTTTAATCAACTATTAGAATGAAAGCTGGGTATAATCTGACCACAGTGTAATAATTAGGGATGATCTCATTACTTGAACCAGACTTGAACCAAGTTTATTGCAGTTACAATTATGAATACTGAAGAATGACGTGCAGGTTTAGGAGAAATCCATTTCCAACTGAGGCTGAAGGAATGTCCATGATTCAGCCAACTTGAAGCTCAAACCGGTGTCTCAATTGACAAAACAATCAAATTAGGACTGTTTCAAAATCTGATGTTTCCAGATATTCTCTACTCAGTACAGTACTAGTAACAATCCACATCTATTGAGTGAGGACTTCTCAAACATTGTCATGCCTTAGAGAGATTGAAGCCCTAACCCCAACAGTGTTAGATTCACACTTTATCCATTCAGCAGAAATGGCACAGAGAGAGAAACGGAGGGAGAGAAAACGGTAATAAATTCAATGTTTGAGAAAAAGAAGTACAAATACAGTGAATATATATCTCCCTCAAATGATGGTGAGAGGAACAACAGTGCCATAAAATGCTCATCTTTGCGGTTCTTATCCTGCAAGCTCTAGTTGAGCTAACCTATACGAACCAAATTACTGTGAAATCAAACGGTTCTTATTTTAATGGGAGCACCTTGGATTCTTAATGACGTCCTCATATAAATAATCATGCTGAAATTAGTCAAACAGGGTTCGTAAGGTGAGATGTTATTCTTTATTCATTGCAAGGTGAGATAAGGTTCCATTTTTAGGGTGTTTATTTTAAAACAGTGGGAGAGAGAAGAAAAGGAGCCCAGGCTTCAGAAAATAAATGCAGTGTATTAGTGCTCACCTGTACCCGGCAGAAGTAGTTGTTTGCAGGCAGCAGCCCCTTCATTTCATGGCTGAGAGCTGGTCCACTGTAACACACCTGCATGCTGCCTTCAGCAGCTCCCCACTCCAGACGAAACTCTGTCACTGCAGCTCCGTTGCAAGGAGGGGCCTAGAGGACAAAAACAGATGAGAATTCTGATACATTCTGATAATGTTGCATGTGGTATTATAATTAATGTGCATCAGTGGGGGAACAGAAGAGGAGCTGGTCTTACCTCCCAGCTAACTACAACACAGCTGGGGGATTTGCATGTGGTGGAAGGAGCCTTGCACTGCTCAGGGGCCCCGGGGCCAGTTGTAACCTCACAGCGCTCCGAAAGAGGTCCAAACTATCGGCACAAAGGAACAAAAACTATTTAATGCAACTGAAAATGTTCTTGCCATCCTTTTATATCATATTCAGTTAAAGAGGGTCAAAAGTATGTAGCAGAAAAAACAACTCCCTCTTTTATAGATAGATCAGTTTTGACAGTTTTTCTCACCCCAGCCTTGTTTGCTGCCTTGAGCCGGAAGCTGTAGGTTTTGCCAGGCATTAAACCTCCCACAGAGCAGTCCAGCTCTGGACCCTGGTAAACCTCCCTGCTCTCCTCAGACTGCGGCCCACTCACTTCTACACTGTAGCAGGACACTGGGCTGCCTCCGTCCACCTGAGGGGGACCTGGGAAATTTGTGCAACCAGCATTTATAAATCAATACACTTTAAAAAGGGTTTTCCAAGAAGAAAAAAAACCAGTATAAACACAATGATTAATGTACAAACAGCAAAATACAAACTACATAATCAAAGCTCACTGCTTTGAGGGAGTTCGCTACACAAATAAATGCATCAACAGAAGCTAGAATACATCCCACACAGATCTGAGATGGAGAGGAATGACTCACCCCAGCGCAGTTGCACCTCCCTGGCTTTGGGCTTGCCCACCAGCCGAGGGGGCTGGCAGGGCCCTGGGGGCACTGCGGGAGTCTGGACCTGCAGGGTCTCCGACAGCTTGCAAGGGAAGACAACACACCAATTAAGAGACCCAGAGAAAAAAAACAAATTGACAATCCAACCCCCCTCCTTTCTTTCTCTCTCACACAACACAGACACACTGGTTACAGATTGTCATTTTCACCAGCTTATCAGGCTGATACAGGCTACAAGAGACCAGAAAGGAGACAAACTCGAATGCATCGTTCAGAGGTAAACTGCATGCAGAGCTGAATTCTTTACAAAGCCATGGATTAAGTAAGACAGATTGTCTCGCGACTGATAGAACAGGTCTTCACACTCTCAGCTTCTGTGACCAAAGGTAAACATGTGAGTGTTATGTCATATTGTGCTGCGCCAAAAGGCAGGATCTCGCCACCATGAGTCATGTTTCTTTACAAGCCCCATCATGAATAAATGCATGCACTAACGGCTGATGAAGAAATTAATGAAGAGTCTGTGAACTGAACTAATTAAGAAAAACATCCTCTGACACATGCAGGGAGGGTTAATCGATTCGTGGGCTTTGTCTTGTACTTACACACCAGGAAGCATAGTCTGATCTCTCAACATAGTACACTGACTGAATGACAATTTCCTATTAAAACTCACCATAAATAGAGTGCATATCTAGAATTATTCATGTAAAATTTATCAGATTAACCGTGGGCTGCGGTGAGATTCATGGCTGCTTGCCCTATCAATTACAGTGTATGTAACAGCCGAGAAATGTATCAATAATAAGAGAGCCAGCAGAAAAACAATTCACCATAATCAGGTTTGACACTGTATAGCTCCACTGTGAAAGACATGGTGAGTGTCTGTTTACATATTGGATATCTGGAATGATCCTGATTTGTAATTTTAAGTCCATTTTAAATTAATGGCAATAGCCAGTAATCTTGATCTTGGTTCTTGTGTATGTATAGCATATCCATAAAAAAACCTATAGGTGCCTTTCTACCTGTGATGATAATGTAACTGACCAGCACAAAGCCATGTGCGCGACTATGAGTGTACATGTGCTGATGCTGAATGACTCACCGGGCTCTGTCCCCCGTCACTCATGCAGTAAACTCGCGTCTGGTAGGAGCAGCCAGGCTTCAAGCCTTCACACACGTGCTCCATAGCTGGCCCTGAGTAAACCAGCTCCCATGACAAGCCTGAGTACAAAAACAATGCAAATACATTAGAATTATTTAATTATTAAGGCCTGAACGGTGGTGCAGTGGTTAGTACCGTCGCCTCACAGGTGGTCCAGGATTCTAACCTTCAGGCTGGCTGAGATCTTTCTGTGTGGAGTTTCCATGTTCTCCCTATATTTGCAAGGGTCTCCCCTGAGTGCCCCTGCTTTCTCCCACAGCTACCAGACATGCAGGCTAATTGGTGACTCTAAAATTGCCCATAGGTGTGAATGTGAGTGTGAATCTGTCCCTGTGTGTCAGCCCTGTGATGACCTAGCAACCTGTCTGTGGTTGATCCCATCTCGACTCCAGCGCCCACAAACTTCTTAAGGTGCAGTAAGGTAATGGAAGGATGGATTCCAATAGCATGATGGTTTCAATGCCCAACACATTATTTATTATCACCATTTTCAACTTACCGCTCAAGCCCTCAGAGAGCTCCACAATATACTTTGTGACTTCTGCTCCACCATTATCTTTCGGAGGCTCTAAATTGCAAAACAAATGAAAAAAAAATATTATCAAATGGCACTAACCAGTTTTCACTATGCTATGTCTTGAAATCTGCTTGAGAATTGATTCACTCCATTAAGTATGAAATTTGGGGAGTGACTTGATAATAGGAGAACTTGCTGCTCCAAAAACTCAATAAGTATTGTAAGTAATGAAAATGCAAACATAGTTAAGCATGATTCAGCAACAATCAGGCCTTTATCTCTCCTAAAATTTCCTCGGAAACTAATTTCAGTGGCAACAGAGAGGAACATTGAGAGAGTGGAGAGACTTTTGACGATGTTTTCAGAGCTACAGGCAATTTTTTTTTTTCATGTTAAAAACTGGAAGGAGAGACCAAGTACAGCAGTGGGTCATGTGCTTGTCCAATAACATTTTGGAAAAATTCTTACTGATGTCAACAACTGTTATTCATGTAATGTACAGACTACTTGAAATGTCATCTGTCTCTAGCAGATACATCTGTGATCAGACAAAGCTTAATGAGAAATTTAATGACAGAAATGTAAACTGGCATTTGTTGGCTGTCAACTACATGCAAGACTGAGGGTGTTGATAAGGAAAAGGGACAATTAATAGGAAATACTCACCCCAGGCCATCTTGAAGCTGTTGGGCAAGACTCTTCCTCTGATCACAGGCCTGCAGGGATAGCCGGGTCTGTCTGGGTTTGTGACAAACTCGACCACCTGGCTAGGGTTACTCTTCCCCTCTGAGTTGTATGCTGCCACCTGGAGGAAGTGCACGAATACAGGCAGTGAGGAGTCATATTATACCTGTCAGAATATTGGCTACTGTTTGCACAGATAGTCAATAAGGGCAAGTGTATAAAGGTCATTATGTTCGCTGATAACAAGCACTGCCTGGACTCAGAGAAGGGTAATGAAGGGATCTGAGAAAGTGAGTGCAACACTCTCTGCCTGCAACTAAAATGGCCACAGACAAATACCACATTATCAAAAAGATTCAGCTGCAGATGTAAGACATCCGCAGATGCGTTACAACAAAACTGCTTAGATAACATGAGCATTGCAAGCAAAAAACAAAGCAATAAGCTTAGTGGCATTTGCATTTCAGTGTTGCACATCTGCGACAATATGGAAATTTCTCTGAGCCTGCTGAGTACAGCTCATCCACATACTGTACTGAGGCGAACCTGCACAGCACCCAGGCTCCCCTCACACAGCTGGATGATTAAAAATGAGGGAGGAAGGGAGTCTTTAGAGTGACTAATGAACATTTCTATCATTTGGGCATATGGTGGTTTGGTTTAGTAAAACCCAAGTATCATATCAGTATCATGTTGAAGAATGCTGGGATGCAGATTTTTCTGGCTATGAGAGTAAAGCTTCCCAATTTTCTTATCAATCTAGACATCAATATGATTTCATGTTCTTAACTGCCTAACAGATAGAAAGAGCACCTGTTGTTGTCATTTGCTCTTGGAAAATCACAAGTGTTAAGGAGGGGGGGCACTTCTAATGCCTGTGGTGCAGCTCCCAGCTTCAACTGATAACTGGGTTTAATTTCAGATTATAAACACAGCTATTTAGGGGCACCCTGCTAGAGACTGTGACCCATGTGCTAAGGCTGTGTCCTTACCGCAGAGGCCTGGTTTTATTTCATCCCAGGACCCTTTGCTACATGTCATCCTCTCTATCTATGCCCACTTTCCTGTTACTTTTCATCAGTGCTGTCCAATAAAGTCGAAAACCCCAAAATCTTTAAAAAAAAAAAAAAAAAAAAAAAAAAAAACGTAACACAGCCATTTAGCCAAACTGCACATGTCCAAGATATGAAATATACTTTATGTTACACATAACTTGTGCAATTAAATCTAATTGCTCTGCTCTGAATTTAAATTCTCATAAAAAGACTAAAACCAACAATGCATTAGACCGTCACTCAGTACTCTCCTACTCTGCCTGTAGCACTCAGGGCCAAGCCCATTGGTTCCCACTAAAGAGATAAATCTTAAAACAGCTGGGCACTGCAGTTTTTACGTTTTGTTGGGGGCCATTTTCTGGGCATTAGGTTTGGTCTTCTGCCTTAAATTTCGCAAGCCTCTAAAATCATTAACTGATCTGCCATGAGATGTGCTGTGCTTTTCTCCCTTCGTTCTCACTGAGTCAATCTGCAGATACATTAGACAGAAGCTATCTGCAGCTTTAACAAAGCCAAATTTAAGATGTTGAACACATTTAGAAATCTACTGGGAACAGATCCAATGACTAATCTAAAAAGTAAGAAGCAAAGCTTTGAAAACCAGCTGAGTTTTGTTTGAACATATCTAATCAAAGATCTGAAACAAAACTGATGGGATTCTAAAAAATGTTTAAAAAAGGAGAGATTTTTTAAATATATTTTCATGTTGAGCCCACTTCTAATAATTCACATGCAAATGCAATGCAGGGCTTGAATATACTGTAAATAATATATCTGTGCCATCTTTTCTCACTGGATTGCCACTATTCAGCTTAGTATCGGGAGCATCCTGTGTCCTTCATGCAATGGTCTCTGTCAACAACAGGTGAAGGATGGTCACCTGTGATTCATCAGAGCCATTTGGTAAATAGTCAATAAACTGTCAGGAGAGCAACAACAATTTAGAAGAGAACATAAAAATGAGAGACAAGGGAAATGAGGGAGAGGGTGAGAGACGGGGAGAGAAATGCCGTGACATGGACGGCTTGGCTAAACTTGGTCACAGTGCTGCCGGCCAAAAAGCCACTGTGGCTCAAACGCTTTGCTTGACTAGCTTCTCACTGGGGCCCTGCGTGTGATGAGCATGGGAGTTGTCCTGTTTATGCTGTCAGTTGCCCACCGCCCTGCTGGCAGAAGTCTGCAAACGGATGAGTCATAGGGCCACGGTGGGCCTCAGCACCCTCCCTGCCTGAAGCCTGTCCCCTCCACACATACACACTCCACTGCAGCCTAAATTAAACCTATGGATCACCGACTTTGAGTGCAAACATCATGGGGCTCCCTTACCCTAAACTTGTACTTGGTACTCCTGTGGAGATTCCTGACGGTGCAGGAGAGCTCGTCGCCGTCGTAGCTTGGCTGGAAGCCATATCCCTGGGACAAAGATAAATGACAAAGGGAGAAAGAAAACAACCATGTGAGCAATGACTTACCAGACAACCATTGTAGCACAGAAAACAAAGTGGTCTGCAGGAGACAAACAGCTTCGGGGGATATGGGAAGGTTTTTGTGTTTTCCCTGACAGGCACTATGTCTGCAGGTCGCTGCTCGTGGTGCAGGCAGAGGTGACAGTAGCTATAAATGTCATGTAACTTTTAGAGAAAACTGATGAAGTGTCTCAAAAAGAAAGAGATGTGAATTTGATTTTTCCTTTTGGCTGGGTTGAGATGAGTAACAGTACCTGAATACAATAAGATGCTACACAAGGATACACATCAAGCAGGAAAATGGACATCTTTTTTTTTTTACCGATTATAATTGTGAAGACTGCAAGTATACTATGCTAATGGTGTACATATTTCATGCTGCCAGACGATGAGTTAAAGCCAAAGAGATGCACATGGCAGTACTGCCACTCTAAGAAATAACGGCCCTGCAACTGCAGTAAGCACCTCACATAGAAAAGAAATATGGGTTTCAATCTAAAACGATTTCTCTATTTAAAAAAAAGACTGCGAGAGACATACCGAGCCTTCCTCCTCCATCTCCAAAATATAGTAGATGTCATCCTCCTTTGGAGAGCTAGAGGGCCTCTGCCACTTCAGACACAGCCAGGTCACCCCCGCCATTTCCAGCTCTGGAGGGAAGGGTGGCAATGGCACACTGCATGAGGTGAACAGGTCCACCACTTCACTGAACTCGCTGGGGAGGGCAGAGAGAGACAGAGGATGGGAGAGAATGGGAGAAAGAGACAGGAGAGACAGAGTGAGAAACGCACATGACCACACAGATAGAGACAGTGAATGGAGGAAACCGTAACATAAAAATGGACAAAAGGGAGGATGCCATTCAGGAAATAATGTAGCATGTTAAGGCACCTACCTTACACCCATGTCGTTTTTGGCTGCAAGGCGGAAGGAGTATCTTGAAGCTGGTGAAAGCTTGGTCACTCTGTACTGCTTCTGGGGTCCATAGTAGCACTGTTCATAATTCTCAGTGCCCTTCCCCTTAAAGGAAGAAAAAGTCTTTATGTTTAACAAGTAGAAGAACCTCAAAATCTCGGGTGCACATAAAACATGAATGTGTGGTATGATATTGAACATTTCTTGCATAATAAATAGATAAATACCTCATCCCATTGAAGAATGTAGTTTTGGATTTTGGAACCGTTGTCACACGGAGCCTGCAGAAAAACCATACATAGTTTATATATTATAGCTCAAAAAATTTTCATCCAGAATGAAAACAAAACAATTCCTAGATATTTTTTTTAGCTTACTTAAGCGCCACCATCTTTCATTCTGCCACTAATTACGAAGAAGCAACCTGCAGCTCTACTAATAACAAATAAGGTGCATCCAGATGGTTTAATTAATTCAGTGAAGTTTGCTGAGTGTGCATGATTGTTCTGGAAGAGTGTCACTAAATTCTCACACATGTGCACGCACACCTGGGAGGTGATCTGTGCTTCCACACTGAAGAGGATCACAGCAACAGTTGTTGAGGAAAGGGGGATTGTTTCTGAATCACCACATCAGTTTCACTGAATGACCTTTAAATCATTAACCCCCTTTGTCCCATGATACGGCTGCTTAAAGCTGACAGTGGTAATGTTAGAGAAATGAGCAAGAGAAAGCTAAATTTTAAAACTATCCAACTGAAAAAATCCTATCCCCTCCCTCCAGGCCTCACTCCAAAGTTACTTCTCCAAAGCATACATCATTCTTGTGTGACTAGCTGGCTATTGCTTTAGCAATATATCTGCCTGGCCTTGTGGAATACTCTGGTCATGTGCAATGACTGCAGGGCCAGAGAGCATGTGGGTAGGTAAGTACCTCGGCAGACAAGCAGGTAGACCATCTGTGGTCTGTGGAACTGTGGTTTTAAATCCCAGCTCCATCAATCATCCTACTGTTCCATCCTACCTTCCACTGGAGTACGAGTGTGTTCTTGGTCCCGCTGGCCTTCCTGGGAGGATTGGGAGGATCCGGCTCACAGCTTAAAGTGGTGAAGCTGACAGCCTCCGACGGGCTTCCCTGTAAACAGTTACACATGGCCTGGACCCTGTGGAAAGGCAAACACAGTGGTTACAAAATGTTCCTCAGCTCATTTACACTGTAGTTAAAAGAAAAGCAGGTGGAGGTTCATGCCCACCTGACATGATAGTCCGTTGCTGGTCGAAGGTCTTCTACAGTAGCACTTAGTTCTTCCCCACTGAATGAGAGGAAAACACAAAAAAATGATCTTGAATATTATTTCAAATAACTGTCTTTGTAAACTCTTTATGAACAGTTGATGTTCAGCCTTGGAGCGTTTTGCTGCGAATGCTCACCAGTACATGCTCTTGTACTTTCCATCTTTGCCGCTAAATGAGACGGAGACCTCGTAGCTGAGAGGCTCCGTTGGGCTGCAGTTGTCCTCCACGCTGCCGTTCTCACTCTCCGGCCTGGCGGGCGCGCTCCAGCTTACGACTGCTCCTCTTGCCTGGATGTCTGACACCTATCATATGAGAGTTTCATGGGTTACTGTCAAATCTACACAGTGCTGTCAAACCTGGACATGGAACAATAGGTTTTATTCCTCTAACCACAGCACCTGCCAAATCTCAAAATACAGTCACCTTTAAAAATTATATTATCCTCAACCTAACATGTCTGGTAATTCTGTACTACACTTACACATATTTATCATAAAATAAATTCTTATTCTTAAATTTCCAAAAGCAACAAAAGACCAAAATAACACTGCTTGGTAGAGGAAAAGCAACATGGATCAAAATATCTCAGCTGATGCCACATTGGGAAAAGGTTTTCAGCACTTGGCAGGGATGTGCTGTGCAACCCGAAGATTTTTCATTCTGTTTTGAGGTTTAAAAATAGCCTGAGCTACACTGCAGGGGGGATTCATATGTGGAAGAATTCAATCAGGTCAAGTCTGTGCCTCCTCCTCCCCTATGCCCTCAGGGGCCCACCTTACTCCTTTACTTCCCACAGTTAGATTCTCAGTCCCTTAACAAACCGGTGTGGCAGCAGAGACGAAGAAAATCCACTTTCCATTGAAGCTGAACCTTCCCCTTATTTGACATCCTCCCTTAACTTTATCCATCATCTTTCCAATAGACTTGTTTTGCTGCTTTTACAAGTAGTTCAAGCCTCAGAGACAGTGTATGACAAATCCCATCTTACATGAGGTCAAGGAAATTCTATTTCTAGTTCCACTGATTCCCATCCAGCTGCTGTTAAAACAGCTATTCTCCTCTGTATTTAGCGACATTGCTACTGTGAGCCCATCACCACTAACAGGGGTTTTCAAGGGTAACTTCAAAGAATAAAAAACTGGGACTTTTGCATATATATTTCTAACTGATTACTTCCCTAAGTCTCCTATGTAATATGTAATAATAGTAACATGTAATCCCATATTTTGTGAAAGTAAATGGTTGTTTTTGGGCCACCAAGCATATGAGGATGTGAGCGCTTAGTAATTTAGTTAAAAAATCTGTACCTCTTTCAAAGCAAAGCTCAAACCTTTTGGTAAGTGCTAACACATTTGTTTGGGAGCACATATGGGAATAGAAATACCCACATGGATGCTAGTCAGCAGGTCTGACTCTATTAGCAAGATGTCAGCAGGAATTCATCATGGATGTTAATAGAATGTTTAATGACGCAACACATTTGCATCATTATGTGTTTTCACGAACACAGCACCAACAGTCACATAAAATCATGCAAATTGTATTAATGAGATAGAGTATAAAAAGATAGCGAATAGTGAATACTAACCACAGGCTTATTGATGGTACTCAATAGTGCTTGCAGGGCCTGAGCTTCCTCGTCGAGCTCTAAGGAGAGAAATACAAGTGAATATGGATAGAAAACACCATTATGCTTATGAAATGAACACAAATTGAGAAGAAATAATGTAATACTTGTAACTATTAACAGTTTATATTTAACTAGGTAACAGTGACTGTGCACTTTGTGGATAGTGGAGTAATGGGTATAAATTTGTACATCTATAAAATATGTTATCTGGTGGTATAACTACTTTTTGCTTGCTGAACACAGTTAATATTTCAGTGCATCTACATTGACTCTCTCAATCTATCACTCTCAATAACAATCTAAAAGGAAATGTAATGCTCAAGTGGCAGTTGTTCAAATGTGAAGATGTGACATTTCTTTATAAGTGCACCATTACAGATCAACATTTAGAATCAGCGGGTTTACTGATGATTTTATTGTGGAAAAAGTGACAGGAGCCTCAAAAGACTTGACTCTAATTCACTGCAGCCAAAACAAATGATGCAATCTGGAGAGGGTTGCAGCCAGTCACAGACAAGTTCAAAATTGGGTACATTTGTATGCTTGTATGCCCAACTCTGATATAATGCAACTTCAACGCCCTCCCTTGGAATTATCAGAAGTTTAAAAAAAAAAATTGTAAAGTATATATTGACATGATTTCTTTTCTTACATTTTCATGGTTGACTGCTCATATTTCAGTGTTCCTACATTTCAGCAATCTTCATGAGGTCATAAGGTGAAATTATTTTTTCCTCCACTTTCAAAATTGACAGTAATTCCTTAATTAGGCACTGGTGTCGCCAAGTAGCAATGTTAAACTCCATGATTAATGAGCAGTCAGAGTTCATGTAATCAAGAATAATGTTGGCTGTGCTGCTGATCCCTCACCGCCACCAGCTGCTGCAGCTAATGAGGCACTATTCTGAGCGGCTAAACACAACACACTCCTAACATCCAGGAAATGCTGTGTGTCAGCCCAATTGTAAACCTCTACGAACCTCTACCCTTTCACTTCCTTACCTCCCGACTCTCCATTTTTGCCCCTGCCCGTCTGCTTGTCAGGGCCGGCCACTGCGTGGCTGAGCTGTCCCTGCTCTGCCTCCAGCCCTTTCCCTCCGACGCCATTGTGAATGTCCACTGTCGGGGGGCTGTTGCAAGATTTCTGTGGAGAAGGGGGAGGGCTGTCCTTCACCTGCCCTCCTCCTCCACCTCCCTGACGGTCCTTCAGTTTCTTCTGCAGACGCTCGTACGTTTTGCTAGTTCTGTCATCTCTGTGAACAAACGGGGGCCGTCCATGTTGGGAGTGAGAATCTGTAGAGACTGAAGGAACAAAAAGGAAACACTTGTGAGTTTGTAAAGACACAGACTGGAGCAAAAAAAAACCTGACAGCCAGAGAAGCAGGTCAAAAAAATGGCAAACTCACAGGTTAATATGAAAGGGCATATAAATAAACAGGGCAGCAGTGAGGCGAACTCCCTAAGATGAAGAAACTGAAAGACTACACAGTTTGACTCAGGTCTTGGTTGTATAACTTGACTGTGCAAATAAAGTGTTGGGGGCAAATAAATAGCATCTTAATATAACAACACAGCCCAGATACTGCTGGCTCCAACTCACCCTGCTCTGAGTAGATATGAGCTGGATGGTACTGGGAGATGTACTGAGAGCTCATGTCGCTCACGCCCCCCGCCATGCCCGTGTATAGGTGGGGTGGTGGGGGCATCATGGCAGGGTGCGGGATGAAGGCAGGCAGGTGGGCATGGGGTGGAGGTGGAGGGTGGTGGAGAGGGGAGTGGCCCCCGGGGTGGAACTCTGGTTGCTGAGGTAAAACCAGAACCCGCCGCATTGTGTTCTCTTCTATGATCTAAGAGAAAACAAACAAGAGGATGTAATACCGATATCAAAGCAGTCCTGAGTTCGACAAGATGTCTATCAGTAACACTGCACTGGCAATGGTATAGAATTAATACCTGTGAAACGTATCCAGGAGGCACATAGATTGGAGGCACTGAACCATTTGGAGACATCATGGGAACCTGAGCAGGACCTGTGAAGAAAAAAGGAGCAAGATCAAACACTTTCCCTCAGGGCAAACAGCTGTTTCATCTGTGGTTTATGTACTGGGAGCATTAGAGTAGTGCACGAGGCTGAAATTTCAGCTCCAGTCTGGCCTAATTCATTCAGACCCGAGCTTGAGCCCGACAGCTAACAGATGTTTTCATAGCAAACCCAATTTTTTTTATATCAAAAAATCTCTCTCACACAGACAAATGCATAAATATAAACAGCTACTTTCAAGCTCACACCATTTAGAAGCTTTGTTTAAATGATAACCTCATTATGGCTCAACATCATAGTTGTCTGAATAATAACTTTACTATAGGTCTATGTTAAAGCCCACATTTATAAATACTTTAAAAAAAGTTTTTTCCATCAGCAACTGACTCTAAATACTTCAGTACCCAGGAGGAGGAGCTTTGTTGACTTCTCTCCTAATGCTTTTATAGACAATCTTCTGATAGTACTTTGGACTTTTTAATCAAAACATTTTCATTACAGTTGCTCATCTCTTGTACTGTTGTACTGTCCATCCAAGCCTCGAAGGTGCTCAAGACTTTCACTTACCATTAGAATTCTTCCCATTTTACCATCTACAGTATATGACACTTGGCTTTCACTAGAGCCAACCTCAAACATTAACTCTGAGGGAGAAAAAAACCCCACGTAGTCGACTTTAAAACAACTGCATTATCAATGATTATTTCAATTTTTAAATACCTAGGAGTAAGAGAAATCAGTGGAAATGCATTTTTTAAA
Organism: Centropyge bicolor; assembly: GCA_037975185.1. Taxonomy (NCBI): domain Eukaryota; kingdom Metazoa; phylum Chordata; class Actinopteri; family Pomacanthidae; genus Centropyge; species Centropyge bicolor. The sequence goes on along the minus strand of JBBMOC010000039.1, from coordinate 2,255,491 downwards.
ATACTGCCAAATGCAAGAAGACCACTTTACAAAAGTGCTGAGAAACAACAAAGTTTCCTGCGTAGTTCTGTTGTAGGGGCCAGTGCAGCGGCTTAGCTCAGCTCAGAGAAGTGACAGCTCAGCAGAAAGGCTGGGAGAGAGAAAGAGAGAGCGACCGCTGTGCCAAGTTTGCACATTCGCACATTTCTCTTCTTACAAACCTAAGACACAAACACTAGGGCCCCAACACCAGATGTCATGCAGGAGAGCAAAGAGATCCACAACACACACTGACCTCCCGGCAGCCTGCTTGAGGAAGAGTTTTCCTTCATTTTGTCAAAGCTGCCGTGAGCTGAGAAGAGGCCCACGACTACAGAGGCTGGCCTGTGGAAAGATCCACTGAAACCTCCCACTTCTAACCTCTAGCACCACCCCGTCAGGTGCTGAAGTCCAGGCTCCACCTCTCGGCCAGAGTAACAGCAAGTAAGTGTTGATATACAGACAGTTGCCAGTTTGTTAGGCAAACCTAGTTAAAACTGATAGAGTCTGAAACAACAACCCTGCAATAAAACCTACCTTCATGAAGGCTGTAAAGTTCAGTTACTGTTGAAACTGGTTTCTGATTCTGAGATGCTGATTCAGTTTTCATGGTCTTTTTGGAGATGGAAGTTTGTGGTGCAGCCGGACTTTATTGTGTTATACTGATATGTGTTTATACTAAATTTTAGAAAAACAGAGTCTCTGTCTTTCAGACTTCATCAGATTTTCTCCACTCCTGTATATCTGTTTTTACTTTCAGCTGCCACACATTTCCCATTGAAGCTGTGAAGTCGTTCTACAAGGTTGGCACAAAATGCTGCTATTCAATAAAACAATAATCCATACAATGAGATGTGGATATTTCTTTGCCCTCCTTTATCAGAGTTTTAAAGATCTGTAAGGAGGGAAGGATCAGAAGCAGCCACACTAACCTGGTAGACAAAGAATTGCACCTGACAGTAAAACTGTGCAAACCAAGAAACCTTCACCATTTCGTCAAGGTAAGTAACACCATTTACTAGGCTACTGTCCCGTCTAATTGAACAGGACACACACAGTGATGATGAGAGTTGAAATGTATGGACTGAGATTGTGTCATTATAATGTAATGTATTGGTAAGCAGCAGTTCGGTAAGTCCAAATAATAGCCATAATCTAATAAAATAAATTGTGTGAGAAACTCAGGATTCAGAAATTGGGTTCAGGTTGGCACAGGCCTGGATGAGATATTAAAACTGGATTTCATTTCAAAATAGATTAGCCAAAAAGACATTTCCCAAAACTGTCATTGGAGCGCTCTGGTCACTGTGCTCTGTGGGCTGGAAGATGTGCTCTTCTTAAAACTGTCTAATGCCACACAGTCTCACAATTTATTACTTTCTGCTGGTAGAAAAATAATTGGGAATATACTGTATTAGTTTACTGGCTAATAAACTTCATTGGACAAGACAGATAGCAGGTAGGCCTCTTACACTGAAATCAAAAGGGCAAACAGCTTTGAAGCCCAGCTCAGTGCACCAAGCCAGCAGACTGATAGGCAGTGAGTCATTTCCCTACCCAAGAACACTGAGTCTGGAAGGACAAAAATCTCCATTCAGGGAGCATGGGAGAGCTCAGCCTGAATGAAGGCAGTCACACTGCCTCAGCCCTCATTGATTACAGATTATAATATCATTTGAGTGGGAGTTTAAAGTGTCCACTGTTAACTCCACTCACTTTTAAGACTAATAAATGATGTGGGGCTTATGCCAGGTGCCGCTGTGCACCTGCGTGATCACCGATTAAGGCGACTCCAGTTAGTGCGGCCAATGCTGACTAACAGGAAATCTGATGAATCACATTACCATTCAATCTGTCATTGTTTGTCCGTTTTGACTGAAAGTCTTTGTGTGTACCGACTTGCAGAGCATAGGGAGAAGAGGACTAGCAGAAAGCATAGGGTGAGGGAGGGAGGATGAGGGAGCTACACACATCTAAGAGAGCGAGAAAGAGAGAAAAAGAGAGAAGAGAGGTAGGGTGGAGAATGGGGGGGGGGGAACACCCACTCTTTTACATCAGACTGACGCACGAGTGCTGACAGAGATCAGATAGAAAAGGCCACATCCCCATCCCCCTCCCCTCCCCTCCCCCTGAGTCAACTGGAGCATTGGTTGTGCTGACGTGGCCGTGGAGTGCCAGCCTTCCAGAGGAAGCAGCCATGGGAAAAACATCAGTCCTCCTCCACAAAACGGCAGGCTGCCACTGAGCCAAGAATAGCCACAAACAAGCTGCCCGTTCTGGCAGTGTAAACAGAGGCTAGGCAACACTTTGGGAACACCATCATCTCCCGTCAACATCACATAACCCGTCTTCACCTCCCCGCCTCCTGGGGCAGGACGACAGGATCAACTGGTGCGGCGTGTCTGAGTTGAGAGGGGGCTGGAGGTTATCGTGGGGAGATGGGTATAATTGTTCAGGTGAAAGAACAAAAAAAGAAAAAAAAAGCAGAGGCTTACAGACTTATAAAAGGCCAGGCACGTGTCCACACACATACAGAGATACACAAAGGTGCTAAGGCCACTTTGTGCACCCACCTGTTTCCTCTTGTCTGAAACTGGACAGAGATCATAACAAACAAACTCAAGTGGGACTTCACGCAGGTCTTCTAAGGCATATTACAAACAGAAGAAACTTCGCAGGCACGACTCTGGAATAACGGCAATTATCCAAGCAAACTGTCGGGTTTAATCAGATGTACAAATGAACCCTCAATTAGATGCGGAGAATAAAAGCTAGATATAGGCTGACTGAGTGAACATAAGGGTGTAAAAATCAAGTAAGGCACACAGACAGAGAGGACACGAGTGAGACAGGAAGAAAGACAGTGAGACAGAGTGGTTTCCATATGGGAGCTCTGAATAAGCTCTCAATGGCAACATGATGAACTGCGAGTCCATAAAGATGGAGCGGGCTTGATTATTAATTAGAGCTAATAAATTGTCTCCATCCACAAATAAAGAGGAGAGAGAGGGCAGGCAAGGGAAGGGAAGCAGATGAATTGACAGAGGTTAATAATTACAGTCAAGTAGTGAAAGAGGCTAAGTACTGAACTGTCAATAAAACAAAGGAATACTAATTGCACGTTAAAACCCTAACCTTGATCTTCAATGATCACACTGTGGCAAATGTTTTCTTTTTTGCTTGGCATAGCACAATTTTCTTGCAGGCAGGAAAGATCTTCCATCAATTAAGAGGGTAGTAATTTGCAATAAGTGTAACATTCTATTAGCAGATTACGAAGCCACGGATGTGTACACTCCTCCTCGGCCACAACAGCATCCAGCCACCGCCAATGCAGGCACACTGAGGAGGGGAGCAAGTAGAAAAAGAGGGAAAGGGTATTCTGTGTTGATCTGTGTGCAAACCAGAGCCTGAGGGAGGAAGCTGTACAGTAAACAACAGAACAATTTAATAAGAATCCATAATAAGAAGCTATTTATTCTCAGCCGTGAGTAAACTTTGTCTGAATTCCTGATATTTTAAGGCATCCGCATGGTTCATGCAGCCCCACCGGCATGAATGACGTTTACAGGAGGGGAGGGAATCAGTAACCTTCATGCTTGTACTTATTACCGAACACCACACTGCTGCTGCAGCTCTCAGCCAGACAAACGGAAAAAGGACTTTTTGTAATAATGAATTATTTGGCTCTGTTTAGGCTATGAGGATTCTACTCTAAAACGGCTGTCTCCTCCTGTAACGAGAAATTAACCTGACAAACCTAGTGATGCTAACAATTTAGTACAAAACACAGCTGAGTGGACATGGCACTGACTTGCTCAGGACATCCCACCCCTGACTAAACTTAGTTTCTTTTTTCGAATGCCCCTCCCTCTCATCATCTTCCATCATCCTCTTTACCCTTTCTCCCTCCCCCTGATATCAACGCAGCAATGGGAGAATGAGTCACAAGCTCAGTCATTCTTAGAGCTACTCACTGCAGAAGCTGTGAATGAACTGTGCCTGTGTGTGCATCCACACACACGCATTTGTGTACATGTACTTAGGTGGGGGGAGGTGGTGAGTAAACGGTAAATGAACTGCATTTATATAGCACTTTTCCAGTCTTACCGACCACTCAGAACCTTTTACAACACCTGCCAGAATTCACCCATTCACACACAAATTCATGCACCATGCAAGGTCCCACTTGCTCACCAGGAGCCACAACCATTCACATGCACACTCACACATTTGGAGCTCAGTGTCTTGCTCAAGGACACCTCGACATGTAGACTGCAGGGACGAGGAATCGACCTTGTGATTAGTGGACATCTGCTCTAACTCCTGAGCTGCAGTAAATAAAAATGTGCAAATATGGCTAATGTGTCTGATGTTTGCAGTCCAAGTATGTGAACCATATGTGACAACTGTTGTTCGGGAGGTTGCTGGAGGTGAGGAAACAAGCAACCACCCCAGAAATGTGCGCATGGATACACCCTCACCACACATTGTCAGATGTTCAACAGTGCACGTCCTGGCTGCTCAGTTTCAGACACAGGGGACATGACAGCCTCAAGTCCCTCTGATAGAAAATAGACTAAGCACATCTGCAGCACCATCAGGAACGAGATGAGGTGTTTCACAGCTCTGGCATCAGAGCTAAGGGACAAGTAGACAGACAAGGTTGACTGACCAACCAGTATCTAACAGACTGAAAAGGCAGAGGACACTGGCAACATGGCTATAAACCGAGCCAGGTGCATGCGCATACACATGTGCAGACACGCAGACACACACACACACTCTCTTTAGCTCCCTGTCGAGATGCCAGAATGGCTGTCTTGGCTTTTGTGGGAGAAGGCACATCTCTATCAGTCTCAGCAAGGACAGTGGAACTACACAGTGCTTTCAGCCATCAACCAGAGACTGAATCATCCAAAGTGATGTGAATCAGCGGCAGGCTATGTCTGATAAAGATCTAACCAACTCAACGGTCCTGATGCTGACTTCCCTAATCAATCACCAAGCTTATCAGGTGGTCTATGTCTTCATGTCAGTGATACATCCTTCAGATCTACAGTGGCAGACGATGAGAAAGGGCTAACCCAGGGAGCGCCGGGGGTCTGGGTTCAAGCTATGAGGCCATGTCCACTCGCATACAGAACTCCCCCTATGGCAGGGAGGACAGTGAGCAGGAAGATGCTAAATGGCCAATCTAATTAGGCTGCCTCACTAAAGGTCCCTCCTCAAAGGCAGATTTCAAAACAGACAAATGCCTTCTATAAACTGCATTTTACAAGATTGTCTGTTCACATTAAGCAGGCTGTCATGCACTAACACGCAGCCATTACGCACATCCAGCTGCTAAAAATACATGATTTAATAGACAAATTGGTGTGGGATGGAGCAAATGCGGAAAAATACGTGTAAACCAGATCGTCCTGGCTTTGTAACTGTGTCACGCCGTTCCTGTCAGTACGTACTAGGGTTAAAGGTGACACAACAAACCAAACCAACCAACCACATGCGCATACATGCATGCCCGCACGCACACACTCTTCTTCCTCCCTCCTTGCACTGCAAGCGGTGAGTCATCCCTCTATTCACGTCACCAAGAGATGAGTGCACCCTGTGACAGGCCAGTTAGTAGCAGTCACACTGATCTATGTGGCACCTCTCAGCTCTTTGTTTCTCCTCTGATGGAGAGACTATGTATGCTCGCTCCCTATTAGGAAGGTTTACTCAGCTCGTAATGGGGGGCCGGTGTGGGAGCTCAGTCAGACAGGAGTAGGGAGAAGAGCACCTGCGTGAGCAAACTGTATGATGGCTTCCTGCCTGGGCAGCATCAATACATCACTGCTTTTGCTCCTTTGTCATCTAAACCTGGATGCCTGAGGCCTATTGCACAGGCCTATTGTCCCAATGTAATAGGTATATGTTGCAAGGTATAGTCAAAGGCTACAGTCAAGAAATACCGGTATCTTTCAACAATGAGATAGTAAGCACTGGTCTATACGTGGGTCATTAGATTTATGCTCAAATGTGACGCACCTGTGTGCTGTGGTCACAAAGGGTAGCAAACATTATTTTCACCCACAAATCTTCATCATGTTGTCATCTTTTATTTTTCTTCATGAAATCAAATCGAACGTTTAAGAGAAAAAAAAAAAGAGAGAGGCTCACAGAAATGTCAATACAGGGAGGGATGGCCATAAACAAAGCAAATCATTTTCAGATCCATGTTTTCCCGGGCAACTACATTTTATCATAATCATTTACAATTACGGCCCTACAGCTCTGCCTCCTACAACTACTCCAGCTGTCTTCTGTTCACAATGTCAGCGACGTGTTGGAGCCAGACTTCATTGTTGCTGTCACAAAGCCAGCGCAATCACAAATTGAGGAAAAGGAAATGACTGCCATCAGGACAAATAAGAATGTGTAACACATCTTACTCAAATACCACCTTTCTGCCCCAACTCCTCTACCAACACATTGTAATTATACCATATGCTTTTTTTATACGATCATCTATTTGTGCACAGTTCATTTTATCATCTGGCAAATTAAAGAGGAAGAGCAGCACGCCAAATGCCATCCAACTGTTCCAAATATTCCTGCACTCCAGCTTTGTCCCACTGGAAGAAACAACATCCTTTGTCCTTCTCATGCCAAACCTTTTAATGGCCTCAGAATCATCATTCTCACACCATTACTTAGCTTGTCTCTCATCTTAAACAGCTAAATTTAAGGACCCCCTGCGATTTGCCTAACATGCTAATCATGGATGAGGTCCAACGTCATCCAAAGGCAACACTTATGTCTGTTTTCTTTTCTTGGACATCTCCTGTGCTTTTAATACAGTCCAGCATCATCTTCTCTTAAAGCGTCTGTGTCACTGAACTTCAGCAGTTGTCTGGTTCTTTAGGTCAGGGAAAATCCTGAGAGAATGACCCAAGCGTGTCTGCATCAAAAACACCTTTTCAGGCTGCCCTGTCATGAATACAGGTGCCCCCCAGGGATGAGCACTATGTGCCCTGATGTTCTCAATAAACACAAATGAAGTGCAATGTGACTTCTCCCTTATCAAGCATGTGGACGATATGGTCCTGGCTGCCTGCCTGCGGGATATGAGCAGCGCATCATACTGCCAGTGCATCAACACTCTTGTCTCCTGCTTTGATAAAAGCTTTAGACAGTAATGTGACCAAGACCAAAGGGCTGTGTCTGTACATCACCTATTTTAACGTACATTTATGTATTTAGTAAGCACTGCTGTGATGGTTATGACAGTTATGATGGTTATGATCCACTCATTACTTTTATTACTGCCACTTGTCACTGATTTACTTTAAGGCTTCATTTTACCTTAATGTATAATCATTGTGCATTATGTATTGCTGTATATGGTGTGCATTGTTCCATATGTTAGTGCCAAAGACAAATTTCCATTTCATGTAAATTAAATGGACAATAAAGTAATCTGAAACGACATTCAGGTAGGAAAGTTGATGAGGGGGAAAAATTATTGGGCTTTTTTGAACACAAGAGTATGACAGTCCAGGTGTGACACATTCTGTACTAGGGGAAGTGTTGTCATAAAAACATCAATAAAAATCAAAGTGGATGCATTTATGTGCACATCACAGTTACTGAATTCAAGAATGAAAGTGATGGTACATTTCCTGAAGTCAGGCAGCATTTTGTGTGTCTGTTTATCTGTTATCTTCTACACGCATTTCTGATCATTTTTCATGTTAGGATACATATTTTATTTTAATCCTTTTTGTTTAGTTACTGCATTACGGCATATTATACATGTGTAATGTGAATCAATTTGATCAAGCTTGATGAGCTCAGTGTCTCTTAAAATTAAAGCACTTCCACAACACATTCTTTGAAGCTGTACATTTCTCAATTTTGGCTGGAACCATAAGAGCAATTATGCCATTGAGCAGTCTGGGAGCTGTGAGACATGACTGTAATCCTGTTATCATTTCTGTAAAAATACGTCAGTGCATCCTGGCTGGCCCCCTCCCTTCTTCATTGCACACACTGAAAAAAGCTGAATGAAGTCAGGTGAAGGTTATTGCTGGAAAATGAAGAGGTTAAGAAAAAAAAAGTAGCGCTGTTAATCAGATTATCTTTTCTCCTATTATAAATCTTACACTTGCCTTAAGATGATCAGACTTAAGCACCTACATTAACTTTGCTGCTTCCTGCAAGAACCTTTAGCAAGTTAATGATTTGATGACAATCTCTGGGGCATCAATATTGGATTTACAAAAGCTTCTTGTTTCATCATAAATATCTAAACGTTCAGGGACAGACATTCTAAGCTCCAATTTTAATTTTTTTTTGCTTCTTAAAGTTTAGTAATTTTCAGATGTTCATGTACATTTTATTAATCAGCCAAACACAAAAATACAGTAAAGAACTCTTGTTTTTAAGAGCCAATGTTTGTGTCCTTGATTCGTCAAAGACACATAACCACAAGAGAAGATAATTAAGAAAATGAGTTAAGTTATTGTTTTGCATGCGTAAATAGTTGTATGACGTTTTGATGTCATAGATGTCAAGGTATAACCTGAGTACTAAGCATTTCAAATGAGCCATACAGTTCCTGGAGCTTTTCGGCAGCCTTGTGACAAGTGCAGCCAGGCAGGTATTTGTCTCGCGGTCACGATGTCCTAAAACTCACACAGTGACAATATGTTGTCTGCTCTCACTGGAGCTCTCTCTGCTGGAGCAGTAATGGCGTTCAAACTGAATATACTGTAACTCTTGCAGCATTTTGCAACAAGGTCTTCACAGGTCTTCATATTTAGCCAGTATCAATAGAACATGCTTTAATTTATCTAGCTGCCTTTGGGATTGGCATGTCTGAACCATATGTTTAGATAATGTTTAACTATAGAAAAACACATGGTCAAAACTGACATGACTGACCAGCGTCTTTTTAAAATTTTGATCTACAAATCACTAATAGAAAATATTATATAAATGTTTTTAATTTAGCGAAATTAACAATTTTTATTAAAAAAAACAAAACAAAACAAAGGGGTTAATGAACGAACATGTGTCCAAATATATCTATATGTATCATGTACAATAAAATGTATATTTTGTGAACATCACAACTTTTAGGTCAAAGTGCATTCAAATCTAGAATCATACTGAAAAGATTAACATGTAAGGAAGTTTCTTACCTGTGATACACTGAAACTGACCATCCTCTCGTCGAATAGTGAAGGAGTCACCTGGGTTTACCTGCACCAGGATTACCTGTGGAGAAAACAAAGCAACATTTCATTTGAATAAGTTCCCTTTCACACTTGTTCAACATCGAGTGTTTGATTAGAAACAGTCTGTCATAGTCATTTTTTTGTAAAAGTCGTTCTGGCATTGTACAAACTCAACATCTTGTAAAATTTTGCAAATTTTCCACCATGGTTTTAGCATGAATAAAAGCAGCAAAAAATTTCTGCAAAAAGCACCCTATGGTTTAGTGTTACACTGATGATACAGTCAACTGAAAATCATCGTGGGAAAAAAATCATATCCCATTTCTCTATTTTGAGCATTTCTGCAATGCCAAACATGTAGGCGACACTGTCAGAGGCAGGTACAAGCAACAGAAATAACACAGCATCAATAAGAATCAAAACACACAAAGCTGTCTGCTATTGGACAAGAGCTCCAGCCTGCCTAAAATATATAAACTTTCAATCATACCAACTGTTATCAGGACAAAAGCCTATCAAAACAGGAATTAGCTACAAAATCTACAGATGAAATTAACTGAGTAAAACAGAGATTGTGGGGCTAAGACATTGAATATTTAATGTAATCTGACAGAAAGGAGACACCAATAACCACTGCCACACCTGGACAACTGAATCCATCAATAGTACACTTGTGGGTGAAAGATACTGTTGCATGTAACACACACAATATCATCAATAGAATCTTAGACTGTTTTTAAGAAGCACTTGAGATTAATGATAAAAAGGATGAATGACATCATAAAACTTGTGGTTCAGGTGTCTTTCAAAACACAAAATAATTAAACAGCAGTTCTTTTTGAAAATCAATGGGATGAAATGGTTGAACTTTTGACTTGCTTAACAAACTCAGAGGAAAAACTACACATCACACAAAAACAAGAATATGTAAATTTCAGGAGGATTCAACAGATGTTGCCTACAGATGAAACAGATGGAAAAAACAGGAAGCAAAGGAAGTGATTATTATTTCAACCTCCTCTGTAGACTAAAAAATAACAACTGTCCACTTTGTTTAAAAATAGATATGAATTTGTCAATATTTAAAATTTCAATTTCTCAAAGCAATTATGATTTGTAACTAAACTGTTTCTACCGGTTTTCATGTACAAAAATAAACTCCTGTTTTTAAGTTATCAGGCTTTACATGCATTTTTTACTATATATCCATAAACCTAACCATTGTAAGCTGCTACTAGCTCATCCCATTCATAGAGTTCATCATGACTATTGGATATATCAGGTACACAATGTTACCCTACACTGAGTCATGCTGCTTCTGTCATAAAAGACTTGAGCATCAGAACGGAACAAAAATAGAATCAGGAAAAAGGTGGATTTTGTCTAAGGAACAAACTTTTCAAAGCATTTCTTTTCTCACATTCTTTTCACAACAACTGAATAAAATTAAATCATTAACAGAACTGAAGACAATCATTTTCTCATTCACATAATCAACAGGTCAGACTATGTAAACAAAATGAAGATACCCTGAAAGCTCTCCCTCCAAATCATCTCAAATTAATCACTCCCTTAGCATGTTCTTATAAACTCCCAAAGAAGACACATAACTAGGCTTTTGTTGCCCAGCAATGTGTGTGGGCGCCGGTTACCTCACTCTTGTGGAAGTCGCTGTCATAGAATCTACACTCCCCTGGCAAAGGGCTTTGGGTACGGTTCTCTTCAAGCACAGAAATCATCAGCACCTCCATCTCTGACACTGCTCCCATTCATGTGCTCAGCAGGGAGAGGAAAGAGCCCTTTGACTGCCACACACAGAAGCTCATATGTTCATACACACCCACACAGGCAGCGTCAGCAGCAAGTGTAGATTATGGTCGTGGTGGGCGGGGGTGAGGGTGGGAGGCTGGGAGGGGGGGGTGCAGGGGCAAGGGAGGTTTAATTGAATCAAAGTCCAGGCACTTCACACCCTGGTGCATGTGTATTTTTGTTGTCAACCCCCTTCTGTGCAAACCAAACACCCTCCTAGGATGATATCTCCCTTTTCCAATTAAATGTTAACATTGGAAGTTACATTTGGAATCAATACTGAGGCATTCACTGCATGTTCAGAAAATCAAAAGGACAGAATTTTTGCTTGCAAAGGATCTGACTGCTACTTACTGTTGCCCGCATTGCTTTTTCTCATTCAGGTGTCGCTACTCACGCAGTCACAGATGCTCTAGGGTCTACCAGACCCTCCACCACATCACCCAACCCTCATGAGAAATCACATGACCTGCTAACACATCTGGCTGCGCTGATCCTTTACACCCTCCACTTCCATGAACTCCTGCACAAAATCCAGGAAGAAACTGACGAGAGGCGAGGAGTGCAGCAGGAGCTATGTAGGCGGATAAGGCTTAGTCTCTTGCGCTGGATGTAGCCTTCACAGAAAGTGTGGCGAGAATCTCATGTTTGCTTAGCCTGGTTCAGCCTCATCTGCTCCATAGCGGCACTCTCTGCAGCAGGCGGCTTGTTCACTCTTGCCTCTGGCTCCAGTGCATCCTCCCTACCGTCAGTATCCACAGCAACCCCTTCAACAAATAAGCCACAGCGATGTCCGCGCCAAACCTTCAGAGAAGGGATTGAAACCTTATCAGCAGTGACCACTCTCCCCGGAAAAGGAGGCGGATGAACCCAAGAAAACAGGACCAAAAATATGAGAAGGACTGGATGATGTCTCAGTTTTCTATTCAGTTTCCTTCTTGCCTCTGTCACTGACTGTGTGCCAGCTCAGTTAACGCCTGCTGTGCGCCTTAATATGGTTAATTTCAACAGCATTCCATCAGGGTGTGATCATAGCACAGCTGAGCCGGCAAAGGTATAAGGGTTCCATAGTGTGGGGAGTCCTTTGTTCTGCCTTTTTTCACAACAACAACAATGGCGTGAGGGAGCTGAGCGACCCACGCAGCTTCTGAGGCTGACATATACGACTACGCTACAGTCCCTCTCCCTCCCCTCCGTCTCTCCCTCCCCCTCATACTCTCTGTGGCTCTCTCTCCCATTCACAGAGCGACATGCCATACACCCTCTCTTAATACTCCGATCGATGCGAGAGGAGATGAGGTGGTGGGAGTTCAATTGCAGAGCTCCAGCGCTGGCGACAATTGCACCCTCGAGTTCTCTACTGTCTTCAAAAATCACAAAGCAGCCCACTGACAGTCAAAACAGAGACACTGTTTGTGCAGCGACACAATAAACAGAGCTCGCAAGTATTCGCTGCTTCTGTAACATCTGTCCTCATTCATTCTAAATGGATCATTCCTTAAAGCGACAGCGCTGATCACTTGATCAGCATGTGCCAACTTAACAGATACTCTGCGTCACTGATACTGCTGCGCAAGGGGTACATCTAAGGCACATCCTCCACAAAATCAAATTTGATTTACTTGATTTTTGTGTGTAGATTTGTGGAAAATGGTAAAGGGCTGGACTAAAGGAAGTAGATCAATACAGCAGCAGTGATCAAGTACAAGAGGCTTGTGTAGTAAAATATGAAATCTGATTTATTTAAGAAGGATAATAAATACAAATAAATGATTTCTTATGATAATTATGCTGACAATCTAGTGAATATAAAGAAATAAGGATTTTTGTTTTCAACTACAATAAAGGAGTTATGAAGCAAATCACAAAGGGAAAGTTGGATAGCACCCCCTTTAGGTTGATTTAAATGCTTTTCTCTACATCCACTCAAATCCACTAGTGCAGTGTTGGTTCAAATCGTGCCTGTTTGGAACCGGCCGATTGTTTGGTTGATTGCTTGCAGCTTTCTTAATACTATCGACCTGCACAGCCAGAGAGCCCCTGCAGTCCTGGACACAGCATTTCCAGAACAACAGCTTTAAATGTACACCAGATTTTTTTAAACTAACATATATTTCTGCTTCTTTGTTAAATGGCATTTACAATACACATACATACACAATTAAAAATTTTGATTACAGACAATTATTAGTTTCTTATTATATGTGAAGGTCATTCTATAAAGTAATATTTTTATTGAATAGTGGTTTAATCTCACAACTAATTTATCAATTATTCTTAATTGAAAGTGATTATTCTTAATTAATATTTTATTCAATCATTTAATCATTGTTGTCTAATTTCCATGTCACTGCAGTGTTATGATATCAATAATAACAACTGACCCCATTTGTCAGATGCCTGATCAGAAAAATACCAGGTGCAGTCATCTTTGCAATGCTCCATTGATGACATTGATAAGTTGCCCCAAACCTAAAGTACTCACTGTCGTTTAATGCTTCCCCTTTTATGTTTCTCGAGAACCACTCATCCAAACTACTTCACACTTGACACTGCACTTCCTCAGCAATACACCCGCCAAGTGTGAAGTCCATCAGATGAACGGTTGCAGATGAATGGTTGTCAAGAAAAATCGAAGGGCAGGCTGACAGACGCACATACAGAGGCTCCTTCCTTTACAGTTTGGTGTTGCTATAAACCAAACATGCAATTTTTAGATGCAGTGCTTTTGTGTTGGCAGGGCAAAACCTTAGTGAATCAACTCCTGAGATTCTATTCACTGAACTGTAGACATTTAAGATTTTCAGTTCAGAGAGCTTTCATCAGCCTCTGCAGCTAAATGAACAAAACAGAATAAACCCTCACTATCAAAACAAGCAGCTTGATGCAGAGAGCATACTTTTTGTTCCTTGCTGCCATTCTGCACGTATTAAGTGCAAAATGGAGGCTAATGCAATATAAACATCTGTATAAACAGCCTGGAATGGGAAATAGGTCTTGGCCATAATGTTGTTAAGATTTTTTCCTTTCAAAGCCAGACTTCCATTATATTGTGTTGTATTGCGTGATTTATTTTGGGTTTAGATATCTCAAGGAATTTTCGCTTCATTCTTACATTGATAACATTACTATTTTAATTTGGATTTATGGTCTTTGAGAAGCATTTTCTTGTTGATTGTTTAGCAAAACAGCAAAATTCATATGTTTAATTGCCCTACACAGTAAGAGATTGATATATCTTTATATTAGTCAAGTTCTTCTTCTGATGACGCCACTTGTTTGAGGCAAGTGCCAATCATAGTTACCCACAGATTAACCATGCTTTTACATCCCCCTGAAGCTCAGCTCTAATACTTAGGAAAGTCAGGAATGCTGAATTAACAGTGCTACTGTAAAATACATTCAAGCTCTGCCAAAGCCAAGAATATAGAATGAAAGCATCACTTAATGTGTATGTGCCATCACAAACCAGCCGTACGATGACTTCATTTGAAAGTGGATGAAGTGCCAGGGTACTGCGAGGGTTACTTTTCTCACAGATGACTAAGATCTGTAATTCGTGGCCACATTCACAATGGGGAGGGAGATCTTTCTAACAGAGCGCAGGATGAAAGAAAGCCTGCATTAAGAGACCAGGAACAATGAAAATCAGATACACTGCCATAAATTCATTGAACAATATGTGCGTAATTCAAGCAATATATCTTCTTCCCAGTTCCCACCACTGTAAAGATTTGCGTCCATGTATATAACCCTGGGTAAAGAGTGTGGATCAATTAGCACACACTGTCACACAGGTGGCCTCTGCTGTGTTTTATTACCCCGGAGAATGGGCTGCTCTGTGTGTTCATGGCTGTTAGCTCTGACGTTTCTCAGCCGCTGGTGACTCAGAGTTCAGGTTTCTCACTATTTGTTCCTCTTAATTGTTTACTGTGCGTTGATGTGACATAGCAGCTGGGTGGACAGGAAACAGGAGCCAAATGACACAGGGAAAATCCTGCCAGTGTCGGAACTAGCCAGGAACTAACGCAGTCTCCCTGCAGCTGATGGCATACGCTTACGTGTGCAATGATAATTCAAGGCAATTTGATGATCCTCCACCCTCCAGGATCCCCTGGAAACGTTGCATGATGGGATAGGAGGATAGAAACAGACAGGGGAAAAAAATCTTTCCAAGAGGTGTTCATGCTGTAGCAAGTCCTTGTAAATATCAGTTACTGTATCTTTTTATGTTTTCATCAGTGGAACCACAAAATGTTAAAGTACACAATCATATACATCCAAGCATTATCTGAAGCCTGAGCCAAAAGTATTTTCAACCAGCTTTCTCTTAACTATGTTAATAAGCTTTCATGTTTCCACTCAATGTCTATGCATATTTTCCAGGGACAGTC
Source organism: Centropyge bicolor (assembly GCA_037975185.1). Taxonomy (NCBI): domain Eukaryota; kingdom Metazoa; phylum Chordata; class Actinopteri; family Pomacanthidae; genus Centropyge; species Centropyge bicolor. The sequence continues at coordinate 2,240,043 of JBBMOC010000039.1, read as the reverse complement.
ACCAACCACGACTGACTGACAATGACTTAGACTTTTGCATTATGTGAATATGGGCGTATAAAATATTACGTTTAAAAGGGGCAATGATACTATGTTGACTTTTATGTTGACATCCATTTCAGGTACACAGATGGAATGAATGATCCAAAATGACAAATTATCTGCCATTTTTATCTTTCATCCTAAACGTTGCAACCACTGTCATGAAAGTCTACACAAGCACCTACAGTGTGTCTACATTAGTTTGGTACACCTTAGTCATGTCTGCACTTCTTTCTAAATTTGTAAAAATTTCATTCAACAAATTTAATATGACTCATTATAGAGTCAATCAGGGCATGAAGTCGTCCCAGTATTGATCGGTGCATATGGTTAGGATCACTGTGCCGATAGGTCACTGACAGGTCCTGACACAGACACCTTTCTGTTTGAAGTTTGCATGTTATCCCCAAAAACATGTATTAGCTTAATTCTCCTGTTGGTGCCCTTAACCGTGACACTGACTTACAGCTGGAGTTTTTCACGATGTTGTACTGTGTGTACGATTATATGTGCTAATAAAACCTGATTTACATCAACACTACAGCTGAACTAATCCTTTGGGTTCAATCAGAACGCATTATCTTTTGGCTCATGCCCTCTGAAAATTTTCACACAAATTTCTGCAAACTCCAGGCATGCTGTCATGTGGCTTTGCTCCTCAGGAGTACCTTCCATCTGGCTCCTCGTCTACATAGCCCACACTTGTGAAGTGCTGGTACTGAGTGTAGTCCTTCCAGAGGAATCTCTCATCATAGCTAAAGCACTTGCAGGCCAGGGTTTTGGCAGAGGTGCTTCTAGGTTGGTCAGTCAACCTGCACTTGGGAAGTCCAGGTAGTTTCACATTGTGGCCATTTTAACAATGAAGCCTTATGTGTTTCTCCTGAATTTCCATGTTTAACTTCTTTCTACAGACCTATGTTTTCATCCAGGTTGGTCTCCCTCCAGCCAGCTAAACACTGTTAGCAGTAAAGAGATTCGGTTATAGAATTAATATTTGAAAGTCATTTTTGGCCATATGATCAGTGTAAATCTCCAAACTACAGAATGTCTCTCTCTCTTAGATCGTCTGCAGAGAGATATGAGATTGTCTAGTGACAGGAGAGGTACCCTTGGATGAGTAATAATTAAAAATGCTGCAATGGGTCACCAAATGTATTCTGGTGGCCGTTAACATAGCTGGGCTTCTCACCCAAATAAAGTCTGTTTGTGAGAGAGAGTGGCTCCAAAAATAGAAAATCAATATGTGGATGGCAATGTTGATATTGTGGCAGGCTGCCCAAGTAAATGAATGTATGGATAACCCTGTGTAATTTGGCATTTACAACTCATACACATATGTACACCCTTCTTAAATATCTTTGGCGAAAAAAAAAGACTTACGCACTTCAGCACCACTGCTGGAAAAGTTCCTTGGGGAAAAACAGTAATTCAATATGTAAGGGACAATGTACTACAATATTGACAATACATCAAATAAAACGCTGACATTTGATGTATTATACCAGAGTTAACTTAAAGCTTTCAGTGCATATCTCGATCAACTGCAGTACTTGTACTAATGGTTATTGAGTGGAGCTCAGTTTTGATTGATTTACTTGATACAATATTCAATAATTGGGTCTGTGCTGAATACTGGTGCAGTAAAAAAAATGGTGTGGTCTGTTTCACTAGCTTCGAAGAAGGTGTCAGAAATATTGCTGAGTCACGCTCTGTCCACCTCTTCACAACAGTTGACAAACAGTGGGCTCACCCCCATCTTCACAGATGATTCAGTGGCCGACCAGGAGACAAGAAGAGTGGGTTGCATTTTTGTCACAACATCTCACGCCCTCTGGCAACTTGTGAGGGGCACATGTCCAAGGCCCTGTCTCCTGTGTCTGGCTACGGCATACAAGGCCAACACCAAAGACGGCTGAGTCGGGAGTGAGGTCTCACTATCCCACAGTAACATTAGCCCACGCATGGCACGTAGCCACAAGCAGACCACACACTCATGTCTGTGTGCTCCCTGTTCAATTTGTGTAGTTACTACTTAATGCTGAGTGTTCTCTCACACAAACCAGAGCAAACAGCAGGCTTTTGATTTTTTTTAAATCTCAGCTGCTGTCATCGAGGATTTAAAAATCACTCCATCGTGTTCGACAACATGTAAGGATAGAAATGAAAATGAAAGCAATTAAAAACAAAATACCCACTCCTCCTTTCATTGTTCTTTCTAAGGTAACTCTCAAAAGTGCTATATCTTGAAAGATCTTGAAATTATACATATTTCCCGAAAGGTTGGATGATTCTTAGGAAAGGGTTCGGCAGCAACTGCAAAGCCAGAAGTTATTAAAGGGAGTGAAAATAGCTGTCATTTCTACTAACAGCATTTCAAATTTTTCTCAAAGGTGTTTTTATCACTTCCAGTCCGTCAGGTTAGAAACACAGACCTAAAAACCATCAAAACAGAGGCACATAAAAACACAAGCACAAAGAACGTGAAACCATTAAATGGCAGCTCTAATGAAGAAGAGCTATGAACAAAATGGAAGAAAATATACATATCCATCAGCACAGACAACAGCTAAGTACATAAGCCATTAGCTGGGCTTAAACATTGACAGAAACAGACTGATTCATCCGTTACCAATTTAGCTACAAACCAAACGACAAAAGCAGGAAAAACTTGGAGGGGAGGGGGGCTTGAATGGATGGAAGCAGTGAATCATACTGTAGCCAAAGTCATCTCTAAAAGGGAATCATCTCAGGTAATGACCCCAAGACAACAGCTTCCTCTCTGACTCAGAATAATTGGTCCAACAGAGCGTTAATACCAAGCAAAGACCGGGATAAAGAAACCACGAACAAAGAATGAGGTGTCCTTGCAGCTTCTCCGACTAAAGGTCAGAAATGGAGGGGTCAGCCATCGCTGTGAATCCTCTTCACTGTCACCACAGTCCTGCCTCGCTCTGTCAGGGCCCAGACCCCTCCAGTGGTTCCTGCTCCTCACTCTGCAGCTGTCATGATATTTACACACCTCCTCAGACACACAACACACACAAGCTACATCTTATTCACAGCAACACTCAAACAACAATCCTTGAAAAGCCCTACGTCGAGAAATGCAAAATGGATGTCTTGTGTTTGCAACAGGATCAGAAGTCAAGACTGAAACCAAGAAATTAGTTATATAATTCACATAAAACATCCCCTTTGTCATATGTGCTTTGATTAGGTACTGAACACAGAAGAAAACACTAATCAGTGCCAGTCACTAATGTGGAAACTAACACAGGTAAAATGTTGCAGTTAAAAGGTTTATAGAATGAAAATCCCAGATTCTGTGAAGAAAGGTATGCGAAGGAGAACTGATATCTATGAGAAAATGGATTCATTTCAGATCATTTCAGAGCCAAAGATCAATCAATACAGATGTCAAAAAACCCAGTTAGGACAAATGAAATTGTTCCTGTGCTGCTGAGCGTCAAGTGTACGTGCTTGTGTGTGCAACCCACAACTCCTCTGCTAAAAAACTAAACAAATCCCACGCACATGAAAATGACAGACTGCACAGTGTACAACCGACCAGCCAAGTTTCAAAATCTTTGGATTCTGAGAAAAGCAGTGAAGCAAGTCACAAAGAACAATACCACCATGCAAAACATGAACAACCATATATACTTGAAAAATATCTGGTACTCCATAAATCATTTAGTATTAATTTTAACGGAGAAGTCAATATGAGATGAGCTAACCATGTTAGCAACTGCACACTCACACCCAGCTCCTCAGTCAAAGGCAATAACCGAAGCAATAAGCCATTCTATTTGATAGGACATGCACCCATGTAGCATTGTTGGAAACGATGGCTACAGATGGATGATATTGACCTTGAAACCACAGTATGCAAAATCCAGTTCTGGCAGCAGTTCAGTGAAAATACATACATAATGGGTACGCTTCAAAAAGTTGCCTTGTGCATAACTGCCCATTGTTCTCTATTCGGCCATAATACTTAAAATAAAATATTTGAACAAGAACTGATTTTGATGAATTTCAGTTCATCTGTGTCTAATTGTAGACCATGTTGTAGACCTGAGTATTGATGTGTCTGAGAGGGATAACAAACACCTTTCATGCAAAAACAACGTCATCGTGCTGCGGCTCAAAAACACAGAGACTGCTCTGTGTTATCCGATACTTGTTATTCCTCCTCATAGGAACACATTTCAGTACATTTCAGCGATCATGAACATGCAGTGTCTCAAATTGGTCTGAACAGCAGGGTGGTAATGATGTAAGCTAGGTAGGAACAGCAGCATTTTATTCCTCTAGCTCTCATAAAACACAGTAAACACTGACAGGGGACATGTACAGTTAATCAGGTAACCTTTGTGGAAGGTGGCAAGGTAACTGAATTCCATGAGAACAACACCCTCACAGCCCAACACAACCAGCAAAATTTGATCTCTATGGGAACAACGCCTGCTTCAGGTGAGGGATTTTCCACTGTGGAAAATGACAAGATGGCTGGAAAGGCATGTTTATAGGGCAGTGCTAATATTAGAAAGTATTATCTAGACAAACTGCATAAGACTGAGGAAATGACGGAAAAGATATCACTGTGGGTTCCATGCTTTCCCCCAGGAAGTCACGGAAACTTAAGCAAATCGAACTGATGACCATCAAAATGACAGGGAAATCACCCAGGCTTGTCAGGGCCACTCAATCTCACTGTGACACTGACAAGAGAGGGTGGGGGATATCACCCCATGTCCTGTACCCATGCAGCAAAGACTGCTGTCAAAACCGAGAGAGATGTGGCTCATAACTAACAAGCACCTGTTGCTTCTGAAATATATTCCACGAGGTGAAAAACGGACAGAAAATCTGTTTGGATTGTTTCAGTACTTATCTGAGTAAGAACCATATCTGCATATTTTGTTTAGCTGAAACAAGCCACCAAGCACATCAGGTTTCACAAGAGGTAGATACTGTGTGCTGCTGTCAATGTAAATAGTATCAGGAAACAGTTATGAGAATAAATCAGACTGAGTTTATAGCAACACACGTAAATGAAAGAATTTAATTGAAAATACAACTGGACTTGAGAAATCATTATTCCAGTACTGTAGTAAGTTAAGGCAAGAGGCAAATATAAAATGAATTACTTAAGATCAAATTAGACTGTGACATCTCATTTTTCTCTGGTCATTATATTAAACAAATCTATGTGCAGGGCTCCAGACACCTTTTGGATTTATTACTGCATGACACAATTCAGCTCCAGCCTCTGCTGGACTACACATCAAGCCAAACACCATATTAGTGTTTGACCATTGTGCTGGTCAAACCATTCACTATGTCACTGACTTCAGTGTTACTACTTAAGTAAGTGCTTAAGTGTTTTAAGCGTGTCTGCTAGACATTCTCAATTTTATGGGTTACATCCATAAATCTAGTGCATTTTGGGGCACAAATGTTGTGGCTTTGCAAAACACTCCAGTGGTATTAATATATTATTACTTTTGAAAAGCATAGAAAGTATTTGCTATTATGGCTTTCCACTTCATAGTCTCAGCTACATGGAACATGCAACATTTCAACAACTGAAGACTTCATTGCAACAACCGACAAAATAAGCCAGAGGCACCAATCCTGACAAATCCCTTCAACTGTAATTACAGGGAAGATTGCTAAAAGTCAATTTGGGCAAAACAGACTTGATGCAGCAAGTGTGACTAATAGCAGAGAAATAGAGGATGGACTATACCTGCTGGGGGCCCTCCCCATTGACCATGGCTGGGGGTGGTGGTGAGGACAGGATTGGGAGTTCAGGGCTAAGAAGCTGGCCGGACTCCAGAGGTGGGGTGTGGTCTGCCATGCCTCCCTCATTCACACCACTGAAGAGGTACTCCTGCAACAAAGGCAAGACAATCAATGGAAATGTATGCAACAATGATTTGTGGCATCATTGTCTTGGGTTTTCCAACCAGCCATTAGAAACCACATTTACTGAGAATGTCCACAAGATGAAGCTTCTCTGTCCACTCTCATAGTATAAAGCTGCTTTTAACATGAAGTAGACACAAACTGTGTATAGAACAGAAAAGGATTCAATCATATTGGTCATTATATATATCTAAGCATTTCTAGGGATGTTGCAATTGTTTTTCATTGATAATGCAAACAGTATAACAGAGTGACAAATAATGAATTCAAAAAGATGTAAATATTTGGATATGACTGTTGGGAAAAGACACATCTGCTATCCTCCATGCTAGTGGATTTTTTATGATGACATTTGGGTCAATATTTAGTGATTTAAAATTCTGCCTTCTCTAGCAAACAAGATATGAGGCATGAAGCTAATAACCTTTAAATGCACAAATGTTTGCATTAAAGACAGTGACAAGCTGAATGGCACTGTGTGGAAGTCTGACACACATCCTAATTAATTTCCAAACACATTCATTGTTCTCCACTGCCAGTCATGCACTCGCAGTGTTTTCTGCCACAGCAACCCATTTGCAGACTCTGAAGGGGATTGAGAGGGCTGATCAGATGCATTTCCTGTGACAGAATATAAACATGCCATGTCGGTTTAAGTCTTTGGAATTTCCCATTTGTGCCATTGTGGGAGTCTATGTTGTCTGAATCCTGTTTGGAACTTGTGTAGTCCATATGAACACTAAGCATAAGAAAAGGTTGGTATAGAAACACAATGACTCCTACGGAGGGGCAAATGAGATGAGAGAAGTAAATCAGTAATTGTTGTATATGGAAAAATGTTAAGCCCTTTAATTGAAAAAGATGGTTTCTCAGGACGCAAAACAAGTACAAGCACTGACTGCTGTCCAATTTGTTCTCATTTCCTTTACATAACAAGCAAACGCATATATCAGAAGCTGATGATGGAGGCATATAATGTCTGTGTTCAAGCAATCCACGAATGCAAATCAAACAAGACGGATTGTAAACCCTATGAAAGTAATCAGTACTTTTGACAGTTACAGTTCTTTTTAAGACACTGCAATGAAATAAGACTAAAAACTCAAAAGGGCCACACAGGGGACTGACCACTTGTGAATAAACGATGACATGGCCAACAAAAAGTTCGTCAAAAAAACAACAGAACACCATGAGAGAAATGGAACATGTGTCCTTGAACCTAATTACAATCTTGCGCATGCGCCTCTAAACCTCACAGTGATCTGGCTTATCTGTTAGCTTTAGCCCCTCCCCTCCTTAAGCTTAAACAACAAAGACAGTTTACAGTGTGTTGGTCAATGAACTGGGTTTGAGGGAACAACTGCTACAGTAGAGGACCGACACTAGATTAGCCTAGAATAACTAGCAAGCTTTAGATGATGGCAGGCTCCTTCATTAGGCCTCAGAGTCAGTCTGTGCAATCACTTACATTACAATCACATATTATTGTATTGCAAGAGACAATTAGAAAGCAAATTCATGATTTGATTTTGATCAAAATTATTTACCAAGAATACACCCATAAGAGCAACCTATGGGTCAGTGAAAGGAGACGAGACAAAGGAGGGATCCCTGATCACAGGCACTTCCCTTCTTTACATCTAACCACCCATGTTTCACACACTTGACATGTGATGAAGCCCCAAGTGGTTTTCTATTGTCACACAGGAAATGAAGATTTAAGAGTTAATTGTTCTTTTTCCAAATGTGATGTCATCTGATTAGAATAAGTGGATGATTATAAAGTGTTTCATATACTCCAATCATCACTCCCATTGAGTTACCCGTGGAGGCCGCATGAGTGTCACGTTACCTGTGTTACAATATGATCACATTTTGTAGGTACTTTCCCTTCTTTACTCCGATGCGCTCTTTAGGAAATTATGAAAGCTGCTGATAAATCACCAGAAATCACCCCAGTCTCAAATAAAAAAAATGACCAAAAACACCAGCCGACCCTTTTGTTAAACTCCTGTTGCGGTTGCATTGCACTAAAGCGCACAGTCCTTCCTGTTGCAGCACAATAAACATTACTTCGACATCGAAATTGTGGTAACATCTGTTGTTGCCCTGGATGTACATAATATTTGACTGTGGCTGAGACAGCAGCTGATAAGGACACAACAGCTGTTTCTCAGTTACAGTTTTGCTGAGAATGGGGGAAAATACCTTGAATAGCTAAAACAATAGGATATTCTGTCAAGGCAACAGTTCTGTTTATTCATCATTGTTAAGTTTTGGACAAATTATGATAATGATGAAGAAGAAAACAAGGCTTAACTTGCATGATGATTTGGAAATGTTGGCCCCTTGTTCAATTTCTTATGATGAACAATAATGCTTTCAGATTTTAACCTTTAATGTGGCAGATTAGCTGGAACACCAGAATCAATATTTTCCTATTGCAGGTTCATAACAGCTGGTAATTCATTTAATGCATGTGTTTGACGTAGCTAACCCTATAACTGCCTTAACGTTATCTAACATTATTGTCACCAGGTATAACAACTAAAGACATAAACTGGGCTATATCTTACATGCCACACTTTTAATACTGAAGTTAAAGTTCAAAGGTAATGTTCCTTATTTGCCAAAGTTATGTTAACGTTACGTTGCAGCCAAGACAATTGTTTACTTTAGCTACAGGTGTGTGTGCTCGGCGTTATATCATAGCTGTTCCTTATCCAACAGCAACATAACACTGCAATCAGCTAATGAACAAATCTTAGGCTTTAATTCAAGTTGCCTTAAGAGACAGTGTTAATACACGGTAACATTAGACTGTCAGCAACACAAGTGGGTTATTAGCAGTAGCGCAGCTTACGTTACTCACTCAGTCAGTCAGTCGACACAGCAGCAGCAGTCTTGATGCACAGTGATGATTTTTACACAGCTCTTCCCGAAATGTTTAACGTCAACGAGCTCCCGTGATCGGCTACTTTCTGCAAAACACCTGAGACGGACAACTCGCTAGCTAGCCAGATAAACACCAGACACGGCAGAATGTGACATGCTAGCGTTAGCTACCTAATGCTACCTAGCTAAGAGTTAGCAAGATGAAGATGTGCTTTGCTTCGTTAGATGAACGACGACCGCTCGCGCTGGCTACACTGAAAACAGATCGAAATAACGAGCGAGTGACACTGACGATGCCAAGTATCGATAACGTTGGCCTAATTGCCAATTTTATCGAGATAGATTAACTTTCCATCCAACCCTGCTGCTCGCATAAAAGTCAGGAATTTCGCCATCGCTTACAGGGCTCTGTGCGCATGCGCGTTACGGCAAATCATGACGAATCCCAAATTCCAGGATAACCGAAACATTTATAATATTATCACATCGTTTAAATTCTGTTGGTATCATGGACTTGATCCAGATTCAGTACAGTTAAAATGAGCTCTATCTGTCTACCTATATTTTCATTATTTTAAGGAAGACCTTAAGGTTGACGTGTCTATGATCGGTTTGTCCACCAGGTCTGTATTCGAGAATCATGTGTGCAGCTTGTGGTGAAACGTGAAAACCACGTTTGTTTCGCATGTATTTAACCTCAGCCTCAGTGTTTCCTCGTCGAGCTACAAATATCCGCAAACAGCACTGAACCGTGGTCAGCTTCGTTTAGGACATTTCCGGTCCACCTTAACAATATCACGTCGCCTTTAAAGGGTGCCATTGATCTTGTTCATTCATTTTTAGTTTCCTGTAGAAAGCCAAATAAAATATTAAATAAAATATTCCCATACATTCTCACTTTATCTTGTCACTTTGATCATATGTCTGTCATAGTTAAAATTATATAGCAAATATTTTAAGTGTATTCTGAAGTAAAGATATAGTCTATATAGCCTATAGTTAATATAGGGTTCATATCTGAGGACAATCCAGTACTTTACACCATATAACGTCATTATCTACTGACTTGCACAACTAATGATGCTATCTATCTATCTATCTATCTATCTATCTATCTATCTATAATATCTGTAATATACTGGGCTACTATTTGTCCATTCAAAGGTGTCAATGAAAAAGAAAACGTATGCATGTATGAATTACTTCATAGTTTATATTCCAAGGCACGCATTATATCCATCAACACATGTGATTTTATCTTTAATATAATGCAGAATGAGGGGTCTGTAAAGCTTTGGCACAAACAAGTGCAATGTGTCATACACTGACAGACACTGAGACAAGGACACCCATGGCTCCACCTGCTGGGCTGTATAAAAGCGCACCATGCTGTCTCTGCAGAAAGCACTCCAGTGAAAAGAAGTCCTCTTTCAACAAAACTGAAAGAAGGAATGAAAGCTCCATTTCGTGATGATCTCTTGAGTCAAAGTCATGACATGTGTCTTATTCTACCATACAACATTTGTTTTTCCTGTTTTCTCCCCAGTTTCCATTAAGAAGAGTCATTTTTTTAGATTTAAATTAAACCGTCATGATACAAATGTGTAATACAGTATTTAGAAAGCATTTAAAAATGAAAATTAAATCATGAAAGTATTTAGAAGCTGTCACTTGGATGGATAAAAAGAACATGCTGTATGGAGGTGTTATGATGCTAGAATAAGTACAGGCACATACAAATTAAACAAGCTGCACACCATATTCTCTAACATACTCATCATCAATCTTGCCTTAACCAGGGTTGGTTTCCATTTCTTCCACTTGGCTGGAATGAAAAACAAAGTCCTGATTTGGACTAGCGATATCAAGCTTTCTGATATTAAAAGAGATGGATTAATCATTGTTGGATATGCCACATAGACAATTGAAGAAGGCATTAGACATAAATGAGTTTTCTATAGAGATGGGTATCAAGAGTCATGTTTCCCACTTAATAGAATAGTGGATGGAGTACTATACATGACTGATGATCTGTTTTGTGTCATTGTGATTTACATTTGTCCTGCCTGACAAAGCATATTGGTTCATATCAGTTAGCCATTGAGGCCTTTTGGTCCCAAACCCATTCAGTGCAGACATTTTTGGAAATTTGGACACAGCTTGCTTGTGTGTAGACATCATTTTGGGATATGGGGTAAATGTGGATAAGAGATATAGCCTACATCAGCATAAAATGTAAAACAAACAAATAAATAAAGACCCAAAGTGTAATCAGTAGGTGGAGGAATGAAGCATGGCATTGAGACTCTGTCCAAAGAGAAAGAAAGAGATGAAAGCCATGAAGATCAGGTCCATGAGAAAGCGAAGTTATGAGGACGCAGCTCGGAAATAAGAGATTCAAGAAGTAAAATGCAAATAAAGACAAAATTAAATTCTAAGCATTTCTGGTGATTAACTGTGCTGCTGAGGCAGAAAGGAAATCTGAGAGAATAGAAATAATTGTTGATGCTGCAGGAAAGTTTTTGGTATGTAAGAATTATTGGAGAGACAGTGCAGGAACTGTTAAGAGATGCTTTTAAAGCCTCTCAGACTGACTAGGCCAATTCATTAGAAAATGGGATGAGAAGCGGGGAAGATTTTCTTTTTTGTTTTTTTATTTTAATGTAGACTGGATTGGGTTTTTTTTTTCAGTCCAATGGTTGGCGCTAATGCAACAATTTTGGATGCGAACCGGCTGTAAACACCAACGAAGAAGTAAAAACTCGGACTGTCCGTGAACGCAGCATCTAACATACATGGTGGTGCGCTGTTTTTTCCTCAGTCGGCGGTTTAGCGATCTAAGCTAAATACAACAAGGTGCAACCACAGCGGCTGACATGACCCAAATCAGACTGACAAGATGACTACATCGGCAGCTTGACTCGCCAAATATGGTGGCTGACAGTTTGTTGATGTGTTCATTGATTAGAAAACGACATCGCGGACGAAAGACTAGCTAAAACAACGGAAAGGTAACGTCAACAGTTTGAGCCATTAGCAACGAAAACACAACTTAGGCTAATTAGCTTAGTAGCTTTTGTCGGATAGTTTGAGCGTCAAGCTACAGCTGATGCTACATGCTACATTAGCTAATTTTATGATGCTAGCTTGTAAACACGGGCTGCAAGTCTTACAACACAACCTGTTTCTTTTGTGTTGTGTATTAGTTTCCTCTTTGGTATTTGTTGATTTGATGTGTTGGACATTACACGAGTGTGTAGTTTTAGTTCATGTAAGTGCAACTTCATGTTATTGCTCGCTGAGAGACAAACATTAGTCTTGCCAGATGTAACAGTGACTTATGAAACAGGTCATGCCAAACTTTAAAGTTTTTTAGTTGTGAATGAGAGTTTAATTTTGCATACATTATTCAGCTTTATATGTCTTTTAATTAGTGTATTATGCATTAGGAGGAAGGCTGCTTTAATGTGACACAAGGAGACAAGTTGGTTTTATATATTGCATTAAAAGCTGCATATATTTAATCTCCATTAAATGGACAGGCTCAATTTACCACTCAATTTATACTGGTGGGTTGTATCTGGGAACATGATTTTAAAAAGAAAACTTCATCCTTCACATATGGTCTGGCCACTGTACTCGAAACATAGTATGTTTTAGATGTGATGGAGTAAACACTCTTGTAAAGGTCACCTAACCTGGACTTCACTCATTTTGTCAGTAAACACATTAATGGGGTTATCTCAGTCAACACTCATACAGTTTTAATCTGTCTGCAAAACTGGGCTTGGTGCCCAGTGGCTGTCTGTGCTGGGCACTTTTCAGACATAGAAAACCTTGTGCATAATTTACCCTCTCACTTTTTGCATTTGTTTTTCTACAGACTAAATAATGCTTAATTACCTAGTTACAGTATGTTTCTTTTAGGTATATTCATTCAACATTCAATCAGCATTCATTCTTTTCATCTGATTCTCCATTATTAATAACTGTACTACAAAAACAAAAACAGCAATAGTTATTTCTATGCAATTAAGAATTTATTAATTAGAACAGGAATGGCCTTAACTAACAGTTTCACCCCGTTCCTGTTTAACTATGACTCAGCATATTACCTAAACTTAATCTGAATATGATATGAATCTGTTCTTTATTATTATATGAATGGGAACATACACGTTAGAAGAAGAAATTTTTCATTCTTATCACTCCATTAAAGACTCTTCCTCCATTTTCAGCTTTTCATTTTTTTTCATCCAAGTCTCTGTATGACTGGTATTCATATCTTTTTAATTGTCTTCTCTCCTCATTTCACAGCCGAGTAGTATGCTGGACGTTGGGAAGTGGCCAGTGTTTGCACTCCTTCCTCCCGAGGAACTACGGCTTATCCGGCAGGCTTGTGTCTTTGGCAGTGCTGCAAATGAAGCCCTCTATGTCACAGTTAATGACGAGGTAACGCTTTAGGCTTTAAGCAGCGGTGCTTTAATCCCCTTGTTTACGTTAAGATCTGTTGCAGGACTGGATAGACTCTCCTTTTATAATATTGGTTTGATTATTTTGTATTTGACATGAGTCTAAAATTGCTGCAGGCCTCTCACTCTCTGGTTGATACAAGGTGCAGTTCCAGGCACAGGGATAAGCAGATAGAATGAGGTTATCTTTAGCTAATACCCAAGCAAGCTCCATTTTTATCCTGTGGAAAGGTGTAGAGCGTACTTCATCTTGCCACCTGTGCTTGTTGTGTTTGTCCCTCTGGTCCAAACAGTTTATGATTTGGAGCAGTAACTTGTGGTGTAAAAACATATTTTGATGTATTTCATTTGAAATGATGGTGTACATTACATTTGACCTTCCCTGCATGCATAGTTATTACTTTAGTTGATATTATTCACAAACATTCTGGGAAATCAGAAGCAGAAGTGTTTATGAAATCTCCCAGACGATAACATTTTGTTTGCAGGTTTAGTTGAGTTTAGTTTAGATGGTTGTGAATAGCACTGAAATGAGTCCATTAATAATTTAGTCAATTGACACAAAATTGATTGACCAACCGTGCTTGGCACTGGGAAACATCGCCATCAACATTATTTCATATACATTTTCAGGGAACACTGGAGCAGTGGGATATAAAGTAAAAAAATTTAAACAGACAGCTTTTCCATTATTTGAAATCTCAATTAAAGTCTTACTAACAAAGTGTTGATATTATTTAGTTTTCTCCTATGATGTCTTCTCACCAAATATGTGTTTACTGGGATGTCTGTATTTATGAGTAAACATCAGAATGTAGCATTTATGCATCGTTTATTAATATCTGTACCATTTCATCCGTGATGTTTGCTCTTTGCAGGTCTTTGCTCTGGGCACCAACTGCAGCGGCTGTTTAGGGCTTGGAGACCTTCAAAGCACTATTGAGCCACGCCGGATTGATGTCTTGTGTGGAAAGAAGATTGTGTCCTTAAGCTATGGAACAGGACCACATGTGGTTATCGCTACTGCAGGTAATCCAGTTCCGAAAACTTCTGTTTGTTCCTGAGGGGAAATTTCCTCCGGAGGCATAGGAATGACATCACAAACAACAGGAAGATAGAGGCACATGTCTAGAATCTGTTATTATGATGAAGCTGTTATTGCTGCCCATGCACTATAAAAAAATCACCTAATTATAAGCAAAATAAAACAGCATCAGGAAGCATTACCAAGACTTGTTGTCTGGTATCAGTTCCTCTAATTCAAGACCCGTCAATTCATTTCAGAGTGAAAGCAGGTTTTAATTTGAGATTTTTCTCTTATTCACATTTGGGCCACAGATTGTTCTTTTTATCAAGATGTCTTTACTCTGCTGAAAATCATGTGAACTTGACTGCCGCTTATTTATTAATAAAATATTAACCACTGAGACAACCTGAATGAAAGTTTACCGGCTGCTCTGTAGATGGAGAGGTGTTTGCTTGGGGCCACAATGGTTACAGCCAGCTGGGGAATGGGACCACCAACCACGGACTGACCCCCGCCCTCGTGTCCACCAACCTTCTTAGCAAGAGAGTGACAGAGGTGGCCTGTGGCTCCCATCACACTATTGCGCTCACAACTGATGGAGAGGTAACCTATCAACAGTTGTGTCTTTTCTTGAGTTTCTTTCTGCTGAATCTCTATTTATTTGGACAGTAAACACTTTTCTTTGTGTTCAGGTGTACGCATGGGGTTACAACAACTCAGGCCAAGTGGGTTCAGGGTCCACTGCCAACCAGCCGACACCACGCCGGGTCAGCAGCTGCCTGCAGAACAAAGTGGTGGTTAACATAGCCTGTGGTCAGCTCTGCTCTATGGCTGTGCTGGACAATGGAGAGGTAATGGGTCACATCAGTCTGCAGATGTTTATCATGAGCAAGTGAGTCAGTGCTCTCAGTAGGTCACCTTTTTGGCAGCAGCTCTGGATAATGCAAATGTTTACCACACATAAATATAGGATATTCACGAAATAAGCAGTTTGTACATTAGAGGCATGACTAATCATTTTATGTTTATAACATTTTTTTCAGAAATACAGATTCTTAAGAAGGGTCATTTGAATCTTTTTTAATTTTTTAAATTTTTTTTACCATCATTTAATGCTTTGTTTTCAGAAGTTGCTGTGTTTTCTCCACCGAGAGGACAGTGTTCATCAGAGTTTTTTAAAAACGAGTTTCTTGCAATGGGAACATCTCTGAATAAACATGCTGTGTAACCACTAAAAGAAAGGGCAGAATTAAAATAGAGTGAAAATGCAAATAAGCAGCTAATATGTTATATTTTTATAGTATTTATAATATACAGATAAACACTAATATGCCCTTTATGTACAGAAAAGCATCCCTCATTAATGCCTGATATAGTCTGCATAGTCTGAATCTGTCCCCTGTTTCTAGATCTATGGCTGGGGCTACAATTGCAATGGACAGCTAGGTTTGGGCAACAATGGAAATCAGCAGACCCCGTGCAGGATCGCTGCTCTCCAAGGTGTCAACATTGTCCAGGTAAGAGCCTGGAGAGCGATGAGTCTCATAATGCTCTTTGTTTGATTCATTATTTCAGTTCACGTTCGGCTTAATTACACCCTTCCTTCCATTTACAGGTTGCCTGTGGATATGCGCATACATTGGCGCTTACAGATGAGGGATTTGTTTACGCCTGGGGAGCCAACTCCTATGGGCAGTTGGGAACAGGCAATAAGAGCAACCAAGCTCTCCCCACTCTAATAAACACAGACAAGGAGAGGTTAGTGCTTTGTTTTTTTACCTCGACCTCAATTAGCTGCAACACCTCTCTGACACCACGGCAGGTCACTGGGGGCTGCATGACACGATCCTGAGAGATGAACTTTTTTACTCGCTAAATTCCTCACAGGCATATATGGTTTAACATTATAGATTTATAGATAACATTAGAGATTTATTGCTGACTCTAGAGAAGTATTATGAGAGAAGTAGTGTTCACTGTGGAAATCTGCTTCTATTTGTCTGTCATAGAATGTCGTCTTTGCCTCTTAGCCATATTAGACAGATATCAACACACAGTCTGCATCAGAAGGCCATATATTAGCAGTACCTTATGGTCTGAGTTCTGTTCTTGTCTCTAGGATGGTGGAGGTGGCTGCATGTCACACCAGCCACACGTCGGCTGCCAAGACCCAGAGTGGGCAGGTTCTGATGTGGGGTCAGTGTCGAGGTCAGGCAGTTGCCAGCCCCCACCTCACCCATTTCAGCAGCACAGACGATGTGTTTGCTTGCTTCGCCACACCAGCAGTCACGTGGCACCTCCTCTCAGTAGGTAAGAGTGATATATGAATATAAAGCTCTCCAAAACTGCTCAAGTGGAACCAATATTTCCACAACAGTTTTAATGTGAACCATTTCACTTTGTGCTATTGAGCCTGAGCTGAGAGATAATTATATCATGCAGTGGGCATGTGTGTGTCATAGGTGCAAATTCCTGGAAGTGTTCCAACAAATAAACAGGAAACTCTGTTTCCTGTCTATGTTAAACCATCATACATGTATGGATGGATCTCATTTGAAGTTAAGTCAAACTGAGGAGCACAAACATGTCACATTGAGATCACTGTTTTTTGTTTATGCTCCATTTTGTAAAGTTAATGACATCCTCTGAAAAATCTATATAATTACCTGGCCATTGAAATCAGCAGTGCTCTCATAAGTCCAGTCTGTTTCAGTCTGTTCCCTGTTCAGCTGTAGTGTAAGAGGGACAAATCGTGACTTCAGTTAAATGTGAGATTCCCTAGAAATTTCTTTTTACAAAGTTGAATAGAGAGAGTCATAACTTTGAGGTCTAAGATAATGCTTGATTGTAGTTAATAGAATTTTAATAAAAGAGGGTATTTGTATTATCCATATGAGTGCCATTTATTTACAAGTTACTTTTCTTTCTTTTTGCCAGATGGCGACGACTACCTGACTGTTGCCCAGTCTCTGAAGAAGGAGTTTGACAGCCCAGAGATTTCAGACCTGAAGTTCTTGGTTGATGGGAAGTGTATCCACGTTCACAAAGCACTCCTGAAAATCAGGTACAGAGAAGAGGACACTCACAGTTTATTATGAATCACAAATGGTCAGTCAAATAATGTGATGGTTATTTTCTCACCTTTAGTTTTTTGCTTTTTAAATATTTTTCAGTGCAGTATAGACTTGTTGAAAATGAAAAGATTAGTCCAGATAAAATAACCAAACAACACAGTTTCCAGTTTAGCTGCTGAGTCTCTGGTGAGGTGCACAACATGTGGCATACAGTGGTTCCCTTTTACACAAATCAAATTAATACTTATTTTTGGGTCCACATGATGATCCTGATATAGGAAGTGAAACAGTGTCTACAGGTTTTCCTCTCTGGTGGTGTGCCACTATGCTCTTTTCTTCTTTGCTCGACTTTGTTTTTAAGACATCATCTTCCTTTCTTCCTCACCAAAGCAGCCTGCTTCTCCATCCTGACTTTCATTTTGGTCACATGAGTGCATGTTTTGCATTCGGATTCTGCGCTTGGTCATGAGCCATGAAGGCGCTTCGAATACCACACTGGGGAACAGAAACCCACTTTGATGTTGAAGATCTATGTGATTGTTAATTATAGAAGCATAAAATCGAGATGAGCAAATCGTTTTGTTAGTTGTGCAGCAGTCGTGACAGCACCTTTCTGTGAAAATTAATTTAACATATACCTACTGAATGCTGTGTTGCCTATATTTAAACTCCATCTGTTAGATAGCGTTTCCTCGTCTTTCCTGTTAATGTCAGGGGGAAGCAAAGACAGACCTATTGTTTTCCGTTTTTCTTTTTATAACCACACTTGGACACAAAGTATCTGCATTCCAGTCCCTTGCTCTTTTGCACTGTCAGTAGGAAGGAGCCAGACTGTCTGCGAAGTCAACCTTAGTGCACATGCTCACACGAATATGCAACAGTGCGAAACGCCTGCTTTGGCAAGATCACGTGCAAATGATACGTTTAAGATGCACTTGGAGAGTGAAAACTCACTTGTTTTGTTCAACTGTGTCCTCAGAAGAAATTATAGAGAGACAGTGCTTTGAGCCAGTGGAGATTAGCAGTTAGGAAAAAATCAGTATTTATAATTCAGAAGGCCATTAGGAACAAATATGGAAAAGTACTGTGGGCTGTAGTTATTGGCAAAGAGCTGCTGCCTTGCCTCAGGAAGTGTATTATGTCATTAAGAGTGAATATTAAATTACATCATGAGAATATATTAATATGTTTAATTTTCATTTTGACACAATGTAACAATTACGGTATATTAAAAACGACCTGCAGCTCTTTCTATGTACTTGTTCAAGGTTATAAACTTATGTAGTGGCAGTGTTTCAGATAAAATAGGCAACAATAATGATTACAATTGACCTCCAACAACCAAACATACTTATGACACACTGGATATAAATAATGGATATATATAATGAAGAAAAGCATAGCAATGATTTTGAAGTCTCCTAAATTACTAATCATGTACACTACATATTACTGCTGAATGTTTTTAAAATGCTGTTGTAGTGTTTCAGATTTTTGCAGATATTGTTGCTTCTCTAGAGGCAGCCACTCTTTTCATTGATTTCCATCCAGTATGAAAATTAGCAGGCTTTTCTTGCTCAAGTCGCATGATCAAATCTCTCTTTTTTCAAACCTTGATTTGATGTCTTGGAAAGTAGGATTCAACACATGCTAATTCAGTGGTGAGGTATCTTTAACCATGTCATGTGAGAAGTCTGCTCCTTTTCTTCCCTGCCTTGCCTCAGGAAGTGTATTATGTCATTAAGAGTGAATATTAAATTACATCATGAGAATATATTAATATGTTTAATTTTCATTTTGACAGAATGTAACAATTACGGTATATTTAAAAAAGACCTGCAGCTCTTTCTATGTACTTGTTCAAGGTTATAAACTTATGTAGTGGCAGGGTGTCAGATAAAATAGACAACAGTAGTGATTACAATTGACCTCCAACAACCAAACATACTTATGACACACTGGATATAAATAATGGATATATATAATGAAGAAGAGCATAGCAATGATTTTGAAGTCTCCTAAATTACTAATCATGTACACTACATATTACTGCTGAATGTTTTTAAAATGCTGTTGTAGTGTTTCAGATTTTTGCAGATATTGTTGCTTCTCCAGAGGCAGCCACTGTTTTCATTGATTTCCATCCAGTGTGAAAATTAGCAGGCTTTTGAAACTTGCTCAAGTCGCATGATCAAATCTCTCTTTTTTCAAACCTTGATTTGATGTCTTGGAAAGTAGAATTCAACACATGCTAATTCAGTGGTGAGGTATCTTTAACCATGTCATGCGAGAAGTCTGTTTCTTTTCTTCCCTCTCCAGGTGTGAGCATTTCCGTGCACTGCTCAATGAAACAGATGAGGACGCTATAGAAATTCACCAGTTCTCATACCTGGTGTACAGAGCCTTTCTGGAGTACCTCTACACAGACACTATTAACCTGCCACCAGAGGATGCTATTGGTAAGCCTATACATCACCACGGTCCTTTACACACTGAAAGTACACTGGATACTAGACACTTGAAAATGTTAACGTAGGTTGGTACAGATGTACAAAACACACTCATCTTTGTATTGTTCCTGTGTGTGCAGGGTTGCTAGACTTAGCTACGTTCTACAGAGAGACGAGGCTGAAGAGATTGTGCCAGGAGACAATCAAGAGAGGCATTTCTGAGGAGAACGCCATCACTCTGCTCTCTGCTGCCGTCAAGTATGAGGCGCGGGTAAGCTCATAGCCCCTGACACACAGTCAGACACCATGGTGGCGGGGGCCTTCTCAGTAGCTAGTCAGTTGTACTCCTCAGCACTGACCAGACAGCCCTCTTCATTTTTAGGACCTGGAGGAGTTCTGCTTCAAGTTTTGCGTCAACCACCTAACAGCTGTCACGCAGACCCAGGCCTTTGCAGACATGGACCACGACCTGCTCAAGAACTTCATTAGTAAAGCCAGCCGCTACGGGGCCTTCAAAAACTGACTAGAGTGCCCCCGTAGTGATGGGTTCAACACGATGAGGTTTAAGCTCACCGAGGTCCTGAGAGTCGACCCTAGACCAAAGTAAACACCAGGCTGATCAGTACTTCAAAGCCTCGTCGCTGGGGATGTTAACACTGCAGAGGCAAAGGGTTTAAGGTTTCAACCTCTTACTGATGTGTCCGTATTGCTAAACCTGGCTCAAACGCAGTGGTTGCTTGGGGCATAAATATTGGGTTACAACACTCAGTCAGTCACAAGCAGACAGTGCAGAGGCTGAAAAAGAAGATGTGCCACAGTGGTCGTCTTTGTGTTCCTGGTATTATGCTTAGCTAATTTGGTGTCTGTTTGTTCAAGCTAATCAGCAGACGGTCGGGGGGTGCAGGGGCTTGCCTCACAGCGACGTTTTTTTTTTTATCACACTGCCCTTTATCAGCTACTAAAACAAATAATCAATGTATACTTCATGCTGAACTGCAGTACATCATGTCTGATCAGCAGCGAGAGGAAACAATCAGCAAAACCAAGTCAGCCATGAATCGACCCCTCGCAGTGTGCTGCTTTCCTTTGACGCCTTGATTCTCAAACTTTCTGGATTGAGATGTAGTATTTAATGAGGAAAACCATGCAAGCTATTATTCTGTTGTAGAAAACTGCAACTTCTGTTTGACACCTTTTTTTCTGGACATTTATAGTTTGTATCTGATAAACAAGAATATCTGTATATGCATAAGTGTATGTTATATTTTGCCACTTTGTTTTATATTGTAGTTGTTCACCTTTGCCATCCGAACTCATGGTTACTGTTTGATGTTTGTATCCACTAACATTTGCACTGTTTTTGCTGTAGACAGTTATTTTAGCCACCATCAGCAGACTGATTAGAAAAAGGCCAGTTGCACTGTGTGAGAGATAAGAACATCTTACTGCATGTTTACTTCATATAAAGACTCCGAGCAGCTGGAAGCAGTGTCTGACTCACAGGAGCACATTGATTCCTGTGTAGTCTGTTGGTGATGTTACACTCTAATTGCAGCTGATTTTACAGTTGTTTCATTGCAATTTGGTATGTTTACAAAAGTTTGGTTGTTTATTGTTTTGTTTTTTTATTGTTAATATGTTGGCAGCAAACTTCTGGTTCTTTTTACAAGTCTTTCTTTATATCTCTCCCCTGGTAGCACCTTGCAATAATGAAATAGTGCTGGCTTAGTGTAATTGCCAACTGACTGTTGAATATAGTCCAAGTCACATATAGGACCATGAGCTCTTTAATTGTAATTACCAGATAATTCCACATTAAATTCCTAAACCTGTCTAATTAGAATGTAACAACGTACTTACTTTAACAAGCCAATTCTTGTATTTTTTGGAACATTTTGATAATTACTAAAAATGCCTGTGTTCTCATTTTGTATGGAAAATGCTGTAAGCTGCTGACAGTGACACTCATGGTAACATTTGATATTCTAAAATGTATTAAAAATGCATAACTGCATAAATTGATGAATGTGTTATTACTGTGATTGATGGTCTGTTATGGAATAGTCAACAGTCTTGACGTACATATAAACACACTGTAAAATACTACAGAAAATATTCAGTCAGTACAACACCATGTTTGTGAACCTTGCTTACTTGTGAACAGTTTGCTACAAGCTACAAACTGTGTCAAATGTTTCACCGACAGCAGCTCTGAGTCATCGGAGTGGCGTTGTGTTGCACTTGAATGTCTTATCCTACATGTGCATTTCTGCTCTGCAAACGTGCCGAGCACCTAAAGTGCAACTTGAGGTTTTCACACCTGCCTCACTTTCATCAAGTGCTTTTACCAAACTGCATATTACAGCTGCACAGATCACAGGTGTGCAATTTCTTTGAAAATGAGCCAAGAAATATTTGATAGGAAGCAATTTGCCTCCCTGTCCAATCAGTTAGATGCAAATAAATGAAACCTTTTTGGGAAGGCATGAAACACCTCATGCAGCATTGTGTCATTCACGCAGGAAGTGGAGGCAATGGTTCGAAGGTGTATGATGTAACACAGTCTTGACTCGTGTTTTCAGATTGAGATGTAACAGACACATTTTCAAAGTCTTCCTGAAGGAGGAAGCTCCTGTTATTCTACACATATGCTGTTTATTTCCATAAGTACAGCTTTACGGCGTCTCATCATCCAGTCAGAATAACAGGGACACTGCAAGATGAGCCAGTTTAATATAACTGATGTGTACTTAATATTAACTTTGTGTATGTTTCTTGTCAAAGAATTATGTGTTCATTTTACTTTTATACAGCTTCAGCTAAAACACAACCCCTGTAAGCTTCATAGTAAGCTGAGCCCTCACCGACTGTATGCCTCAATAAACTGTGATGAAAGACAGATCAGCAGCTCACAGATGATAATTCAGTTACGTGGTTGGAGCTCATGGCCACTCCCAAAGCAAATCATGTTAAATATATGTGCACACAGCTTGGAGGATAATTCCCTCTGTGGTCGACAGTATTGAAGACTATGGTGTAAGGTTCTCTGATGGTTTAGCTTTAACATCACCTTTAGCATCCAGAACACTTTGTTTTATGTAAAGCAGAGTCAAAAATCATGATAATATTTAAGGTAATTTTGTATTTTATTTCCTTTAATTATGCATTAGAGCTGCAAGAAAACACACTCATTTGACCTTATTGGAGGGTAAATGGGCTTTTAAAAGTGCAGAATCAGGCTGTCAGTCAAAGTTAATACATTATTATATGGATAAAGCAGAAGCGTAAACACACATACTCAGTCACACAGAATGACTCACACAGCTAGCGGACACATAAGTTAAACGGTTTTACATGGGAGATGAGGAAGTGTGCACAGCTGCCAACGGTACCTGGCGCTCGGCCACATACAAACCCTGCTGCGCTGTGACAAAAAGAGTCATCTCAGTTGTGGATTCATTTGGTCACAATAAAGCCCTTTAATTTTCCTAAAAAAAGATGTGGTCATCCTTTGCTTAATTAGGAACAGCGGGATGACAATGTAAAAATAATTACAAGTAGAAGTTCTGCATTCAGAATTTAACTTGAGTTCATGTATTCACAGCAACGTGTGGGAAACATTTAAATGTTTCTAATAATTTATAAGATTGTGATGCAATTTGTAAGTAAAGCCAAGAGACAAATGTAGGAGAAAAAAATCCAATGTTTCCCTCTGAAATATAAAAATAAATAGCATAAAATGGAAATGCTCAATTACACGTAAGTAATAGTACAGTCATGAGGAAATCTGCTTTTTGTACTTTCCACCGACTTTAGTTGTTAGTTAGTTTATGATCAGTGTTACGCTTTTCTCAGTACTAGCTTGTGGCTCCAGTGGGTTCGGATCCTTCTTCTCAGTACTCTTCGATCAGTGCAGTGGTAATGCCACATCCTGTTAACACACCAATTTCTGGCCACAAAAATATGCTAGTTCACTTTTTTTTTTTTTTAGTTTCATGCTCCACTCTCTGTGAAACCTGTAAACAAACATCAGCCAGCTTGGCTTCCCCTTGGAAATAATTTAAATACCTCTCTGCATAGCTATTCGAGCATGCAGCGTGGCCTGTTTAACCCCTGAGGAAAAATGGAAATCAGTGGTCTAACAGTCAGCCCTCGCAGGACGACAGCACGCTGTAAGACATGTAAATGATTGGTGAAGCCGGAAAACGAAACCATCTGCTAATTCTGGTCAGTGAGGAGCTGCTCGGTTTGTACGAACCAAGATTTATCCAGAAAAAAAATGGAACGGCAGCCAAGGTTTTTAAATTCCGAACATGGTGTTTTGGCCAGTGGTGTCGAGAAACTGCATGAACCCATTCATTCATTCAAGACGTTTTAGGTGTATTTATTTAACAAGCAGCACTGTATGTTGAATCTAGGACACAGTGTAGACAACAGTTTACAATATAGATCCAAAATCATGACCTACTGGTTCATAACCAATTTGGTCTCAAGAACTTAATTATCTACTGTGTAGTCTTTGATTCACTGTATGTGATTCAGTCATTAATTAGTAGTTCAGATATGTTCTCTAGTCATATCAAGGATCTAGTTTGTTAATGAAATATAAATATTGTGAATTAATTAAAAAAAAAATACAATTAATAAAAGACATCATTTTTCCTGTTTGATGACATATTCTTGTGTAGCTGCTTGGAGTATTCAGTTGCTGTTACTCATTTCAACCCAGCCAATAGGAAAAATCTAATTCACATCTCTGTCTTTTAGAGACACTTGATCGGTTCTCTCTAAAAGTTTCATGACATTTACAGCTGCTGTCACCTGTGTCTGCACCACGAGCAGCGACCTGCAGATATCGTCTGTGTCAAGAAAAATCCCCTGCAGCTGTTTGTCTCCTTCAGACCACTTTGTTTGTCTGTGCTACAGTGGTTGTCTGCGAAGTCATTGCAGTCATTTTCTCTCTCCCTTTGTCATTTGTCTTTGCTCCAGGGATGTGGCTGTGAACCGGCTACCGTCAGGAATCTCCATCAGAAGTGCCAAGTACAGGCTGAGGGCGAGGGAGCTCTGTGATTCTGGATCATGTAAGATGTAAGATAAGATAACCACAAGTCAACTTCACTTCTCAGAGAATGTTTCAGTAGCTTCTTATTAAGTGCCCAAACAGCCTGTGGTTGATGTCTATCTTATTTATAGGAAAGAGCATTGTGAAAAGTTGTGGTGACGAGTCGACTTTAAGTTGGTTACACATGCACTAAAGGAGCTTTTTATAATGCTGTACATGCAGACAGTTGTTGAAGTGGGGGAGGGTGGACTATTTGTGGGTGGGGAGTGTTTGTTTTACAAAGCAGTCAAAGGCATTAAGGTGATAAGACGATGTGGGGGGGAGCACATTGAAATACCCACAGCAGACTCTTTTCTTCCATTTCTCAAATGTCAGGACGCTGGTTTAGTTTCCATTATGTAATAAATTAAACCCTAGGAGCAGCTAAACATTTTTTCCTAGTGAAGATGAAGATAAGGATGATAAAGTTAGATTCTTGCTCTTTGTATTGCTCATGAATCAAATATAGAGAAAGATCATCAGTTGTAATGATGGAACAGCCGCTTCCCTTTTGTGCCTTCTCGTTTATTTTTTTCTCCGAGCAGCTTCAGTCAGGTGTGTTTCAGCTGTGAAAAAGCCACCTAATCCGTCACATTGTCTCGAGGCTCTGGTGTACACTCTCTTTTTGTGGCAGCCCTGAAACACTTTGTTGACCTCAGTGGTTTGTGTATGAGTTGAGCTTCTGTTGGGTTATACTAGTTTCACTTGTTAGTTAGTTTGTTTGCGGACACCAGCGCAACATTTGTGCAGTTTCTGTTTCCAGGGTGAACATGAGAGAATGAACCGAAAGCCCCTTTCAGCCGCAGTGAAGCTGTCGGTCGGCCAGAACGTCCTTTTTTTGCCAAGTTCGACATTTGTTCATTTGGGCTGCTCATTTTTCATGTTCATCAAACACAATGAGTGCATGTGTTGTTTTAGATACGCCTTTGATTAAGTCATTGCCTCCAGTCCACCTGAAGCTCACCTTTTAACACTATATCTGCACAGAACAACATTTTAATCTGACAGTGAAAGACAATGTGAAATATCAAAGAGGTCCATCAGTAACAAACCCACAGACTCATTGCTTTGTGCTAGTTTACAGCACATTTAACCAGCTGCACTGGTCTGATGACAGCAGCTATAGCTAAGTATAGTCTGTCTCTTACATACACAGTGAGAAAGTTTAAGTCTATGATGAAACCTTGAGTATAAAGTTCATGTTGCAACTTTAAAAAAAATTGTATTACTCAAATATGAAGTGACTCTGTCAAATGTGTAACCCTTGTCTGAGTTCACTCGTCTGCCACTGATGATCATTACACAACATTATTATGTCACCTGCTATCTTTCTCATGCATTTTTCTCTTGTGCTTGAAAGCCTTCAGTCTTGGCCTTGGGGGTGCCAGACAGTTTCCTGGCATTGTGAGAAATTTAACAGTCCAGGGATTTCAGGCACATGTTTTTGTTTAGCGACCACATACTTGCATGTGAAGAGCTTGTTTTTATGTGCTGGATGGAACTATTTTGCCAGTGAAGGACAATAGTGCAGGTCTTTCTATTTTCTCGAATGTTTCACTCCAGCCTTGATGATGTTTATTTTGCGGCGGACTGACAAAGAGAGGCACACTGACCATAAAACACCCACTGTCTCTTTGATTCTCTGCAAGATTTTCCTTCATTTGTTTGACTATTGTTGGTAAGTCTGTGAAGTCGATTGAACCGTCTCTGGATTAGTGTCATGTTCCAAAGCTGGAAGCCATATGTTTGTATGACTGGAGTCAGCTCCAAGTGGGGAAATATTATTATAACCAATAAAAAGCAGTGGAACATGTTCTC
This sequence comes from Centropyge bicolor, assembly GCA_037975185.1. Lineage (NCBI taxonomy): Eukaryota > Metazoa > Chordata > Actinopteri > Pomacanthidae > Centropyge > Centropyge bicolor. Next base: position 2,213,230 of record JBBMOC010000039.1, on the reverse strand, counting down.
TTATCTTTGTGTGCTTTTATTGAGATGTGAACTACAAAGTGTGGATTCAGCAGAAATAAACTTCTTCTATCTACCAGACAAGACACTGTTTACTGACCAACTGGTGTACTTTCTATTTGACACAGTAACAGCCACCCAACACAACATTTACAGAAATCCACGGATCAAACTGTCCATCAAGAAGCTCAGAGCACTTTCAACTTGTCTGAGACTAATTATCTATAAACTTCACATTCCTCCCTGCTAAGCTACTTCATTCACAACAAAGGCCCCAATGCTTTTTACCGACTGCCAAGAGGGGAGTTTCTGCTACAGGAGAAGCTGAATGCTATTTCACAGAGAGCTGAGAAGTGAAAGCTGTGGGCATGGACTGACATGGACTGACGAGGACTGAATAGAGAAAGCCTTCTGTCCTGTCTCACTTCCAATGTCTCTTTGCAGAATAAAACACTGTTCTTCTTTAGCGGGGCTGCCGCCCACTCCGGCTGTCAACAACAAAAATGAGACAGTTTCGGTTTTCTCTCGTCTTTATTCACATCTTGACTGATGAAGAAAAAATGAATCAAACTGCCGTCCATTGAAAGAACAGTGTTACCTACATTTGTCAGATTTTTCTCATAATGTTATATCATGTAAAAATACTTCTGCATATGTCACAAGTTCAGTTTTTTGTTGGGCCCAAGGGCAACACACAGATGCAGGGGACTGAGAAAAAAGAATTTATTAAACACAAAAAGCTCCAGGACTTACAGAAAAGACAAAAAGGTGACCAACTAAAAGAAGTCCAGGTGGTGAGGAGCTCTTCAGTGGCTGGAGGCTGGTAGGTGAGTGCTGAGGCTGGATGGAGGAGACATGAAGGTGAAGGTAGGACCGAGCACTGGAGAACAAAGGGGGACACTGGAGCACACTGGAGAATGACATGTTAACACAGAGCACAAGAGCTCACAAGAAACATACGCCAAGAGTGAGGGAAGGAAGTGAGGGGACAATCCGGCTGCTTCCAGGTGGAACCACAGAGCTTTTAAAGCTGCCGGTCGTTAAGGAGAATGAGGGACAGCTGAGAGAAGGGAGAGGGGACCCAGCACCTGCAGGCCACACCTCCAGCCACTGTACCAAAAGACAAAACCAAAAACAGTGGAGTAAAAGACTGAAAAAAGCACTGAAAATAAACCAACAAAACACAAGAGGATTGAAACCATGACAAAAATATACTTAAAGTGTCAAAGTAAAATGCCTTGTTATGCAGAGGAATGGTTCCTGTCATGTGTCACATTATTATGTTATTATTAGTCATTCATGAATGTGTGAGCAAAATTTTTATTAATAACTTGATCTACAAGTTAAACATTAACTAAAGCTGTAAAAAAAAAAAGTGGAATGGAAATATAAAGTAGCACAGTACTTAGTTACCTTCCACCACTGAGGCTGTTTGGGGTTGTACAGTGTTTTAGAGATACCAAATTATAAATTACTTTTTGAGGCCTTTGAAATTCACTCATCAGATCAGAGTTCAACCAAAAGTAATAAAGAGTTGGCCTTTTACTTTGATTAATTTAAAGTTATGTTTCAACTCATAAAGCAGCCTGAGGTACCTATTTTTATAACAGTATTATGCCTTAATATCTACATATACATTTGTAGTACACAAATGATTTAACCACAGATTCTTGGCCTCAACAGTTTATATTGAATTTTAAACTTTTGCTCATCTGGTAAGAAAAGCTCAAAACATATATGTGTCCATCCATCAACATGTGTTCATACATCACTGACCACTTTGCATACTGAATTCCCTCACATTGCAGACTTGTTTGGGTTGATTCCTCCTTTAACTGTAACAGCAGACAAAGGAGTAGGAGGAGTTGGATGGGAGGCGGTGGGTGGAGTTACTACAGCTGCTCTCCCCTCCACTCAAAGTACAAAAACTGTCTGTGGTACCGGCACAAAGGAGAAGCAGAGCCGCCTGAGCGTGAGGCGTGCTGAGTCAAAGCTCGTGAGAGAGTCAGAGAGACAGGCAAACTGGGGCGAGAGAGAGAGAGAAGTAGATACTGAGTGACTCTTTCAGTTAGTAAGAGAAAGAGAAAGAGAAGTGAGGGGAGGGGAGGGGGGCAGCAGGAAACAGACCCTGAGGAGAAGCAGTAGAAACACGCTCACATTGTGACACACAGACGGGGACCAGGAGCTCAACTCAACTTCAGGTCCACTCCTCTGAAGACGCCTGGTGGTTTGTGGTCAGGACCTTGTGAGAAGAGAACAACTAATGACACGTTTGCTGCTTTTGGAGCTGAGAAGGACAAAAACACAGGACTGAGTTTTGACAAAGAGGAGGGATTTTTTTTTTGCCATGAGGACATCTTTCTAACGGACCTGAATGTGGATATGCCATTGTTTCTTCTGTGGACGCAGCAGCAGGCAGTGGGTGAGAACTTCTTGAGTGGGAAAGGAGACACATTTGTGTGACTGATTTATCTGAGTAAATAAAGCTCAGGCAGTAAGTTGTGGGGTGCAGCCTGGTTGAGAGACAGGGCAGGGGGAGGGGAGGACGCTCCAGCCTGAATCTCTGTCCTCTGGGAGAGAGCTCTTTTCAACATGAGGTAACCCCCTAAATAACTGCATCAACACCGGGGAGGGAACCATGTTGACCATGTGCAGCAGTCGTCTCTAACTTGGACAGAGAACATTTTGCCAATGGCCTGAACTATCATCGTCTCCTGGTTCAGGGCTGTTCTGTGCTTTACTCTCCATTCATGGTGAATTCATTGTTCAAGGCAGCCCTTTCATTATATAGCTATTACATAACGGACACCCCTCATCCCTCCACTCTTTGTCTCTCAGAATGTCCAACATCACCGTCCCCACTGACAGTTTCAACCTGGGATGGGCTGAAACTAACTCGGCAAACAGCTCCACCTGCACCAAGAACGACGGCTTCAAATACCCCTTGTACAGCACGGTCTTCAGCATCGTGTTCGTGGTGGGACTGATCACCAATGTCGTGGCCATTTACATATTCACCTGCTCTCTGAAGCTGAGGAACGAGACCACCACCTACATGATGAACCTGGTGGTGTCCGACCTGCTGTTTGTCTTCACGCTGCCTCTGAGGGTCTTTTACTTCATCAACCAGAACTGGCCTTTCGGGAGCATGCTCTGCAAGGTCTCCGTCTCGCTCTTCTACACCAACATGTACGGCAGCATTCTGTTCCTCACCTGCATCAGCGTGGATCGCTTTTTAGCCATCGTGCACCCGTTCCGCTCGAGGGCGCTTCGGACCAAGCGCAACGCAAAGATAGTGTGTATTGCTGTGTGGGTGCTGGTGCTGTCAGGGAGTCTCCCCACGGGGTTCATGTTGGAGACCACCTCGCGGGAGAACAACAGCACCAACGCCACGTTCTGCTTCGAGAACTTCTCATCCAAGCAGTGGAAGTCTCACCTGTCTAAAGTGGTGATCTTCATAGAGACAGTGGGCTTCATCATCCCCCTTCTGCTCAACGTGTGTTGCTCCATCATGGTGCTGCAGACCCTGCGGCGCCCCCAGACCATCAGTCAAGGGGGGAAACTGAACAAAACAAAGATCCTACGCATGATAATTGTGCACCTGCTAATTTTTTGTTTTTGCTTCATCCCCTATAATGTAAATTTGGTCTTCTACGCTCTGGTCCGCACTAAAACTTTAAAAGGCTGCTTTGTGGAATCGGTGGTCCGAACGATCTACCCCATAGCCCTCTGCATCGCTGTGTCCAACTGCTGCTTCGATCCCATTGTTTACTACTTCACCTCAGAGACCATCCAGAACTCCATCAAGAGGAAGTCTCAGGTGGGACGCTCGTATGACGCCAAGTTCTCCGAGGCCCTGCAGTCAGAAACCAGCTCCAACCTGCAGTGCAGCCTGAGGAATCTCAAAGCTAAAGTCTTTCACAATGAGTCTTCGGTGTGACGGTGGTTTTCCCTCGGTTTTAAAATCCATCCTTCCATAGATAAACAAACCTCCTCGAGACAATGGGAATGGGTTTGTTGGAGTGCTTCACGAAGCACCTGCCAAAGAAGTATTACGTGATCTCAGTATTCATCTCAGGGCAAATGTTTGGACCTGTCACTGTCAGCCTCTGCTCTGCACTATTAACGCCACATGACCCTTTGTTCACATCTGTGGATTTGTTATTACTACTTACTACCTTCCCTTTCCTGTGGAATATACTGTAATTGTGTGAAGCACAATTACTCTGCCAGTGACCTGGAAGGGAATGTGATCACTGAACAGCAGGACAGTTGCGATATTGAATGCTACATGTGCCTGTATATCTGTACATTTCTGTGGTAAGTTGTGGTGCTAACTTTAGAGTAGTATCTATTAAATTAACATAAAGTTATATCAAGCTATAGATTGTACAGGCCTTTGTGTTTTTCTTTTTTTTTGTGAATTAGGTCACAGAAGTGCCTTTTTTTTTTGCTCTGGCAGCGTTTCATTGTAGACGATGTCTTTATAGACCATTAAATGCACTGACACAGAATTCCACATACTGCACTCATGCCACAGTAATGAATAAAAGTCATGTACTGTTTAAAACAAACTGCACCTGAAACTTTTGTCTTTACTACTTAAGTTATATTTTGTAGAATATAAGTAACTGTCAATGTTAAGCTGGGACATAATGGAACAAAACTCAATAGGACATGTCGGTACAATCCCTGTCTATTTGCTATGTTAAACCTAAATGTTAAGTTATGAGATCACTTGTCAGACGGGGTGTGACTGCTAAATCTCTTCTCTAATTCTTATCCTTCATGCAAATGAGGAGGTAAAGAAGTGGAAGTAGAAAGTCTGATGGAGTCAGTCTGACTCTCACTGGGGAGTGCCGGCTTCCTGTGTCGCAACCACTGATGGAAGAGAGGAAGTCTTTATTAATGGCAACTGACAAACACAGACTATTCACATTTTCAGGAAAACATCAGATAAATGGGAAGTGTGGTGTAAGAATCATTAAGCCAATAACGGCATCACTCTTCTTTGTGCCATATCTGCTTAAACATAAAGAGGACCAGTCTGTACCAGAGAGGAAAATAAAGTAGGAGGGTAGTCTCTTTCATGTTTAACTTAACCTAGAGAGGAATTCCATTTTATCATCCCGTAACATCTTGTTTTCCTCCCCCACAAGGACATGGTGTTTTTAATATCCTCACTGACAAGGTTGGTCCTCCAGATCAGTACAGGCAGTGCAGCTACACAATGTATCAGGAAACCTTTGCTCAACATAGCATCTTTATTCCAACAGCCATGTGGCGTAATTATAAAGGTAATTGCTCACAAGCTTCTGTGTTAATAATGGAACCTGAATGAAAAAAATCTATTAATAAGTAAGTTGTGTGTGCACTTCTTACTAGAAAAACAGATGTGTGAAGTATTTATCCCGCTGTGGACAAATTTACAAGTGATATGCCATCAGCGAGGAGTCAACACAGCGTGAGAGGGAATAACAGAAAGCACATGGCGCTCCAGCTTTATTGACATAGCCTGAAGGTCAGTCAGCGGCACTTTATTCATACCCCACCTATAACTCTGGTTCTGAGGCCATGTGACCGACTCAAGGACGCGGCTAAAGACCCGAGCTGTTGTGAAAACAAACAATCTGACAGTGACAGTTCACGTCACCTGTGGAGGAAACGGAAACATCTTCCACTGAGCCGAATGTCACCGTGAGCTAGTTGTTTACAAGTGCACAGACATCTTGGAGGCACATTTCAAGACGACATCAGCTTGTCGGTGTGTATTCAGAGCACACAAGCTTTAACCAGGTGTCTGTGGCTTTTGTCATCTGGGCCAAAGGTCGGGGCAGACACAGAGAGAGACACAGTTTAAATGCAGCAAAGATATTTAGATACATTAATTCTACACCATTTTAAATACAATTTTGCACCAAGAGGAAATAAATGTTTTTTTTCATGAATATTTCCAAATCTCTTTAGAAAATGAACCAACACTTTCCTCATATACAGTGACGGATGTTTCTTCATTTTACACTGGGCCTGTTGCTCAATGTTAAAAACATGAAGTTGTTCATTCTCTGAAGTCTCATGGTCGTATAAGTTCTCTGTATCAGGGATCAGACCCTTCACGTGAGCCCAGCAGGCTCCTCTTCATACACAACAGTTATCTAATCAGCCTGACCTCTTCTTCCCAGCAGGCCGCAGGGTGAGAAAACACAGACGCCACGCAGCTTGTCATCATATACATTCTGTTCTACAGTGCTCTGGTAGTTTCAGATGGGAGTGTGCATCAAGCCATTCTTGTACAGTACAACATGGACTGAGGAGAGTGATGCAAAGAGAATATAAAAAATCACACTAATACACATTCCTGCTTCTAAGATTACAGCATTCAAAGAAGGTTTGACATCCAATAATTTTATCTACTTAATTAAAAGCTCACATAAATCTGCCCTTTGAGATCATCATCCTATAAATCATTTTTAAGTGACTGCTGGAATCCTCCGAGGTCACACCAAGCAGAACCAGTGTTTTGGCTGAGGAGCTGTCTACATCAGGGTCAGCACAGTCAGTGCCATCCTCCACGTCTTAGCGGAGACCAAAACAAGTCTGGATCCGGCCTTTCACTCAGAGCTTTAGGTTCCTATTCCCCTGTGGTACATCCAGCATGTTTTCTCCAATGAACCTCTTAAAGGCTGCTTTGAAGTTCTGTCAGTCCCAACTGGCTGCAGATCCTCTGGTGTGTTGAGAACTCGTGTCAGGAGTAATTCCTGCTCAGGCATTAACAGGGACCTCAGTGTGTGTGCGCCTTCGGGGAAGAGAGAGGAGCTTGGGCCAGGCAGGGGGGTGAGACCGGGCTGAGGTCTTCGTCCTCAGATTCACTGCACATCTCTGGATCACATGACAAAGGAAGTGCCTGTCCCGCTAAACGGATCTGGGGGAAAGGGGGTCCCTGCAGATGATAATCTACCCAGCATGCCTTGCACGATAAATTTAGGAGGAAATGGCCGTTATTATCCTGATATGGCCAGATTTAAATATCCACAATGTTTTCCCACAGTTACACCAGAATTACATTCCTCATCTCTGGTATTTACAGTCCCATCTTGGTTTGGGGTAAACAGGTATTATTATCTCTCTATAAAAAGTTTGTCACCCTCTGGGGGGAGGGGGGGCACATTACTTGCTTGCGAGACAATTTTCCAGACTGGGAAGGAGAAGGCAATAAAAACACACAATGCGGGAGACAGAACATTGCGTTAGGTAACCATTTGTCAGGATGTGGTTTGACAAAAAAAGAAAGATCTTGCTTGTGCCAGCACAACAGACTCAGTCATTCTAAAATCAGATGCAGCACTGAACTAATAACCAGCGGTGGAATGGGCTCAGTGTCTGGGAAGAGGGAGGTTGTGCTAAAAAGCTGCACCAACCAGTCACATGTAATCCTCCTTAACTCCCCGTCGCCTCGGACCATAAACAGGCCTTATCAATCCCTGGAGGAGTTATTTGACCAGATCAGCTCCTGGTTGCATAACATCTCAGGAATGAAACAGAAAGCATGTTGATAAAACACTCCCTTCATCAGGGCACCGTTGTGTTTACAGAAACATGTACTGTGCACACGCAGCACGCCAGCGTCCGGCCTGTTCGCAGCAGGAAGGCAGCGCTCGTCTCTGATGTATTTTAGCAACGCAGTCAGGAAATGAAATTGGGATATTTCAGGCAAATTTGACAAAGAGCACATGCACAATGCTCATCATTGTTCTTCTCATCAACCGGATGAGTCTTTACCTTCAGGCAAGTGCCCGTTTGTGCCTGAAAATGGCGGTTGGAGCGAGTGCGACATCAGTGTAGGAGCCAATAAATTCAGATGTGACAGAAGCTGATTCATAGGAAAAGAGCGCTCTGTGGTTCAGGCTGAGAGCAGTCATACCTGGAGTGTTTTGATTTGAATCAGCAACAAATACTGGGGAAATTTAGTGATTTATTTCCTTCACTTTGTGTGTGTGTGTGTGTGTGTGTGTGTGTGTGGGCATGAAGGCGTCATTAAAAATGTTGAAATACTTCAAATGCGTATTCAACCGAGCCACAAGTCACAGCATGAAATGGGACTTTTAGAAGGAATGGTTAACAATTCTTACTAAATCCATTGGGTGAATCCAGCTGGGATTTCCCATACACACACACACCCTCTTATAGGGAGTACTTCTACACATTGGCACACACTGTTTCACCCTGGAAACACCACTATCTGTTTCTGCTGTACTCCGCAGGTCATCTCAACCTCCAGTACATACACTGTACATACAACATGAGATATAACAGTACAGGCTTCAGTCGGAGCGTTTCGGCCTGACTGAACATGGTATTACAGTCTGTTGGAGAAAAAAAACGTTATGATTAGGTGTGTTCTGCTTGATGGGACAGGTTGGGCTTTCCTTAGCTGGGAATCCTTCCTCTGGAAACGCCTGGGGATTTAAACAATGTCTGACCAGCCAATGTGAACACATTAATCCTTTCGTTGTAGCTGCAGCTCCTAAGCAGAGAGGACAGCCCACTGGTGCGACTGACAGTCTCATGACAGAAAGTAAAGGTCACTGGGTCAAACCCCCACAGCAGCCACATGTGCTGTCAAAGCAACAATGAAGCAAATGATAATATAAAAGCTGACAAGATGAAATAAATGTAGGCAATAAACTGCTGCTTATCATCACATTATTACAATCTGGTCTTTGTAGTTTTATCACAAATTCTTGATCATGAAAAATTATATTGGGCAACAATGTGAGAACTTACAGGAATAAGATTCTAATAAGTTGAGTTGTCCTTTATTTATCAATATTCTGTTAAGATAAAGTAGTCAATAAATCTCTTTTGTAGAAGAAATGAATGTAGTAACTTGGTTTAGTGTTTTACATCAGCAAGTTTACTTGATACAGTTACTACCTTTTTACTACCTGCTGGCTGTGACTGCAGCTCTTGGGCAAGGCTGAATCCTTATCAGCGTGTTTACTCCACATGCTCAAGTGTTAAAGTGAAGTTTACATTAACTAAAGAGATGATCATAAAACTCACTTAGGTCTTGAAGGAATCAAGCTTTTGCACAGCAGCTCCCCTAAGCACACGGCAGGATTAGTGATACCCGGGCCCCGCTAATACTACAGCACAGACTCATAAACAAATGCCCATAGCACACTCCACAGCACAGCCACACATAAAAGCTGACGCTTACAGGTCAGCCTTGAGGTCAGCATGTTCCCCGTGAGGAATTTCCACCGAGCCTCTCAGACCACACAATACTTTCCCTCTCTTCCTCAGCAGAATTCTGTCTCCTTTAACCACAGAAAAACACTATTTGTTTCTTTAAGTAAAGTGATGCCCTCATCTGCTCGACCCACTCTCGTTCCAAAGCCGCTGCTCTTAGTAAGACTGAATCATGTTTATTGTTTACTCTATAAGTTCCTGTTTTTAAAAAGGGATTAATCCCCCCTAAAAATCATTCCAATTTCCTGGTCAAACTTCCAGGTGGCATGCATAAAATATGACCCCCACGCCCTTTTGAACCAGGCTCCCGGAGAGACAACTAATTTATTGACACTCTGGCTTCAGGGTGGGAAGGACAGCGCTCTTTGATACCCCTGAGGTTATCAGCATCCAAAAAGAAAACACACAATTAGCCCTACGTAACACAGAGATAAGACCGAGATAATTCCACTAGACTCAGGTACCATTAAACAAGACAGGCACAATAATTCATGAGTGATATCTCATCATCATATATTGATTGTGTATGTTTTCCATTAATCCACATCAAGGGAACATTTCACACATTTTAGCTCCTTAATAAAAAAAATCATCTATGCCCTACTACTATAACTATACTATATATTGTATATTATTTTCAGATGTTCGCCTACTTTCCATCTATTTCCCATTAATTTTTGCACGTTATAAAAATCCCTTGCTTGAGTTGTGTTGAGGACATTTAAACTTTATTACTCCTTTTATTGTTACCTCATAATGAGGATACACAATGAGAACAGAAGTCACTGCAGACTTTCACTCAAATGGATTATGTGACTTTTCAGCTTCAAGAGTATACAAAAACAATTTCCCTGCCATGTATAAATGAACAGAAGCTGATGACTGCCACAGCAAAATACCTTTGAAAATCTGGAACATTGTTTGCAAAATTGTTGGCAGTAACAATATAAAGTATATGGGTTTTTCTAAATGGGACACAGCATGAAACATCATGAGTAAGTTCCTGCAACATATTTCAAACACCCACAAATTGGCACACTCTAACACACAACTCTTTGGTCTCTGTGTGAAACATTTCCAGTGATGCAAACATGTTTACTCGGAAAGTCCAAGTGGCATGACTGATAAAGACATTAACCATTAACTCGTCACTGATCAATCCGATTTGTTTGAACTTGTGCAGTGTGGGTGTTTTAGATCAATGAGATATAAATGCAGAGTCACAAGACTGAATGATTGGACTCATGCTGGAGCCTGGACTACTGCTGTGTCCTTTATCAGACCTTGCATATCCAGCAGAATTGAGCTGAATTAGTCTGTGTCACACTCAGTGCTGCTCTTCGCTGGTAAACAAAAATAAAATCCTGGCTCATTTAAAAAAATCTTTTGCTCTTGTTCTAACTAGTGTAAAGCCTGCAGCCTGCAGCCCTCTTCACTGTGGTCACGCTCGTTGCAGGTGTTTCTCTGCTTCGAATCTATGCAGCCAGCTCAACAAATCGGACTCATTTCAAAACCACAGTGTGAATTGTTGCTTTTAATAGAATGGAAACAGAGATGATGAGATGATGGGGTGACATGTTTCACACGAAGAGTGAAATAGCAGCTAAAGTGGCGGGTGGGGGAAACCTGTGTGTGGCATGATAGTCGTCTTCAGATCGAAGAAGCAACAACCAAGCCAGAAATTCATTTTCTAATCTGACGCAAAAAGAGAAAAAATGAAACTTAAACCTGGAAAACTGAACTTTTGAGAAATAGGCTGGAAGTTTATAACTGTGAAGTGAAATTTGCTGCTGCTAATTTTACACTATTCTGCACAAGGGAAGGCTTTTACAGGCTTTCTTGGATTAGAGCAACTACAAGAAAAGATAAACTGAGCAACTTCAAAACAAGATTAAAAACAAATAGGCAAAACAGTGGAACGAGATACTTCTCACTTCACGCAAGACTCTGTTGAAAGTCTTGCCTACAATTGATCTATTATTGGCTCAGAGGAAGGATGACAAAGGGACAGGCCTGTGTGACCCTGCCTGAAGGTGGATCAGGGCCCGTCAGGAGTCATCAGGCGTGTGAACCACAAACAATGGCAGCGTTTGTAACTGCGAATGGCCCGACAACCTACACGGAGCCGACCCCGTCTTACTTCACGTAACCCAGGTCAGGAACAGTTACGTCCAAATTTAACTGTTCCTGACCTTTTTACTTTGAGTGGCTGATGAATTGTGGAACTCCAGGACAAACCCTGCCTGGCCACGCCGGCCTCTATTGTCTGATATGGAGCAACAAAACACTGGCAGGAGACAATGGAGGGTCACTGCAGAGGGCTTGAAATAATCATAACAATGACAGCTCCCATATTTATAGTTGCAAAGAGACTCCCAACTGCAGCGCCTAAGTGCTTTGTTATTAACAGGAAGAGCTGCTCCCCATGAAGAATAAACAGCACTTCTCTTTACGGAGTGAGTCATGGTAGCAGGTTTCATTGTTTCCTTCACCGTATGGTTGATACCAGTGAGGCTATAAATGTCTACTAAAACCTCAAATACAGTCCAGAGACTAACATAGCTGAACGTCTAAAAAAAAAAAAACAGCCTAAAAACTGCAATAGTTTGATAGAAAATGCCTTTCTAAGCATCAGTAGCCAGACAGAGATCACTGGGTCATCTCGCATCTGCAGAGCTCTTCCTGAGTGAAGCTGGGGCCGCTTAGAAAGCAGGCCACAAAAACAGGCCCCGTGACAGGCAGACAAAAGGGGAGCACAGATTGTTGCAGATAACGGACGTCAATATTTCATCAAGGGGCGATGACAGAAACTGAGGGTCGAGGTGTGGACACAATCTCCCCCAAAAGACAAAATGAAAGGTCTTGTGTGCATCATTTGATAAGAGGGGGAAGTTACTTGTTTGTTTGCTATCAGGTCACCAGGAAGAACAGGAAGAAAATCAGTGAAGCGCTTCATTGAACACGTCTGAGCGGTGGCTGGAGACGCAACCTCACTGTGACTCGGGGCAGATACCGAAGTACAGGATGTAGCACGTTTAAAATGAGTAAGGCGTTAATGTAAACTGAAACAATGTGATACAACATGTGTCTCAGTTCCACTGCTCACATGCGAGGATCGATGACAAGGTGTTGCGGTTTTGCTTGTACTTGTTAACAAAAACAGCAAAAGTCACAGAGGTACTGACACTACAGAGAGTGACACAGTGGTCTGCAGCACAGCTCACGTCACCAGGTCCTTTCTAGTCACTGCAGTGGCTACCACAAAGAGACTCTGAATAAAAGCTGCATTTGGACTTTGACCTCACGACCCCACTGTTAACGCTCAGTGTAGGAGTGCGGCACAGATGAGCAATTCATTCAAAAGAGAAATGTCTTTTTTGACCCATTTATAGCCAATGAGATACAACAGACACGACTTCACATCCTTCCTGCAAGAGGAAGCCCCTGTTCATCTGCTTGTTTGGCTCTATATTTTCTAGGGCACAACTTCATAAAATTGTTCCGTCAGGATTTTTTTTTGTCAAGCCGGGGTCTTGCACCCTTGACCCGACAGTTAAAGGGGTGGACACAGGAACAGGAACACCTGAACAATGTCGTGCAAACCAACAGTCCTGCAGTAAATACTTTAGTTCATCCTTTGGTTCAATTTATATATTCTATATATATATATAGTATATAGTATAATGGTCAGTTATTTTTACCACACCTTATACATCAGCAACATTGGCTGTTGCCTTCTTACACAAGGTCATTCATTCTAGTAACAAAAAGGCATTCTTTTAAAGTCAATATGCATTTAGATCAGACTCTTTGGAGCCGACACCTGGATTAGGGCCGGGTATAAACATTTTGACATTGGTGCCAATAAGTTTTGGGAACTTAAAGATGTTTTAATGCTTTTTTTAAAAATGTAACAAAATATACAAAATTGCCCAAAGCATTAGTGTCAAATAAAAAAACTCAATGAAAACAGTCTAAAGTCAGTCAGCCAAAGTTTCCTGATTTAGATCATAAAACGGAAAATACGTAAACAAACCTCCAACTAAAACCGAACATCTGATGCCAACTTACAATATCTGACACTTTTTGATGCTCATGTCCAGATTTCAGTTGATACTTATAAAGTACTGAGGTTCAATACATGAAAACCTCCAACAAATTACTACTCTTAATAATGTAATCCTCACTATACCATTCAAGCCCCACAGACCCTTCAGTTTACATTAGATGGCTGAGCTATAAAGATGCTCTTTATGGGAGACCCCCCTATCTGCAGGACACACAGCATGGTGGTGATGTAGCTCGGCTATGCTATACTACTTTATCTGTATCTGTCCAAAACATGGACAACTGTGGAGGTATGAGGGGAAGCATGGTGAGAATAAAAAAAGCAGGGGGCTAGAGAGCGAGGCCTGGAGGGGGATTCAGTGTGGCTTCGAGATAAGGAGCGAGCTGCAGCCCCGGGCTTCCTCACTGGAACACATTATGGGAAGATATCTGGCAAAGGTCCTCCTCCTGTCAGCCAATGGGAGGCTTCAGTCACCGGAGGAACTTTGGCAGCGGGATAATCCATCCCTGGCGTGACTGTTGGTGAATCAGCATCATTATGGTTTTGTTGACTCAAGGGTCTGTAGTATCTATATCCTGCTGAGCCCAAACTGCCATGGGCGAGGCTCAGCTTTGGCTTGACTGCTGCCAGACATGTGGTTGAGCTATTGTCCGCTTTTATTCCATACTGTTGAGCTTTTAATTTAGCGAAACAAAGACAGTAACAAGCTCTACTTGTTCTCTTATATTAAATGTCTTTAAGCACTCCTGATGGTACCAATGACCTGAATATAGTCCCTGAAATCCACATGTGAGCAGGACAAGCACTACATCTGATTCTTACTATCAAAAGGATTTCAATGGAGGTTTACATATGTCTGAATCAGAATCCAGCTTTTTCACTTCAGTCATTTCAACTCCATCTAGTGGTACATGATGAACATTTACTGTAGGAAACACCAGCACTGTAATCTCTGTGTCTGCACCATTGTGGCCACAGCAATTTAAATATAACACAACAGCTAAATGGTCCACAGGCATTGTTTGTCAGTGTCTCGCCAAGAGAGTAAAAGACAAAGAAAACCAATGTACGAACTTGTTTAGTCTACTTTTCATACTGCAGAGGAAATAGACATCAAAAGGAGGGGGCGGGCTCCAAGTGGAGTGACCCCATGAAGACCCAGCTGCTCTGACTCTAATATTTCCTGCTTCCTCAACAAACCAAACAGGAGCTTCCAGACGGCTCCAATCATCTGAGGATGTTATCATTGGTAACCTGAACAGTGTAACAGCAGATGTTCAAATCGAATTAGACACAGTGCACACAAACATCTCAGTGTAGAAAAAAAAAGGTTTTATGACAACAAATTGAACAATTCAGTTAAAATTGAAACACATAATACAAAAACATTGAGCTTAACTGGGTTTTTGTAAACTCGTACATCACCTGCTGAAAAAAATCCTCCTCACTCATAAGAGCAACACCTGATCTTATAGACATCAAGGGAAAAGATTGTAGCACATTCAAACAGTTAGTGTTTTTATCAAATGTAAACATTAGTGATGTAAACTTTGTGATCGTGGAGGCTCAGAGGAAATGAGGCTTTAGTGTTCTGAAAACATTTTCTCAATTTCATCCATCCAGTCACATGGAGATTCTTCCTCAAAGTCTCTGTGAAGAGAAAACAAACAGTCTATTTTATCACTTCAGTCTTCCCCCAGACACAGTTTGTCTAAAGCTAATGCTCTTTGAAACTCAATTAGGGACTTTAATCATCATGACGTCAGGATAAAACCAGAAACCCAGCTGTGTTTCCCTTTTTGTCCTGCTGATGTACTGTAGTCAGATTAAATAAAATGTGCTCATCCTTTGTAATATTGTAATAATAAAATCAGGGTAACTCACGTGTCCTCATCATCAGAGCGAGGCTGAAGCCGATCTTCATCCACAGCCACGTCTGGCTCAGGTCCGTCAGTTTCGTCAGACGGCAGCTGGGAGAGGGGTCCCACCAGAGGGTCGTCACCTACACACAGTAACCCCCCAGAAACCCATTTATATGATCCACTAAACTGGCATATAGTATTCCTATCAAGGACTCTGATATTTAGTAAAACACTGAATGTGCACCAGGACAGTTCAGATGTCAACAGACCTCCTCTGTTTATTAAAAAGGTGCTGAAGGCTCTGCTCAGCTTGGCCTTCTCCAACAGACTCAGGAGCCTCTCAGGAGGATCCTTGTCCCATCGTCTCCTCTGTCTTCTGTCCTCTGGCTCCTCTGACACACCTGGAAAAACAGGCAATGTGATAATATATGAAACACCAACTTGACAGACAGACAGACAGACAGACAGACAGAGTACTTTACTAATCCCTTTGGGAGGTTCCCTCTGGGAAATTGACATCTCCATCGTTTCTCCTATATTGCACTGTTTAGAATACAAAATATAAAATAGAATATAAAGTAGAAAAAATAAAAAATCTAAGAATAGACACAATAAATTAGGCAGTAGAGATAACAGAAGTTTGAATGTGTATACCTGAGTGTGTACAAGGTACAATAGCAGCAGTGGTAATGCTAATACTATAGTGCATTATGGTAAATATAATCTAGTAATATGGTACTACAGTACTATAATAATAATGCAATATAAAATAATACAATATAGCATATAGTAGTAGTATAATATAATATAGCATATGCATTGTATGACCTACATGTATATGTATAATATAATGATATAGTAATGTAATGTTATATATACTAAACTCAACTACATATAATTATAATAGTAGTAATAATATACTATACTTGAATGTTGTATGAATGAGGGCGTGAAATGCTGCTATCATACTTCCATGAGTGGAGCCCTGGAGGGTCTGGCTGGTCGATGCCATGCTGTCGGATGAGATGAGGCTAGCATTGGCCAACATCTGCACCACAGTGTCCGATGGCTCAGCGGCCCACTGCTTTCGAGGGCCCGGCTTTCTGCTTTCACAGTCGGCTTCAGGCAACGTCACACCTGAGATAGATGTTATTTAGGATTCTTTTTTTGTTATTTATTATTGCATTTCTATGCTGTGCATGGTGCATAAACACCCAAAGGGCAAGGAGCGAAAAGCATCCAACAACAATAATCAAAAACAAAGGAAAATGTAAAAGATTTGTGAACCCCACAAGCAATGTTCTATCAGAGAGAAAAGATCATAATCATAAAGATTTGCTTCAGTGCTTTTTTGAATTAATCATTTTTCCTAGTTAGTAGTTCCTCCTTTCTTCACCTTTCTTTGGTTTTCATAAAACAAAATGCCTGAAAGTATTAGAGAAACAACCCAAATGATACTTTGTGTTTTGGGTGTGGCTGTGTTGAGTTGGTATAGAAGCAGAATTATCAAGACTTTCATTGTGTTTTGTATTATTTAAAATGAAATAAAATCATGTATCACATTATATGACAGTGCTTATGTCTTAACTGACAACCACATGTATACAAAAAACGATGATGTAATAGTTCACTCAGAATCCAGCAGTATATCCTTTCTCACGTCTACACTGTTAACTGTGACTTAGACTCTACCTTCAAATGTTGATGTTTTTATTAAACTCTTCTCTCCCAGAAGATTAGCCACCTTCACTCCCTCGTCTCTGTTCCATCGACCTGCGCGCCTCCCCTGCTCCTCCGTCTCTATCGCCTGTAAAAGATCCAAAGCAGGGCAGTAAATCAAACACATAACATGAGCGCTGGGGCCCATCTGAACTAACAGTCGCTTGTCAAAGATCAGATTCCACATAGGGTCACCACAGCTGGGGAAGTTGTGTAAGAGTTTAAATTCTCACTTCGACACCACGTCCTGACAGGATGTCCTTATGATGGATGGGCAGCCATAAAAATCACATCAGGTTCAACTGCCTGAGTGACTGTCGTAATGCAGGAAGCTCATCATTTTTTAAATACATAGGTGTGTTTTTACCTGGGAGGGCAGATGTGTGCGCAGGAGTCTGGAAACCCGGTGAGAGGTCAGGATGGTGTGCAGGGACGGCCGGTCTTTTGGGTTTGTCTTAAACATCTGCTTGATCAAATAATGCAGCTCGTAGGGCAGATGCTTGGGGAGGGGAGGGTACGCACCCCGACACACCTTCAGAATCAGGCTCTTCCAGCTGGATGCCTGGAACTGGACACAGGAATGAGGTGTGAGGCTCACTGGGACAACAAACTACAGCGCAATATCTGAGCCATCAAAAACACACAGCAGATAATCTAACTCAGCTGAAGATACTGGGCCTCCATCATTCCACAACAATGCTCTGCAGTGTCTCACTGAGCAGTAAGCTATTTTATATAATGATTCATTGACACTATTTGGAGAGAGGCCCACAGACAAACCCGTGATACAGGGAGAGCGGAGGGAGGGCAAATACCGGGTGTCGCAGGGTGCAGAGCTCGTAGAGGACGCAGCCCAGAGACCACACATCACTGCAGAACACATAAACATAGAGACGGTTATTCATTCACACCAGACATTCGTCATGTACTGGCACAGTCACAAAGATACAGGACTGGTTATCCCACGCATGAGTTATATAATCACTGCTGAGCCGAGAACTCAGCAAAGAACACACACTGTTTTGAAAACTCTTCATTGTTGGTGCATCTATTGCCACATCTAAGCCTGTCTATTGTCTTCACAAGCTGTGTTGACGGAAGATCAGTTCTGGAGGGAATGTAAGCAAACATGTAAATTAAGGAAAGATCATACTGTTTTTTTTGTTGTATATTTTTTGTTTTGTTAATTGAATGAACATGTGTCTGTTGTCTGCTTGGCCAATGACAGTCTGAAAGTCTCAGATATTAGAGTAACATTTAAAGTACTAACTGATGATTTCTGAAAACTGTGCTCTATCTCCAAAGCAATATTCAAAATGGATACATTACATATTGTACCTACTATATCACAAAACTGCACTGTTGTCTTTGTGTCTTTGATTTATGCCCACTGGTCTGGAGTAACGTCCTGCCATAACACTAAATCATGGGGAATAATATTGTATGTTTTCTGTACATGTGGTCCATGAAAAGGATTTTTGTACATAGCATGAAGAGCACATTTTCTAGATAGCTTAAGAACACTTGTATTGTAAATATAAATATGTGTGTATAAGTGTATAATCTTCCTAAAGGCACCATCATAGGCCTGAATACTGGCTGTATATGTACATGTATTCATATATCAACTTCTTTATGTTCACCTTGCTGTTCTTCTGTATTAGTGGAAAACATTTTTTGCTTTACACAAGTAATACTTCCTGTTGCAGTGACCCAATTTTCCCAGATGGACATTGATCCAAAGAGGGAAGGAACCGCTCAAACAAACATGATAACATACCTTTTATTGTTGTATGGCTTGTTGTCCCAGATTTCTGGAGCTACATAATATGGCGTCCCAACATATGTTTGAGCGTAGGCCTTAGAGCTGTCACACAATTACAAAAAAAAAAATTAAAAAAAAATCAAAGTTCAAATTTAACAGCAGCAAATCGAGCAATGAGCATTAACTAAAGGTCAAGGATAAATTGTTGCCTTTCTCTTCCTGTACCTGTTTAAAATACACGCTGAGCCAAAGTCTCCGAGCTTGATTGTCCCATTATCTGTCAGGAAAATGTTCTGGGTAAGGAAATGAAAGAGAAGTGATGAGTTAACATGAAGCAAAAATGAGAGCAGCCAACCGCGGCAAAATGATGATATTATGCATTAGTGGGAGATAATGTTGTGATCTTATCTCGATCAGCAATTTCATCATTGTTCATTTCACTCCACAGTGCTCACACTGATGAGAGTCTATCAACATGCATCCAAGCAATAAACTAAATTATTGTCTTGTTCTGATTCAGAGAACAAACATAGAGAAAATGTGCCTGTTCTACATATGACAATGAAGCAGTTTTAAGACATAAAATAAAACTATTAACAGTTATAGTCATAATAAACTATAATGTTATAGATGACTGTACCTTGGATTTTAAATCTCTGTGCAAAACCCGTTTATCATGGATGTGCAGTGCAGCACCACACATTTGAGCAAACCACCTCAAGATCTGGAAAAACAAAATAATTCAATCAAACAAAATTTAAATGGAAGAGGAAGAAAACATAACATTGTGGGACTAGCTGCAGGTAGTTGAAGCCTACATCATCAACACAGAACTGTGTAGTTTTCTGTTTGTGGATCCTCTGGAGCAGGTCTCCTCCACTGCAGTACTCCATCACAATACACAGGAGGTCGTCAGCTGCACAAACACATTCACATTTCACATTCTGCGATACAGACAATAAGTGGATGTCACAAGAGGCCAAAATAAATTTTAATGGAGGGTCACATGTGTAAATACCTTCAAATGCCTCCCTGAAGGCCACAATGTTAGGATGATTCATTCTGGACAGCAGGACAGCTTCTCTCCTCCTGTTCTCCAATTTGGACTGAGTCTATAAAAATGCAAACACAAGCATGGATTCATTGTCTATATGCAAAACAAACAGGCAGGCAACAATCAGATAGGTTATCAGCACAGTTCAACCGACATTTCCATATCCGACCTCAGTAGTAATGGAGTTTACAGGGTGCAGCAAATGCAACATGGCTTCATGTTTAATTCACTATATATTTACCAATATGATTTTTTATTTTTACCAGAAATGCTACATTGCGTGGAACCAAATATAATGACCTGTCCCACCATTCAATGTATGAAATACAGTACATTAGAATATGTATTTTCAGTACCTTTGGCAGCTGGATTTCTTTGACCACATATTTCTCCTGACTGTTTTTACACTGAACCAACAAAGCCCGACCGAAAGACCCTTCACCGATCACTTTCTGGAGCGAGTATCTCTCCATAGATCTGCTTCATCCACAGGAAACACAGACCGCAAAGGAGCCGGATCAGCTGGACCCGCTACTTCCGTGTTATTGTATGACGTGGTCGCCGCCTGTGCTGCGCAGCGCGGCCGCTAGATGGCAGTGGATCATTGCCTCCATATTTCAGTTGCATATTTCATTACATCAATACAAAGAGCTGTTGAAAAGAATCTGATCTCGCATCATTATTTTGGTGGGGAAATTCTGAGCCCAGTTAATTAACTTGATCCCAACTTATTGAATTAATTAATGCATGATTGAAACAGTTAATAAAAAGTTGATGGTAAAAAGCATTAGAATCAGCCTCCAAAGCCCATCATGTATAAATTGTGTGCATAATAATAAGAATGTAATTGATGAAATGTTTCCTTTCATGCTTCTGCAGAAATGAATAAAGAAAATGATGATTCGTGGATATCACAAGTTATCTGCACAAGCTACCACTAAGGACTCTCAGAGCCCGGATAGCTCAGTCGGTAGAGCATCAGACTTTTAATCTGAGGGTCCAGGGTTCAAGTCCCTGTTCGGGCGGTAGAGTTTTAATGAACTTTAAAAAGCTGCAGACTGAAGTAAAACTTAAAATCAACTCGTTTCTTTATTTGTGAAACATCTGAAGCTTTGTCAGAGGGAAGCTGGTGGAGGAACAGACAGCAAACTGTGGGTGGAGCTAAAAAAAAAAAAAAGTCCACTGACTGACCCATGACTTCCATTGAAAGGTAATTAAAGCAAGTGAGTTTTAAATAAATTAAAGGCCCATAAGAGATGCATTGGATGTTTGTGTAATTTAAACCACAGCTGTATATTTTCAGACTGTTTTAAAAACAACAATGATTGAAAGCAGAACCATAAACAGGACGAATATGCTGAGCTCATGAGTCCTAATTCACACTCAGCAAAAAGTTTTACACCAAAAACAGTCAGTAAAATGTTCCTTTTATTTTGTTCACATTTTAAAATGTATTTATTTATTAAAATATATTTATTATTAATCAATCCAGTGCATTCTTTTAATTTAATGAATGAAATAAAAACAGTGAAAGTTAAAGAAAAAAAAAACATTAAAAAGCCCATCATGTGTTTTTTTGTGTAGATTTTGAATTCATCCTGATGCGATTAAATCTCCACATTCACAGACACAGTAGAGACGTAAACTGGGTGTCCTCATTATCGACCGTGTCTCTATGTCTATTTCTATACATCCACTGTTTCTATTCATATCCATAATATATGAAAATCACATTACGAGTTAATGTTGTGCAGTAAAACCAATTTGCACAAAATCTGCAATAATAATGTAACACAGAAAACCAAGCTTGACTTTGACTGTGGTGAATTACACAACTGAAGCAACTTTCAAGAGACTGATAAATGATTTTCAGATCACACTTTGACTGGAACAGTAAGAAAGAAATCTACCTTGTCTCGTGTTTGGCCGTTACTTCCTTATTATTGTATGACGTAGCACACATGTACTTCCCAGTGTGGCCGCTAGATGGCGGTTGATCATAATCTCTAAATAATGAATTGATTATAACCATAATAATGTTCAAATAAATGTCTTTGGTAGTTAAGGGGTTTTAGATGGGAAAATTATTTTGATAGTAATAATTTGTCTTAAAGTTTAACTGTTGATCATGATGTAAAAGTAATGGAGCTAAAACGGGTCTGCAGATCAAATGTTTTCTTCATGCTTCTGCAGAAGCAAAGAAATTAAAAAGTAAACTATCATAAAAAGTGATGGTGTCAGCCAACCTTCATGGGCATTTCTCCAAGAGCCCGGATAGCTCAGTCGGTAGAGCATCAGACTTTTAATCTGAGGGTCCAGGGTTCAAGTCCCTGTTTGGGCGGCCAAAGTTTTAAACGACTCAAAGCTCTTCAGATTCAAGTAAAAGGTTAGGTTAGAGCATGAAACATCCCAGAACTGTCACAAGCAAAGATGATAGAGAAACAGAAAGTGTGCAGGTCAAGCTGAAATGAAAGATTGAATTAAGACAGACTTTAAAATGAACAACACAGCACCATATTCTGCTGTATCAGAAATGAAATACAATGATTGAATGTAGAGTCATGATCAGGACAAATATACTGAGGTCATGAGTCTTAATTCACACTCAGAGGAAGTTTTGCATAGGCACCAAAATCAATCTGTAAAATGCTCTTTTACTTTGTTTACATTCATTCATTTATTCATAACACATTTCTGCTGTAGTGATGGGAATTATGGCTCTTTGAAGGGAGACGGATATTATGGCTCTTTTCACATAAAGATCATAAAATTTGGGCACAATGATAAAAAGAACATTTCTCTTCAAGTATGACTCAGTTGCCCTTGTTCGTGACAAAGAACAGGTAAAAAAGAATCCAACCTTTCGAAAACATAACATCACTGTTCTGGTGGAGAGATTCTCAGTCAGGTTGATTTACATTGCTTTGATTGAATAAAGTAATGAATCCAGGTGAGAAAAAAAAGCCCAACATGTGTGATTTGTGTGAATGAATAAGGTGATTAAACCCAACTCAAAACTCCATCACTGAAAACAATGCAGACTTGACACGCAACTTAAGCGCATTTCAAGAGTCTGCTTATCGATTTTTACATCACACAGCAATGAATGGAGACCATTGACTGACTGGAATGATGAGGAAAAACACATCCCAAACATCATAAATGTAAAGTGTTCTGTAGTTAAGGAGCTGAAACTTGAAAACACAGTGGTCCTTTAAAGTCTCCCTGACGCCTTGTGCAGCACAAACCAAATACTTCACAACCAAATGACTTCATTGTGGACACAAATGTCTAAAATGTGCCTCATTACCTCCTGTTTCTTGCTCTCTGGCAGTGCCCTGGTTGCACCTATCAGCAAATAGCCGACCACAAGAGGAAAATAAAGGCAATAATGAGGTAAATATTGGACATGGTGCAACACTTTGTCTACAGCTCCTGGATTATGCTGCACAAGCTGTTTGGGGAAATAGAGTGATAGACATATTTTTTTGCTTTTCTTGGAGATGTGAAAAGACGTCCAGGTTGACTTAGTTTTGGGGAGAATCCCTGTACAAACCTCAGCTGAGCTTCTGCTGACAAATGGATGATGACTGTATTTCCATATAGTCGGACATATTCCTTAAGACAAGACAGGAATGAACACTTTGCTTTATAGAATTTAATGCCAATGCTAATTCAATCAGGAAGTGGGCAAATACATCCTCCAGCTGGTGGTTTTCATAAGGTAAAACATAAGTACAGAGACAAACAGTATTTTCAGAAAAAAATTCCAAACAAAAAACTTAAAAACACAAAGCTTGATTTTATTCCATCCAGTATTTAAAGCTCAACAATAAAACCTGAATAAATTGGGAGTGAGTGTGTTCTGTGTCTTTACATACCTGGTATCCAAACTATCACATCATGTTTCAACCTGAAATAGCAGCTTGGTCATTTTGTGAAGTGTAACAAGATGCTGTTTGTATAATAAGTATGATAATGTCAGCATGTTAGTTTGACCAACCAACAATGTAATCATCATAATCTGGTTATAAAAGATGGCCACCAAAGGGCCAAGCTGTACGTGTGTGTGTGTGTGTGTGTGTGTTTGTGAGCGCTTTTACAACCAAATATTTCATTCATGAGCTGATGGAGCCGGGATGAAGATCATGTTTCTACAGGAGTCGCTGTAGGTGTTTGTTGTACTGAGAGAGCGTCTAAATGCAGAATCATAACATATGGTATCAGTCAGACGTGGTGACACTTCTCTAGTTTGTGTTGCTCCAGAAATGACAGATGACTGACGTGAAGCAGCTGCAGGGCAAAAAAAAAATCAAACTGAATGACATTATAAGCCTCTAGAGCCGAGGTTTCTCAAACCTGGGGTCAGGTCCCCATGAGGGTCTGCTTTGATGTGCAGACTTTGTCATTAGACTTATCTGTTAATATTGGTTTGAAATAAGCCAGATTCAAAGATATTCTCACTTCTACATGAGGCCAAAAAAACATGGCCAAGGACCAAAAAATGACTTTCTGTCATGTCAAAATGTTTTCAGAGAAAGTCACTTTTAAGCTTCATTTACATTTTTATGTTTGAGGTTAACAGTGAAATCCTGCTCCTGTAACATAAAACATCTTTATGTCTTGCAGATATCATTTCTAAGAGAAGCTTGCATTATATTAAAAGCCATCCTCTGCCTGAGAAGGTGAATCCTTAAGGCATTTAGGGACCCATTACACACCAGATAAAGATGTAATATTTAGTGGTTAAATATAAAAAATAATACGTGGCTCTATGAGATACGGTTGCAATATACTGTTCAATATCTTGTTGCCCAGATGACACATTTCAATGTATAAGACAAATGAAGATGGCTGTGTTAAATCTTCACATTAATATCCTGTGAAAATATAGACAATGAAAACTGAAAATTATAAAGATCAAGAATTTGTGTTCAGAGATATTGCACTGATATAATAAAGCAGCTCACAGAGGGAACGTTCAAGATGTAGCCAAGCCTCTGGTTTACTGCCCGCATCTTAAAGTTATTCACCGATTCAAATTGAACGAATAAATGAACTGAAACGACGCGGCAATTCAGTCTGATTATCAGGCTATTAAAGATGAACATCAAAAAAAAATCACACTATAATCTCTTGTGTCGTGTCAGTGAAGCTGCTTTGTGGCTGGTGAAGGTCACTTTGTGGGACCGTCCAGAGTTGATCTAAACTTTAAGGCCCATCTGAGCATCATATAACCGAGGTTTTATCACCGTTCTTAACCTGAGAGCATATGTTGATCCCCAGATAATTATCTTCAATACTTTCACCTTGTCCGTCTCTTTCACTTCATTGTTTATCTGTTTATCCTTCACAGAGTTTTGAGGATGGATCAGGCCGCCTTTTAGAGACAGTTACACTTTATTAATACAAAGGAAACCTGGCAGATTTATTATGTACTAACAAATAGGATGACATGATCTGTCACAGTTCTGCAGTCAGGTTTCTGTTTAGACTTCGTTTTTGTTCAACCTTAGTTTTATTGTTACGTTCCTGCCATAGCTCTGTCTTTGTTTTCAGTTTAGTCTCTGTTATAAGATAAGATAAGATAACTTTTATTGATCCCCCTTAGGGGAAATTTACTTGTCACAGCAGCAGTAACAGACAGTAAACATTAACTCAAAAATAAATACCAGTAAGTGGCTAAAGAAATAAGGCAGCAATAAAAAACAAGAAACAATAAGTGGCATAAGACAATAAAGTGACAAGTGAGGTTGAGTATTTACATTATGTTACATGTTTTCCTTGTCTTTGGCATCCAGAAGTAATAGACATACTATTATGCCATAGTCTCCGTTCTGCCATTATTCTGTTCATGTCTTGTATTTGTCCTAGGTTCTGTCTTAGATTTGTACCTTAGTTTTCTGTCTTTGTTCAGTGTCTTAGTTCTGTGTCTTAATTCTCTGCCTGTGTTTTGTCATAGTTCTTTCAGTTCAGTCCTGTCCTGTCGTTGTCCTGTCCTGCCTTAACCCAGCCTTGTCACTTCTTATGTAATGTTTAAGTTCTGTCTGTTCTAGTTCTGTGTTCTGGTTTCTGTTCTGTCTGTCATATTCTATCCAGTGTCTTGACCCTCACCCCGCCTCTGCTTCACATCACCTACCAGCCACACCCACCTCATCATGTCACCTGTGATTCCAGTTGAAGCTAATAACCACCAGGACACTGCTTGTTGTCTGCTCTTCATGTTCATGTTCCTGTCAATCTCGTGCTTTGTCATGTCATGCCATGCCTGTTGCTGATGTTTTTTGTATTTGTATTTTTGTTTTTTTGTTAAGACTTCATTTATTTTAATGAAACACTACTCTAAGCAGCAGATTGTGTGATGCATTTGAGTCCTCGAACACCCTCCTTGACATGATCATCCTGGATGTTAGTAGGTGGGAGCTCAACAGCATATCAGACCTACAGGAAGTGGAAAAATTCTTTACAATATGATTATCAGTTCTCTTATTATGTTCTAGTCAAACAGCTTCAATCCTTCCTGGAATGCACCAAAGTCTAGAGATATATGTAGTCGGATATTGGACTTTTTCTCAGGAAGGAAAGCCTGCGATTGTTTAAGGGATGAGGTGAAACGTAATATGTGCTGCTTACAAAACAGACACATGATTGTAAGAATAAGCATAATCTGAACAAATCCTCAACCAAAACAGAAATCAGCATCCAAAGGCATCACTTTCTGACGGTGTCTAAAGGGCGTGTAACAAGATCATATGAAACCGTGAATGACTTCTTGAGTTTGCAGAGGATAAAAAAAAACATATTGATTTTTTTTTTTCATTCTCAAGTGAGAAGTATTTTAAAAGCAGCATTTATCACATAGAAGGCAGAAGAATGAAAAACAAGCAGCCATCGCTTTATAAAGATGTAATGGAGATCATCCCACTCTTTCTGTTTCTGTCCTATAATCATAATCACTTCAGCTAAAAATTCCCTGTAATAAAATACCAAAAGCTGGTGCCACAATTCATGCACTTTTTTCTGTTTCCTGTGATATTTTCCGAAGACTCTGTGCTCAGAAACTTGCAGTATTTTGGGACATTCACCACAGGATTGTACCCCATGCTGCACATGTGGTAATTTACCGCTGAACCTGTGTGTGCAATCCTGCGGTATCTGTCCCAGAATTCTCCGAGTGCCACAGAAATACCGGAGGAAAATGTCACCGGGACACAAAAAGCGCACACACACACACACACACAGAAACAAAGACCGTGACTTACATTGTGATGGGTGTCTTAGTTTAATCGGCCTTTAAAACACTGAATTTCTCAGTGTCCGTGTCAGTTGGCTCAAACGAACTTGACAAAAACAGCAGTTTAAACTTTGGTCTATAGTTACAGGGGATTAAAGGATCAAGGCAGGATTCTTAAATAGGAGCTGAACTACTGTTTGCTTGAAACTGGATAAACACTAGCACTGGCCAGAGGGCTGTTTACGGCTGATAAAACGCCGGGATTAACTGTATCAAAGACCACTTGGATGAGCTCCACCGGGGCCAGCGTTTGGGAACAGGTGACGGCGAACGCCTCTTTAAGAACGCCAGAATAAAATAGGTTTAAAACAATTCAAAACGGTACTAAAACAGCAGCAGATTTGGGATTCATTGCTCACAAACTTTTGGTGGAGGATAAAAGAATCAGCATGTTTCTCCAGGGAGGCTTTTGTAGTGCGGAGGGGTTGATAGCAGGGTTGATTACTCTGAACAGAACCTCGGTGTTGTGACAAATTTTCAGACAGGAGCTCGGAGAATGCTGCCCTTGCATCTTCTCTGCATATATCTCACATTACAGTCACTCTTCCATAAGGTTGGGAAATATTTGCTCTCTGCAGGTTGTCTGTTATGTTCATTCTCTATAGGGGTTTATGCTCCGTGAGTAAAGTTTTTTTTTTAACTTTAAATAGTGCAACAGAACTTCATTCAGGGACTCCGCTCGGCGTTGAATGGAAACGGTGCCATCTCGGAGAGCTTTGAGAGCCTCGCTGTGTGTTTTCTCTTTGAGACTGTGCCCAGAGGTATGGTTTCAGTTCTCCGGAAATTTTTGAGGTGGTACTTTTGGTCTTTAGGAGCTATAAAGTTGCTGCAGCCAAGCATCACCCAGGCAGGGAGGGAAAAAAAAAAAAAAAAAAAAACCACGACTGCCTGAGTTTGAACTTTCACTGAAGTAGCTTGAAAGGCGATGCCAGCCTGCATCCTACAGCTTTTCATTGATGCTAACTGCACACAAGGAATACGTCTGTGGGAGGAAACCAAAGCTGTTTCACTCCGGCTTCTCTCCTCGGCTCAACTCCTCACTTACTAGGAAATAACTTGGAGGAGATGCTGCGGTGAAGAGGAGGAAGAAGAAGAGACCATTTGGGACTTTTATTACTTCTCTATTATGAAAAATTGACATGTTATTGATTAAGTCATCTGGACTCATACAACCCTCAGGTTTACTCCATCACTGATGTCAGAGAAGGTTGATTGAATTTGCTTTTGAAAGCAAATGGAAAACACAGCAGCCGTTTTCTGTCCTGTGTGATTTCATGCCCATTTTAAATAAATATATAAATGATAATAAAACAGACATCAGTGAGGAGCTGGCATCCTGCAGATGACTGATAAGGTTGGGCTACATCCTGAATGTGGAAATATTTGAGGATGTTAAACCCACACAGGTGATGTTAATTATTCTGATTGATTAGACCTCTTCTCAGGACCGTGTGAGCATGTGCAAACTGTGTTTGATTGACACCTCTCTGACTCTCCTGTTGGCTTTGTTTGGCTGAGACAAACTGCACCTCTACTCCATAGCTTACTGGGACACTTAAGCAGAGCTGAACCATGTTGTGCCAATGAAAATGTCTGCTCTGAAAAGAGTGCTGGAGTCCAGGGACCTCGTGTCGTTCCTGACTAAGCTCCGCCTTCTTTGAACCTGAGTGGAGGTGTAATCAGCCCGAATGGGAAACACCTGTGTGGGTGTGCGTGGCCTTTTATAGTGAGGAGCCTCTGGCATTTTTTAATCAGATATGCTCTGCCAGTGTGGGGATTACGTATTCTGAGTTCAACCAAACTGCTAATTTAGAAGCCCTGCTCACCGCAGCCTCGGTGTACCCCTGTAGGTGAACCAGTGAACCTTGATTTGTAATCCGTGTAAGAGCTCTGAGGGAGAGCCTCTGATCCTCTTTGCTGATGCTCGTTGTCTGCTGGAAGCTACCATGAATTCCCTTCATTTTCCATCCATATAAACACGATAATTGTCAGATCTTTAAAAGCAGGCATATACGGCTAATTGGAAGCTCCTTTAAGTGCAGCGGGGACCTGGAGAGCACAGCTGGAAACAAAGAACGTAATATGTGGGTGGGAATTTATTTAAAATCAATAAGACTGAATGGCTTCTGGGTGCACTGATTGTTTGCATTCTAGATAATGGGAAACATCTGTGTAATTGTCTTGGTTATTGTGCTGCAGACACTTGAAGTTCTATTTCATACCACCCCTCCATTCACCTATAGTGCACAACAAACAACCAGCTGAAGGGTGACGAACCATTACTTTGCTATACAGGTTCTATATGAGCGCAGTCATGGCTCACTATCTTTCTATCCTGCAGCACTATCAATTATGCAATATCTTTATGGAGATTGGTGTTATGGTACTACAAAAACCTTTTTTAAGAAGAGTTGCTCTTAAG
Source organism: Centropyge bicolor (assembly GCA_037975185.1). Classification (NCBI taxonomy): domain Eukaryota; kingdom Metazoa; phylum Chordata; class Actinopteri; family Pomacanthidae; genus Centropyge; species Centropyge bicolor. The sequence continues at coordinate 2,183,796 of JBBMOC010000039.1, read as the reverse complement.
GGCAATAATTATCTCGCCGGGGTAACGTCGGGGAAAAAATTAATTAGAAAGAATTAATTGATGTGGAAGCATCTAACTGGCTGCCAAGGTTGAACTCTCCAAAGGTGATTCTGTGCTTTCTACCTTAAATAATCCAAACTCTGACTATTCCAATTTTAAATCAATAAGCAGAGAACAATTATTTTGGTGTTTTCAGTGGACATCAGATGTTCACTTGGTTTTTGTGTTTGTTGATTTCTCCTTATGCTTTCTTCCTCTCACTGCACTTTCCTTTTTAATAACGGAAAAATAATTAGGAAATAAAAAAAAAATGTATGTAGGATATTTTCGATTCAACCCAAGCACTTCTGCACTAGTGTGAATTAGCCTGATTATGAAAAGATCAAATCATGCTATTGGCTTTGAAGAGCTAAACCAGCTCATAATCCTGCTGGTCCTCCCAATAATATATTATTATTATAGTATGTAATTGCATAAATGTTATACCAAATAGATTTTTTTTTTTCAAATAGAGACATATTTTGCTATTTTGATTTCACAGTTCAAGTTGTGGTTAATTTGCATTTGTTCCTGGCTCCATCCATTAAATTGATATTCTACTTAAGTTTCTGTTTTTTTTGCATCAAATATTGAAATCCTGCCTGTGCTCTTAAAGGGTCAGTTCACCCAAATTACAAAACACAAAGACAAAAATTTCTGTCTCTATTGCTATCGAACCATGCAAACAGCTTTGGTTTTCTTTTTCGAGGTTTGAGAGTTTCTGTGAGAGGTTTTTGCCTCCAATACAATGGAGATTAGTATAAATCAGTGTGGTCTTCATGGTATTAAAAAATTATCAGTTACAACAGTTGTGACGTCTCCTTTACCCGGCAGCTGATGAGAGCAGCTGTACTTCCCAGTTACCGCTGGCGTTTTCAGACGATCAGCCGCCTACGAGCAACGAGACCTCAGATCGAATGGTGCACCACGTCAGTCTGAGGTGCGAGGACTGATATAAAGGAGGCTCCAACTTGACCCCAATGTGTCAGCCTGTGCTGATGAGGCATCTGGTTGACACTCTGTAACAATCGCTGGAGATATCAATCAGCACAGCAGATCAGAGAGAGCAGAATGCAGAGGAGCCGCGCTAACATATTAAACAGAGCAAGTACTGAGAGTACCGAGAGAGAGATTTCTCTGGTGAGGATTGAGAGAGACGGGGGAGGCGGGGGGGGACGGCGAGCATTGTGAGAAAATGGGCATGCTAATGAGGGCCAAATACATTGAGAACAGCTGCATTGTAAATGAGCTGACTTTGTACACTTGGGCTTGGAGGAATCTCTGAAGTGTTGTTTGTTCATCAAAGGAGCAAAAATGGAGAGGAGCAAATGACTAAAAATAGTAAATGAAAAGCTAGGAACAGCTCCGATGACACACATACGGCCGAGGTAATTGCTATGAAAAGGTTGCAATTATTGTTATTCACACTATGAAGCAGGTTGAGGAACTATGAGCTGCCCCCTTGACATTAAGCTGATGGACGCACGGCCGCCCGATGTCCCGGCGTACGATTGCATCTCAGGCTTTGTCAGGAAGACTCGGAAGCTTTGAGGCAAAGTAACCTGATCAAAAGGCGAATAATCTGACTGGAGGTCACAGGATTTACCTCATCAATAATAGGGGAAAAGTTAAATTCACAGCACTGCCTGTCTGTCCTTATCCTCTTTATCGATTGGGGTGAAGAAAAGGATTCCCACATGTAGCGAACACCACCAAGATCAAGAGGTCATGGGAAAAGCTTTTTAGGAATGTGAGCGCAGTTCACTTTACCTCAGGGCGAAGTCTGCGACCGAAATAACACAGAGGAGCCGGAATTTCAATAAACATTTATTTACAAAACGAAAATAATGACAAAGAATAATTCGAAGAGTGAATACAAAATATGTGCTAATATGATAAAATACATTATCATACACAACGTATATCTTATGAATGTGTTAAATAAACTATGCTTAGATTTTTGGAATCTGAAAAGGTGGAGTCGAGGAAGCAGGCAGCCAGTGTTGGATTGCTTTACGTTCTAGGGATTATTGCATTTCAGTTTGTGTTTTTTAAGGCAAAGATGAGACACGAAGAGGAGACAAGAAAACACTTCACGTAACAATGAAGCAATATTACTTTTCTCTTCATCACAGGGCACACTATCACATAAACATCGATGAGTGAGGAGGAGGAAGACAAAACAAAAAGGAGAATACTCTTTTCCTTAAAGAAATAGTTATGTAACAATTTTACAAATAGGAATTGGTCCATACATTTTTCATTTAAGAACAGCTTTTAAGAGAAGAACCAGTTTTCAAAGCCATGTGTGTGCATAATGAAACAGTCCCTGCAGTTGTCAGATGAGTAGTGTCCCATGATGTGCAGAGCACCATAATGACTTGGTGTCTTTGGTGCCTGATGTGCTGTACTGGTGTGAGTCCACAGAGTCCGAGTCCTCTCTCGCCCGAGGCCTCCCTCCGCCCGTCCCCCGTCCCTCCGGCGCTCTCCTCAGTACGGGTACTGCTTCTGCTTCTTCCCGGCGAAACAGGACAGCCAGGTGCACAGCAGCATGGCGGCCGCCGCCCCTGCCCCCGTGCAGTAATACGCCCAGCCGATCTGGCAGGAACCTGCAGAGGAAGGCAGAGGATTCAGGATGAAATCTTTTCACCCTTCATTTTATATGAGTCTGTCAGCAGGATATCTCCTAAAAACCCCTGAATGGACTTCAGTGAAATTCTGACAGATAAGCCTTTGGCCAGGCAACAACTGACTTTGATTTTGGTTTAACCAGAAAGTCTGAGCGTTAGAAGAGACCTGCACTGTTTACTCTACAGTTATGGAGCCTTTTTAGGAAAACTGCTCACATCACTTCGAGTCTGAGATTAAATAAACGGCAGGAGGATATGAAAGTGTCTTTATTTAAGTCCTGTATCTGCAACGTGGATGTTTCAGGGATTAGACACATTTTAATTTTGATAAAGCTTTGACTGCATTCTCCTGTTGCAGATATATAGGTTATATCTTAGCTATAACTTTGTTTTTCTTACCTTATTCGTGCTGTAATTTTTAATATCTCTACCTTGCTTGTGAAGAGTTAGCGACTCTCACTAAACCATAGTGTTTGAATAAATGATCAGCTATAGTCCAGATGAGGATTTTCCACCATTGTACAAGAAGGTTCATACGTGAATCCAGGATTTTAAAGATGTGTTTGCAGAATTAACTAGTTCAGTTGCAGTTCATCTAAAGTACATATGTTCATTTCTTGCATGTGTGTGTTAACAGCAGAAAATGTTGTGAGCTGCTTCACATTTTTGCTGGAGCCACCACATTTCGCTTCCTCGTGTGAAAAGAGTTGCATTGTTGAAACAAATGTACTGAACCTAGTTTGACTTCATTTTGGTATGTGACAAATGCTCTCTCACAATAAGAACTTTTGGACACAACAGCAGTGATGAAAAATGCTGAAACGGAGCCAAAACCCATTAGCAAGCACAAATTAAAACATAAAGTGCCTCCGTTAAGATGCGTCTCCTATAATCCTCAGAGGAAACTGTGCATTATTTAACAAGGATACGACCTACATCTGATTCTAAATTTAGAAAATGTTGCGATGACCATCGAGACGTCTCATTATAAACATCAAATTTTGGGAGAAAATCTGATTGAATATAGTCATCTAATTAGCAGCCTGGTGGGAAGAGGAGGCGTCTCATTAGCAGAACATATCAAATCATCTTCTCACTGTGGAAACCGGATTGAACAGCCAAAGCTGAAAGGAGACATTTCTCTGAGCTTCATTTTCTGTTACACATTTCTCTCTGTGTCGGAGTCACACTTAATGAAAATTAGCCCTCCCCTCTTCTTAAAATGCTGCTGCAGTATATCTATTAACATGATGTGGGAGGATTCAATTCGACATGTCAGACGTGGATTTTTCATGCCTTCATTCTGTGGACTTGTGTGTGTGGACTTTTTGGATAATTCCCCCCAACTTTTCCAATTAAACACACATGCAATTAATGTGTCCTGCAGCTACGTTCATTTGTCTTTGAATGACTAAACTACTGACTGCTCTCCTCATGACTAATGAATGAGTACGTGAAGGAGAGGTTCAAAGTGCTCGTTGTGGTGAACACATCATTCCTGTGACATCCACTGTTCTCATGGGGGAACGTCACAGTCACAGCGTCGAGGGCTCCACTATGAACGAGGTGCAACTGAAATAACTATAGAGCAGCCGTTATTCAACAGGCAAATTTAATATGCCAGAGGTGCTGAACAGCAGACTGATGCAAACACACTGGTTAACAATTATTTATATGTATCGCAAGCTTGTTCTATCAAAGAGGAAATCGCTAAATTAAAATGTATCCAACATAATTATTTCTGATGACAAGGTCTGAAATTTCAGTGATTAGGAGATGTTCAGGAATTTAAATGAGTCAGAATTATATCTATCAGAATTATGTGGACATGCTTTTGATTTAAATGCTGTAGTCAGTGTGCTGACATAGTGGCAGCAGTAATCTGTGTGAATCCATAATTCACATGACTTAAAATCAATCAAAACACACAGTTACAGCGATGAAATAAGGATTTCTTTGTTCTTCAGTGTCATCAGTTCTTAACACATAGGAGCATTTAGCAGCTTTCTTCACTTCATCATAATGGAGGTAACATGTTATAATTTTTCATTTTTGCCTTGTTGGCGATGAGATGTTTTCTTTCTGGGAGTTTATTCCTCCATCTGTCCAGAGTCATATATCACAACAACGGCTGACCAGATCATCATGAAACGTGTTATGAATATTCATTGTCTTGTGGTGGTTTAATGTGATGTTTGAGTGACATGTTGATTCATGGCAAAAACTGATTGGTTGGATTTCCTGGAAAGTGGATGTTGATATTCATGGTCTGAAGCGAATGAATCCAGTTAATCCTTTCTCATACCACTAGTGCATGAGTTTTCTGCTTGTGACATCCTCAGGTCAAACTTTGAACACAACACTCATCAGTCAGACTGACAGGAAATTTGAGGATTAATCAGGTCGTTTTTGGTCGATAATGACTTGATTTTAAATCCAGCACTGTTGAAGCTTTAAGAGAAGAACAACTGTTGAAGTATTTTATTTCATCCAGTACTTGAGGTGTAATGAAAATCTGACCCTACAAGGTGCAGGAACTAGTTATTTCTTAACAAGCCCCATCTTTTTGCTCCGCTAATAGATACACACTAAACCAGTTTAATGAACACATGAAAGCTCTGCCTGTGTGTGTGTGTGTGTGTGAGGAGGAAAGCAGGAAAAAAAAAACGACTTCTTTTCCAAAAAATTAAAAGTGGCAGAAACTCATTGAGTTGGCATTGATGTAAATTGAAAACGAGAGAAAATCTAAGTGTGCCCGGTGTCACCTGATTACATAAGTTGTGAGCTCAACAGCTTTAGCAAAAAAATTTACCTTTGACATTTAATTAAAATATTACGATCACAGCGAACGAATTTCTCCGGCTACATTAAGTAAAAAAAAAAAAAGAAAAAGAAAAATCAAACTCTATTTGATTAACATCAAATAAAAGAGCAGCTGCAGTATGAAAAGCTCTTCCACCTGCCTAGTGTCTCATACAGTAGCATATTAGTGTGTGTGAGATAGTCCTGAGAATGCCAGCTGAATACAGAGCACTAACCGGGCTCAGCTGCTTATTCTCAGCACATATTTATAGCTATAAAACACTTCAGAAATCGACAGCAACTGGAGATTCTGTTGACTCTTTATCATACATTTTAAATACCAAGGGATCGTGGCTCCTCGCTATAAGACGCTACCAGAGAGTTGTGTCTGCTTGGTTTCTAAAAAAGGCAGAATGTCAAGGGCCAGATAGAAAAGTCTGTTCTCAGTTTCTAACTTTTTAGATTTATCTGTTCGGGCCCAGGAACATTCAGCAAATTTACACAGTGGAGGTTGAAGCATTAGTCTATATTTAGTGCTCTGAGTGTTGTGTGTGTGTGTGTGTTTGTGTGTGTGTTCATGCTGGATCTGCCTGGGAGACATCTCACCTAGTTGGAACTGGTCTGAGCTGTTGTTGCAGGTCTGCTGTACTTCCTCACTGTCCCATCCCAGTGGATAGAGAGCGCAGCCAGATCCTATGAGCAGACCTGAGAGGAAGAGGAGGAAGAGAGAGTCTGTCAGTGATGAAGGAGTCGCACAATCTTGACTGATCGCTTTTGGGATCAAAAAAATAAATAAATCACAAAACATGGCTGGAGGCTGACAAGACACCGTTTGTGAGGGGAGGAAAGTGCAGCAAGGACAAATTCTCATCATCAAGGTGTTCGCTCAGCTCCTGGAGGAAGGTCTGCTTTGTTTTGTTGAGACCTCGCCTCTGTGGGTTTTCATAATTCAAACATCTTTTCATTAATGAGGCGGAAAAATGCAAAGCGATGTGTTGTTTTTTTCCGCTGCACCCAGATATCAAGCAAGGTGAATTTTAAAACTCAGCTTTTGTGTGGATTCCCTCTCGTTCTTTGCTTTATGTTTTAATTAAAAATGATCAGAAAGACAATGAGCTCTCCAATAGAATGACGCGTGTGACCCTGATTTTTTATTTTTTTCCCCCCCACCTTATCAACCATTTCCAGCAGCTCTGACCTGCACCAGCGGTTTTACCTCTCGACAAGCCTCGCATCCCTTTGTAAAATGACACGGATTGCGATTTTTAACACTTCATCACTTTTTTTTTTTTTCATCCACCGCAACAAAACAAAGCGCTCCTCTGGCAGCAGCTCATAAAATTTGCTGCAAATGAACAACGAACATATGCAAATGGCTTGGCAATTTCTCACAGAGGCAACAGCGAAAAAAACAAGAATTTTTTTTGGTGCGCAATAATTACTGTAAAACTCTGCAAAATCCTTGAGGGACTGCTTCATGTCAGTGATTAAAGAGACTTATGACTATGCTTAAAGCTGCACACAGAGACAAGAGTAAAATCTAGTCAAGGCCATTACATTAAGGATTAATATCCTCAATATTAGCCTGCAACCAGGTCTTGACAAGTTATTCCCCGGATGCCAAGGCCTGTCTCTTGAAATTACCCTGTGGGGGCCCCTGGTAGGTGGCTCCGCTATCACATTAGCTTAATCCCCTCCGATGTGTCTGCCCAGCTATCAGTTTTGGGATATGAGGATGGCAGCAGAGGAAGGGAATGCACGAAAAGCTCTGCCTTCCAACCTGATTACCGCCGCCATCCAGGACTGTCGAACTACATCTAGGCCAGATAACAAGCAGGAATTAATCCACATGCTAATGCAGATGGGAGAGACAAACTGGCTAACATCAGAGGTGGGCTGGGAAAAGTGAAAAAGACATCTGCGTTTTTCGCCAGCCGCAGCCAAAAGGACGGCGAATGTCATCGGCTGGGCTCTGGGAGAAAATAGACTGTCTGATTATGGCACCTGTGGTAGAAAATCAATTCAGTGAAACTCTGGCATGTTGATGAGAAGGAAGGGATATAAAAAGGCTCAAACCAAGTGTGTGTCATTGCAGCTGAGGATCAGAGGGGATCCAGGGACTGTCGCAGGTAACAACTCGGCCGTTTCTTCTTCAGACCCTTAAAGAGAACTTCAGAGGAATTTCTGCTTCCGACCTAAAACGACTACCTTTAGCTGGGCAAAAGCAACACAGGAGCATTTGATGTAAATCCCAGTACAAGCGGCCACAGTGGAGCCTGATGAACATGGTGCAAAAATGAATTTAGGAGCAAGTGAGCACACGCACACACACACACACACACACACACACAGAGCCCTTAAAATATTCACAGTTACATAATGTTATCGAACGTGTTTTGATTCAAATTTGTAACAGTAAAGACTGTAAAGCATAAGAGCATGATAATGTATTCGTGATTAATATTTAACAAAATCAAAAATTCCCTTTCAAGTGTTGTGTAATGCAGAGAGATACAGCAGCATGTAATCAAATTGAATTTCCTTGCAGCACAAGAGAGGAAAAGAAATAACACAGGGCAAAATGTGGCTTTGTTTCCCAAAGACATTGTTATTCCATCGTGCAAACTGTAATATTTCCATTTGAAAAATCAAGATTTATGGGGATTCTCAGTCGTTCTTTGATTAACACATTTGTTAAAATGATCAAAAGTGTAAAGAGCTTGGGCTCTGCAGCAGGCACCTCAGAGAGACGAGTGGGGGAAAGAGAGACTTCAGCGCATAGTTTCCACATCAGGTCAGATGATGATGATGACTGAGGAATGCTAGAAAAAAAACAAACCCAAAAGACTACAGACAGGAGGGGAATTAATGCCACAACAAAGACAAGAGCTCAGTTCCATTGTGCAACCACTGAAAAAAATCCTAGGTTTCTGGGTGAAGCATCAGAGTTTTCCATTGTTTTTGGGGATAAAGTCAGCGAGCCTGCAACACAGCGGTGGGTGAGATCAGCGCGAGCACCCACATGTGACACTATTGAGACAGCAAAACACGAATCACTGTGGGAGCAGATGAACAAAAATATAAACACATCACCAAGGTGTAATTCCATTCTGTATCACACGTGGCCCCGCTTTTTCTCTTTCGCCTTTTATTTATTCGATTTATTTATTTTTTCCCGCTATGGTTAATTCCATCAAATCCCATCCTCCACACTCACTATGTGGGTTATTGAGAAGCAGAGGTGGGGAAGGCTGGTGACTTGGTTGTGGGAGAAAGATTACAAAGAATGAGAAATGTTCGTTCGCATGATGTTTATGAGGCAAGCTGCTGGAAAGAAGCGCGGACTCGTGAGAGGCAACCACCTCAGGCTCTGATTCTCCATACTTTCCGTCCTCCTTATTCCCTAAGCTGACACCGATGCACCCAAATCTGCACAAACACACAGTCGGGGATTTGTGTCTTTTAGCATGTGGTTGTCAGCTGCAGAAGCGCCTCTCAACCTTTTTCGCTTGTGACCTTTCAAAATGAGGCAATTCCTTCTCGTGACCTCCCATCGCAGACCGAAGAAGAAGACACTCTGTTTTTTTTCCATAAATCATTTTGCGAATTCCTCTAAACTTCTTGACCTAAATCTGGCGCCCTGGCCGCCGGCTTGAGAACCACTGAGCTATGATCACAAGCACTAAACCACATGCAAGACTTCATAAGATAAGATAAAACTTAATGATTCCCTGAGGAGAAATTGGTTTGCTGTGGCAGAAAATCGTCTGCATGCAAACACGGTGATGTGCTTAGACTTTTGAAATGCTCATGTCCGTTGTTGCGCAACATAAAGAAGGATGTTTAAACGAATATTTCGAGTTTGCCTTGTCTGTGCCTCCCACCATTCAAACACACCAAGTGCAAAATATATTATATAACAGTGCCACCACCGGCCATGTTGCCGCCCTGTGTTGGCCTGGAGTTGGCAAATACCTTCCCCCGAAAATGAAAACACCCACATAGCCTCCATCAAAGGTCTTTTTCTGAAATTCATTACTTTCCCACAAACCGCAGAAAGGTTCTCTTCTATTTTTCCAACACGACCAACTTCAACAAGCGGCTCGTTTTTCTTTGAGCAGATGGTTGTGTCATGACGAAATCATTGCAGATCTCCACTGAGCTCTCGTGAGGATAATACTGAACGTCACCAGAAGGCTGTTACCGCGGCTACACGGCAACGACGTGACAATGCAGTCAGATCATGAATGTGAGAAATGTGTCATCCCATCCAGACACACATCGTCTTCCACTGAAGCTATTAGGAATCAAAACAACTAGTTACCCTTTAGCATCCGCCGCTCCCTCGGGTCAAACCTAAAGATGCCCTCAGCTTTCTGGGAGATCAGGGGGAGGTTCATGTGCCGCTCCGCCAGCGCAGACCTGGGAGGTTTGTTTGCTTTTCTGCTCTCTGCCAGAAACCACTGTTTGTAAAGCCTTCACCCATTTTGAGTTTCATCTCAGTTGCTATAGCAGTCGGCAGATGCCTGATAGTCTTCTCCGGTGTAGGAGGAGGTGAAGATGAAGAGGACGGGGTCAGAGAGAGCGAGCCGTGTAAGAGGCCAGACAACTTATTCACAGATTGAGTTTCAATTGATCTCCGTGCAATCTTTATCCGAATGACTAACTCAGACCTAATGGCTTCTCTGAAAGGCTATTCTATGAACTGGGAAAGAGTTCAGTTAAATGGACAAATACAATCAGCCTCACATATCATTGTTCAATCCATAAAATCTGCTCTAATACAGTGAGCTTTCTTTCTGTATATCGTTGCCTCAGATTTCATCATCAGAGTCGAGCTCACTTTTTGAAATCGCATTTCGGTGCTTTTAAACGCGCACAGAGAAGTGCTTTATTCCATCAGAGTTGCTCCATTGTTCCCCATCTTTTTTTTTTTTTTCTGTCACCGCTTTTTACCTGAATGAAAAACTGCCCCCTTTTCATATCCACCACATTCTCTGATTTAGGGAGCGCTGATGCCTTTTGTCAAGCCTTCTTGCTCTCTGTCAGGAACCAAGGAATTTCTTTACCCTCCTTCATGCCCCGAGACAATACCATTCAAGGTTATCATTGAAAAGGCCAAAGAGGACGGGGAGAAAAGGCTGCCGCTAAGCTGGGGAGAGGTTTGGTGGCCAGGGAATAGGAGAGAGGGGATGTGCCTAAATGGGCTGACTTAATGTAAGACATTCCCTTTTGGGCTTGGAGGATCATCTGAAAGAGGGAGGGGAATGTGAGAGTTAAGCACACCTGGGAACGCCGGCCTGTGCAGTGCCAACATAACATCTATGTTTTCATGTCCTTTGGTCTGTTTCTGTTTAAAATCTTTTATTTCTTCTTACGAAAATCTTTGCAACACAGTCAGATTATTCTTTTCAATGCTGCTCAACTGAGTTTCCAAACCCTGTTTTTGACTTATTGTTGGCATTTTTCAACACCAGCCATTCAAGTTTATTGTCACATATTCACAGTCATATGAAGTACAGTGAAATATGTTCTCTGGTTTAATCCCTCCAGCAGTGGGCAGCCGCTGCGCAGCGCCGAGGGACCAGCTCCAGAATTAACCTAATTATCTCTCAATATAGTAATTGGCATTGTTAATGGTGGACTGTGCCGTTCCCAGCTGCGTATAAATTGCCTATGCATGAAGGATTCACAGGAAGCAATGCAGCATGTAATCCAGCGTTACTGTCTTTAATTTTATCTCATTGATATCAGCCACGTGTTCGCTCTCCTCCATCAGAGCTGCTCAAGCAAAGCCAACATTTCCAACTGCTTCACATTAAAAACCTTCAAAGTGCGGAACACGAGGTGGCTTTTGTTGAGGAGCAGCCACAGGAAACACTATTTTTTTTATCACTAATGTTAATGCTGACAGCGGCCGTTCCTTATAAACGAGCAGTTTTAGGTACTGCAAGGGAATAATGGAAGAAGGAGCAGCGACAGATGAAGAGATGCAGGTGACGACATCCAACGGTGCCATGCCCTCGTTCCTACGGCCCATTATTCTGATTCCCTGCCTTGTTTTTTTTTTCCTTCCCAACATTATTTTCTAACCAACCGCATAACCCCAACAAACACTGTCCAATCAGAGGGACACCTGGAGGGTCTGTTCGGACGTTTTTCAGACTCTTGGGGTTTGAAATAATGGGCAGTCAGAACAGTGGGCAGGTCTCCGTCCACCTTCTCAGCGAGGTAACCAACTTTACTGTGACCTGCTGATGTGAAGGAAACTACTCGCTCGATTGCAATTATTTTACACCGACTTCTATCTCTGTCAGTTTGTTTGGCTGCAGTGTAAAAACATACACATGCTCTTCTGTTGTATTTGGGACAAGTATTTGCTGCAGTATTAAACCACTGATTCCACAGTAACCACAGGTGCCACCCATAAACTGTATAAAATATGGACGTAGTGTCCGTGACGTCACCCATAGGTTTCTGAAGAGCAAAAATGAAGCAAATCGTAGTGCGTAGCCATCTTGGTAGCCTACCTCCGGTTACTCCAAATATGGACAAAGAGGTGGAGCAAGGGCGGAGCTGAGGCGGGTCGAATGAACGCTACTGGCTGAAAAAAAGCCGCTGAAAAAAGCTGCTTTATTCGAAATAATCAAACTAGTTACAGCTAACCAGCTAGGTTAATGCTAAATATCGTTGCTAGCCGGCTAACCCCACGACGATCTCTTTCCCAAACTCAGTGACTAGAATTAGCCGGGGTGACGCCCTTTAGACCGTCAGTGGCTAGTTGTCAATCAAAGTGGCGCCACTTAGATTGACAGCTATGAATTGTGCATAATGATGTATGCTGTATATTTTAAACGAACGCCTTACTAAAAAATTCGCCCCCCCCAGAGTTGTTGTTGTAGAAAAACAGCTTATGAGACTAGAGCCATGTTTTGAACCAGGCTGTAAATATGTTTTTTTCTGTCGTAAAATCGGACATTTTAACATGGGGCTCAAATGTAATTGACTCCCTTCTGCAGCCTGGTTGCCGCTTGGTGCCACCAAATCAATCAGGACTGAAATCTTAAGGAAATTTAGAATTAAAACTGGTCAAATGTGTGCAAAACCATTGTCAATTGAAGAAAACAGGTTACATGGTTCCTCCCATCTAGCCCAATTAATCATTAAATAAACAATTTCATGTAATCCATAATAGTGTAAACATGTGTTCGTGTGGCTTTTCTGAGCTTTAAGCAGAGAAAGCGACTGGTCCCACAGTGTCACTTCCACCCAAACAGCCCAGGTAACTAATCTGTCAACAGACTGGTTCCTGCATGTTAAAGCATGTTTATTCCTTCCCTCGAAACACAAGTCACGCATCAACATGCACGGCGCGCATGTGTGCTTTTCTTATGATATTTCGATTCTCCCAGTCATTTAAGTTGGATGAGCAGAGTGGTTTTCAGCGGGGGCCTCCTCCTCTGTGAGCGTTTTCCCTGG